>CM051028.1:83026080-83626080 GCA_027627225.1 Congeria kusceri
AACCTGAATTAAAATGTAAAAGAAATGTATATTTATATGCCATTTGAAAGTGTCTTGGCGATTTTTTTGCGGAGGAAAATACAAAAACATAGTTAAATGACGTTTTCTTCATAATTGACTTACCGGTATTATGTAAATGTTTATAATACTATTAGCTATATTTATTTAGTAAATAAAATTTACAAATCAAGTGAATGCATGTGCGTAATGGATTTATTTTATGTTATCTACAAGAAAAGTTTCGTTTGATTTACGTTTTCAAAATAGTTTTATACGTGATACCCGCGAGCTGGGACTACTTTTGTAAAGAAGCTGTTTAATTTGAAGTTTACAGAGTACATGTATCTTTTACTTTAGATCATCGATTTTTGTTCGTGATGATCGGATATGAAATCTTTTTATACTCATCGTGTTCTACAGATAAAAGATGAAGCAGTTTATTTGTATTCGTATTCGTGTTTGAAAGAATTGAAAGAAATCTATTCAGTGCATCATTTACCAACCGTAAATTATTCACTGTGAAGTAGCGTTTTATTCGCTTGACAATCCAGGCCATGATAAAAATCAAACATTGTCGATCGAATGTTTTTGCCACAAGTTATCAAATCTGTCAGTTTTACACTCGGAAAATAATTTGATAGGGTAACTAACTCTTTGAACCATTAGGTAACCCCAGTAACTGATTTACTTCCCTTCGCTACATAGAAAACGTATTTTGTGGTCCATTTCACGATTTAAGTGTATTATAGTGAAAGAAGTAATTATGCACGAACGTCGTTTGACTAAGGCTTATCATGCAAAGCAAATAGGAAACGTAAATTTTAGACTAACATAACAGTCTTACTAACCTAAGTTAATAAATATCTATTTCTGAAATATGTATTAAGTTTGTGCACAGGATATTCATAAGACACGTTGATAAAGACCTTTCTTTCCATTTTTCAGTTTGTTAACATTAAAACAGTGGATGTCAAACCAGTTAGAACTAAATAATCCATAAACTGCTGGTATTTCTTGTATTTGAGATTATGACACTTGACAATATTTTTTTCCTTTACGTTTTTTTTTTTAGTGTTCATTCTTATGTTTTCTCCATTATTGGACCTACATTCAGAACAAATTTTGAAATATTCTAATTTTTTATTCATTCAAGGACATTTTTCTTTTCAGGTTACGGTAGAGTGACCCCGCTCTCCGAAGTTGGCAAGGGAATCTGCATCTTGTTCATATTGATCGGTATCCCCATGACGCTTGTTTTGTTCTCAGCGGTAGTAGAGCGTCTGATGATCCCGATGGGCTGGTTTCAACAATGGCTGATCTCCAAGCTCGGACACCTCTACAAACTGTTCCACATAAAACTCTTCCACGTTGCCATTGTAGCCATATGTTTAGTAGTCTTCTTCATGCTGATACCCTCGGCTATTTATAGTTCTCTGGAGCCCAATTGGAACTACTTGGACTCCTTTTACTACTGTTTTATATCGCTTACTACTGTCGGGCTGGGCGATTACATCCCAGGGGACTCTCCAGATCAGGAACTCCGTCCTCTGTACAAGGTGGCAACTACATGTGAGTACTGAAATTAAGTACTGTAAAATCATTTTATTTCGCGGTGTGTCAATTTCGCGCATTCTTAAAAATGACGGATAATTTACGCGGTCTAAAAACGCATGTTTCATTTCATCTGCATAATTATGATACGTTTTTATCATGCGAAATGGGCCCAAAATTTAATATTAATATTGGCATAGAATTAAGGTTAAAATAATGCACATATAATGGGAAAGGAGTTTATGCATTGAAAAAATCATTCTATAATTTAGATCGTGTTTGTTTGGCCCTTTTCTTGTTTGCACTTTGACGTCAGATTTGTGGGTATCTTATATGAGCATAGTACGCACATGTACCGGTATTTTTACGACTCAGAATAGCGCAGTTGGTTACAGCGATGTCTACTGTCATTTGTTCTTTCGACTACGTCGTCGTGAGTTCGATACCCACTCCGGGTTTTCTTTTTTCAAGTATTTTTCATTTTTGGTTTTTATCAAAATCCTCAAAATGTAGTAAATTATTCATACGTTATTTATTGTATATGCCTTGTATTGCTGATTTCTTAAAAATAATAACATTAAAATGGCAAAAGGAGATCACTTTTTCGATGACATAGTCCCTTTATATTCGCGCTACGTTCGGGCTGGCCGCAAAATACAATGATTTTACAGTACTGAATTAACAGAAAAAAAACGCCGTAAATGTTGTGACGTAGTGTTAACATGCTGTAATATTATTATAACCACATGGAGACGTGCCCCTTATCTGACGGGAACGTGAAAAGCCCGCGAGTACTATAATAATATGATTTAGATGTACCAGTTATTAAAATATTGTGCCTGTCACCTCTATGACACCATAGAAAAGCTAAGTTAAACACAGAAAGCATGTTATTCTTGCGTATTTAATATATTTAAAAACTAAAAAAAATCCCCCAAAACATAGGATTGAAGAACAATTGCGAACTGAAATCTAATGTTATTACAATTTCTCTAAAATTATCACTTCGCGACAATTAAGTAGATGCCATATCAATAACCGTTATCGCCCTGATTGTTTTTACAAATGAACATGTATGCATTTTACTTTTTTTGTAGGTTATCTACTTCTTGGCCTGATCGCCATGATGGTTTTACTGACGACCGTTTACGACATTCCGGAACTCAACCTCGGTTTCTTCCTCTTTCTGAAGAGCGACGACGATGACCCAGAGCGCATGCGCCTCACCAAAGCGTCTGGCGACCTTGACTCATCCCAGCGCTACGGCCAGCAAACCGACGACGACGACGGGACGGGAAGTAGAGGCACACGCACCGGCGCGAAATACGGCGGAGTACCGAGCTTCCCTCGGCCACAAACCACTATATCTGATGCCGCGGATTCTCACTAGTGCATATGTTGATAAGAATGAGAAATAGAAAAAAAAACTTTTGGTTCAAATTATCACAGTTTTACAGTAACTGTGATTTTATCATCTACCTATACCCGTTATAATATAATCTATTTTAAATATATTTACACGCGAACACGCAGTTCTGCTGTGGTAGGAAGTTATTTAAAGTGTATTTTGTGTGGATGTGTGAATGGTTTCATTTGATGTAGTTATTTGTGTTGACTTTCAGTTTATTTGTAACTGGATTTTATTAAGCATTTGAGAATTTGAGCTGACTTACTCGTTAGTGTACAATAGTTATTGATTTCGTATGGATATCAATAAGGAGTGTCGCCTGAATGTGTCACATATAACTTACATTCAGATTCAGAATCAGACATTTCTATATTAACCCGATAACATGTGATTTCTCGAAGACTTTTTATGGTTACAGAGATTTCTTAGGTCTATAACTATGTTGTGCAATTACCGTAATAATATTTTTTGGACATAATATATAAAAACTTAAACTAGTAGTCGTGATCTATTTGTCAATAAATCATACAGAATTTCAATTAAAAAAAGTAAAACTCATCCTCTTCTGCAGTCTTAGATTTTCGTCTAAGATTTATCGGGATATTTTCACATTTTTTAATCGTTTTTATCAGTGAAAGAAAAATGCTGCCAATTTGCCAATCTGTGAAAAAGTTCCTTTGAAAACATGTTTGTACGTGAAACCCGAAATAAAATACATCTCTAGAGTGTATCAGGGGAGGGATAATTTAAGCAAACTAAACTGAGTTAAACAGGGTAATACATGTATTAGTTTATTGCGCCTTGCTAATTTATTGCGTCACTGTATGTTTTTAGTTTCTTAGTGACCAAACCTGTTTTTTTTTCATGACATAAGATATATGTGTGATAAACAAATCGAAATTGAAACCAATGTTCCTTTTTAGCTATAGTACTCACTCGTTTGTGGGCGTCGGTGTAATGCTGTGGTTAAGGTTTTGCGTGCAACAAGTACATATCTAACTACTACAGATATTCAATTGAAACTTCACGTATGTCATTGGGGTCATTATGCAAGGCTACTGACCAAGGCCAATAACTGTGACCAGCATTTTAGCAGAATTGTGCCCGTTTGTATACGTAAAAAGTTCATGTTAGGGTTTGCGTGTAAGTATATATCGCTGTAACTACTATAGATATTCAATTGAAACTTCACACATGTCTTCGGGGTCATTATTGTAGGCCACTGACCAAGGCCCATAACTCGGACAAGTTATTTAGCAGAATAATACCCCATTTTTGTTTTCGAAAATTCAGGTTAAAGTTTGCGTGCAACAGCTTCATATATCTATATCTACTACTGATATTCAATTAAAAATGTACACATGTCTGTAGGGTAATTAAATAAGGTCACTGACCAAGGCCTATAACTGTGACCAGCATTTTAGCAGAATTATGCCCCTTTTTGTACTTAGAAAATTCAGGTTGAAGTTTGCGTGGAAGTACATCGTACTACACATATTCAATTGGAACTTCATACATGTCTTCGGGGTCATTATGTATGGCCACTGACCAAGGCCGATAACTCTGACCTGCAATTTAGCAGAATTATGCCCCCTTTTGTTCTTAGAAAATTCAGGTTAAAGTTTGCGTGTAACATCTTCATATCTCTATATATACTACAGACATTTCATTGAAACTTCACACATGTCTTCAGGGGCTTAACATAAGGTCACCGGCCAAGGCCAATAACTGTCACCAGCATTTTAGCAGAACTATGCCTTTTTTTGTACTTAGAAAATTCAGGTTAAGGTTTGCGTGCATGTCGATATCTCTGTAAATTCAGGTAAAGTTTTGCATGCAAGTACATATCTCTGTTATTACTAAAGATATTCAATTGAAACTTCACACATGTCTTCGAGGTCATTATGTAAGGTAACTGACGAAGGCCCATACCTCTGACCTGCAATTCAGTAGAATTATGCCCATTTTTGTACTTAGAAAATTCACGTTAAAATTTAGGTGCAATAACTCGTATATCTCTATATCTATTACAGATATTAACTTAAAACTTCACACATGTCTCCATGGTCATTATATAAGGTCATGTTAAAGACCTATTACTGTGACATGCACTTGAACAGAAATATGCCCCTTTTTGTACTTTTTATAAATACATATTTAGGTTAAGTTTGCGTGCAAGTACGTATCTCTGTAACTACTACAGATATCCAATTGAAACTTTACACATGTCTTCGGGGTCATTATGTCAGGTCACTGACCAAGGCCCATAGCTCCGACCTGCAATTTAGCAGAAGTATGCCGCTTTTTGTACTTAAACAGATTTAGGTTAAAGTTTTCGTGCAAGTACATATCTCTGTAACAACTACAGATATTCAAGTGAAACTTCACACATGTCTTCGGGGTCATTATGTCTGGCCATTGATCAAGGTCTTCTGTCGATAGAATCCTCTTTGCAATTATGCATCATTGTGACTTTTATTTAAACCTTCTCGTATTAAATACAATAAACAATGTGTCAAATATTTTATTACATTGCAGTTTCATTATAACGTTAGGTTGACGCCAATGTTGATGGTTGTGGCCCAATGTTTCAACACCGAACACGTGTCTGCAACCTCCGCGCATTAATTTGGACTTGTTCCGAGCCTAGCACAACTCAAACCGTCTATGAGAGGTAACTGTTGTGAGGAGTATGACCAAGTTTTGAGCATGACCAACCTCCGCGCAGATATTTTACTGGGTCCCAGCATAGCTGGAATAAATCCCTGCCGGCACGAAGTTTCAGGTGACCATAGGCAAACACTTGGCGCGAAATAAAATCGTGAACAAGCACATGCTAAAAACGTGCACATTATAAAATTCTTGCGTTGTTGTTTACTTATTTATTTATTTATTTTCATTTTAACTTTTAAAATATATATACCTGGACCAATAATGCAACACGTCTGTGTCATTGTTATAAAGTGTCATAAAAAATAATGATAAAATTAAAATTTTGTACAAAATAAATCTTCAATCTACTCATAATCGTCTCCCCTGAAAACTTCCTAATCTGTAAGTTTTTAACTCGTGATTGCAGTGGTAACTGAGAGGATTACCAAGGGGGAAGTAACCACTGCGAGGAGTTTGGAGTATGTCAGTTTATTATTCGGTTGTTTCCCTTTGTTCGTGGTCGACAACGACAGGTAAGAATATTCCAGAATGCCCGCCGGAAATAGACGTTGCAGAGCGCGTACAGGAACGGATTCACAGTGGAGTTGATGTAGCTCAACCAACCGGCTGAAATGAAACATAGGCCTTCAATACAATTGCGTTTGCATAACTTGCACAGACATTTGTTTAACAGCGTCGACCACACAGTTTAGTAATAATAAATATCTGTACAAAGATATTCGGCGTATATGGTAAGTTTGAATATAAGAAATGTCAAATGAACTTTCTACATAATTATTCAGAATTGTTAATAGTTATATGTGTAACTTGCGGATTTTCACTTATGTAAGTAATTTACTCTTACCTATCGAATGTGAGACTGGTCAGTAGGGCACACACTACACTCATACCTAATCATACTAAACCTTTTTACGAACAAATCGTTACATTATTTTATGTTACCTTGGAAACATATTAAATAAATATGTATTTTTTTCGGTTTCTGAAGGATTCTTAAATAAGGATTATCTGAGAAACATATTCATGGTAAAGAGAGCAGCACAGAAAGTAATGCTTAGAAGGCAATAAATGCATCAAGTACAGTAATCGGTTCATATACGGCAAGCTATTGATGCATTTCTTTCTGAATTATACACATGCATTTAAATGTTTAAGAGCTTTTATGGCTAGATATATTTGAGAAATAATTTTCGATTTATCTTTTTTTTTTTTATCGGTCATTAAACAACGATTTGGAGTTCTGATGCGTGTGAATTTAACCACGAGGGCGGTAGCCCGAGTGGTTTAATAGCCTCGCATCAGAACGACGGCACACACAGCACTCATATACTTGTTTATTAAGTAGTTTAACAACGATAATTTTGTTCTTTGTCAATAGAAAAATCAGCGAGTATCGTGTTCGAATTTTATTTTGAAAACAATATGTCGACAACGATAATTGTATAAGTTTCTTTCCTATTCATTGGTGTAGTGCTTACAATGTCCTTAAGCCAGAATAAATCGTTCGGGGTCGTGGGATCAATTGATCTTAGAAATACACGCCGGCTTCTGTGGTGTCAGCATTGTTCATTTGCTATTTATAGATTGTGCCGCTTATGTAGGCCAAACAAAATGCGTAATAGCATTTGCATACTTTGACCGAAATATGTTTATTATTTAACGTGCACGCAGGGCGAGGTTAAATAATTAACATATTGAGGTCCAAGGGTGCTACAAGTGTTTTATACCTATTTACCAATCACATACAACTTTCTACGATGCCGATCCTAAGGGCAGTTCCTAAACGTCACGTGATGTCTGACATACTCTGTGTCGATTATAAATTTAGCGCTGTCGAATGTGCAAACTCAGCATGCAATAAGGTCTAATAACACCAAAACGGAATTTACATCCTCAGGGTTACATTAAGTTAGATATTAAGCACATATGGTTGAGTGCAGGATGCATAAAATTTGTAAAATACAGTTTAAATGATATGTTTTGGCATCATTTTAAAGGTACGTATATAAGCAATAAGAAAAAAAGCCAGTTTTGTGCACTACTTTGTCTAGTGGTTCCCAGCTTCACAAAAATGGCAGACTGTCAAAACCGGTGCGTTTTTTTCTAAGTTAAATATTTTGATTTACAACGTATAGATTTTTTTGACATGCTGTTTTCTCAAAAGGTTATGACCATATCTTTCCAACAATGTATGGTGATATATTAGAAAGTAGCTTGGTCATGGTGAAAATTGAGATCAAACATTGAATATTTGATATGTTACAAAGAAGGAATTTATTTGCTAATGCGTAACCATAAGTAGCTAACGTATAAATTACAACTAAATTTTAATATACAGCTCGCTACTTATTGCACGATAAGCTTGAATGTAAGCTCCTCCCAACCGGGTTACTGTTCTAATATCACAGTTATTGAATACCGCAAAACAAATAAAACTCTCTTAAATATGTTATACCATGTAGTTATTTTATTCTGTGAATAAATATAACAATCAATATTCATTCTGTTCATGACATACAATGAGAAAATGTGTTCATAATTATGCTCAGTTCTAGAGTGTATGTCGAGTATATGTTTATAACTTTATTTTAACCACTTATGCCAACAATTCTGTAAATGATTATCCACAAAATGATGCAACAATTATTGGTAGACATTAAACCAAAGTTCTTGGCTTGCATTCCCTAAAATTCTCCCGCGCAAATAATTTGCCCTATAGAATAATGATATTCAATTTTACCGCTGCATAACTAAGTTATTGCTCCAAATTTTTTAGCTTTTTATTGGTAGACATTTACAAGAAATCTTGGTCAAAGGTGATCTTAGACAGATACTCCGACAAAAGTAAGTACATGTATAATATTTCAGTTAAATGTCGGTAATATGATTATTGACTTATTCGAGCTATTTCTTGGAGATAACAAAATGTTTTGATTTAAATAGCAATTATACATGTCTTAAGAGTTAAGATGAGATAAGTCACGCGATGGTGATGCTTGACAGCACTGACAATCATTTTTGTGCTTTTTGCATGCGTTTTTAACCAGTGATGTCAGTCGATGCCATTCTGTGGTGGGTAAACTTTACTAGTAAAATGTCTTTAAGGCACACATATTAAATATATCTCGACATTGGTACTGAATCCCAGTTTATGTGTTGTGTTTACGATTAGCTGTATTAATGACAGGATATGTCGAACTAAATACAATATGTCCCCAAATAATTAGCTGTTTTTATTGCAAACTAGGTTGTTCTACAAAATAATGTGACTAAACGTAACCAGCCTACGTTATTTATGTAAAAAACATACCAATGATCCAAGCGGTGGAGTTAACACACGTTGGACACAACGGTCGAAGCACGGCGAACACGTTATACGTCGTCATCGTGACCAGAAAGGCAACAAGAATAGCACTCAGAGTTTTGGCGACCTTAGTATCTTGTTTCTGTTCTCGGCTAGAATGTTGTCTCTCCTTGTTTATGTGATTAACGTTATTTCTGCTATTTTTCTGGATTGTGAAAACGTTGGCTGTAGCAATAACAGAAATATCAGGCTCGTCAACACTTATTCGGTTTGCTTCTGTAGATACAATGGTTTGATTCACGCTCCCGATTTCAACAAAACTTCCATCTATATATTCAGGAGATGAGTGTTCGTCATCAAGTTCAGCGATTCTGAAGCAACATGTCGAACATGGAAAACTTTTATTTTTACTTTTGCGGTTATGGGTACAGTGACAATCATTCGCTTGCAAATTTGCCAATTGTCTTTTCCTACGTTTTGTCTTGCGAAAAATCCGGAAATACAGCACTGCCATTACTGTTATTGGTATATAAAAGGCTACCAAGGCTGTACAGGTTGAAATGATGGGATTAGAATTCAAGAATTGGATATAACATTCTGTTTTTGGAACAGTTCTTTGCCCTTCGATATAAGGCCAAGCAACTATCCATGGTGCCGAAAGCAAAAATGAAACAATCCATGCAGTCGTTATCATAACGCAAACCTTTTTCGGCGATCGTCTTGCCCGGTATGTAATCGGCCTTGAAACTGATAAATATCTGTCGAAACAAATAACAAGCAGATTTGCCACTGATGCGTTGGTCAAAGTGTAATCCAGGCACAACCAGATATCACACACCACGGCTCCGAACGGCCAGTAACCAATCAACACGTAGACGCTCCACAGAGGTATTGAGACAAGGCCTATCATTGTATCAGCAACAGCCAAACTTACAAGAAAATAATTACTCAAAATGCGTAGACGGCAATTTAGCTTGAAGGCAACGATGACCAGACTATTGCCTATGACTGTAGCAACGGCCAATAGCGCCGCGAAGACAGCGATAGCGATTTTTGCAGTTGAATGCAACGGTTCCAACGACGGATCTGTTGTATTTAAAATACTGTCAGACATGTTGGTCCAGATTTGCGTGTATTGAGAGCAACTTATAGCATATGTCCTTTGTGATGACACATTTAACAAAATACATCCAGATACATTACGTTCTTGAATCAAGTACACACGTAATTTTGTAAATATAAGTAAAATATACGTATATACGTTTTATATTGTAAAATATAAGTTTGCGACATTCTATGAAAATTAACGTTTAGCACATGCAGGATGCGGAAAATCCTTTCTCTTATACTGTCACATTTTGTCATATTAATATATTCCATTAGTTTAAAAGCAACACTGACTATAAAATGCCTTAAAACACATCAACTGATTTCAATTATCTAATGAATTCCGATGGCGTAATTATTTATAAAATAATAATTGGAATACGGAATTGGTGTTTGGCCTTTTTGCGGTTAAAGTTTTCCTTAATTTTTCCCGCAGGACTATTATAAATTAACACACGTTTTAAGTGTCATATCGATGGAATGTCGATGCTACATTTTACTGCCATTAAATAACAATGTACTTTACGCGGAACACACATAAAAAAATATATTAATATATGTTTTATAGTACAAATTATTTTAACTTTTTCAGAGAGGTAAAACCTTAGGCATAATAAGGAATTTGTACTTAAAAGTGCGCGCATGCCTGACCGGATGTAATGTCTCGAATGCTCTATAGAGTAGGAACAAAGCGAAGTAATGTCGCCAATATTATTTTTGTCTTTATAGAAGACCTCTACTAATCTTTTGCGATGGTGTGAATTGCTGTGTAGACATAGCTTATCCTACATCTATTTAACAATGTTTGCAGACAAAAGGATGTCCTTGAAAAAAGTTAAAAAAACTACATAACTGTTTAGATCTTTCACAAAATTATTGTTTTTCATAGGACTTGAAATACAAACTGACGAAAATAAAACTGCAGTGGTCAGAATACGGGGACCTTTAAAACTGGATGATTGGTGGTCTTACAATAACATTCTGTTAGGAACTGTAGATACTTTTAGATTAATATCAATGCAGCCCTTCTAAAACCGAGTATTACATGTATAAAAAAGCCAGTTGTCGGATCAGTTTTGAGCAACCACCCATAAGTACAGGGTTTTGCACAAACTGCAAACAAAAAAATAGTTGAATGTTTCGTAAATCCATTCTTAAAGTGAAACAATCCACATGTTTTCATTTGGAGTTTAAACAAAGGCTGCTAGATTAATATAGACAGTGGTGCTTTCATACTGTTTATAATGGCCGAACAATGTGCAATAAAACATTGTTTAACGGGTGTATATACGATTTCAACATCAACATTTATTTTTTTCATATTTTGAACAACACACATGATAGGACAAATATGATCGATGAATGTTAAAATAAAATAAAAATAAGAAGTTATATGTACCATATGTTGTTTTTTTTCAAAATGAACTTCTTCATAACGACAAATTTATTTCTAACGCAACGCCGATACCGACACGTTTATTCGTATTTGTGGCAGAAAAAGAAAGTGTCCATGTGTGGTATAAACACATCTGCACAGAACTTAAGTCAACACCCAACAGATATTGGGGATTTCCCAATATTGTACATGTCGAATGTACATGAATGAGATTTCGATCGGAAGACGAAACGTTTTTTAACGGCGTAAAGTTTTAATTTTAAGGATTTTCGAATACCAGTTCTTCTGAACTTTTATTCTAGTTTGTTATTCATTAACGTTTTATCGGTTTAATTCACTTGCATACGTTTCTAAAAGAAATTGATGAGATCGTATATACCCTCTTTAACACTGAATTTGAGTTTGAAATTTATTATATATAAGGCATGTCGTGGGAAAACCGGACTTAATGCATGTGCGTAAAGTGTCGTCCAGGCTTAGCATGTGCAGTCCGCATAGGCTAATCCGGGACGGCACTTTCCGCCTACAGTGGATTTATGTTTAGAAGAGTATTCCACGAAACAGAAAATACCATAAAAGCGGAAAGTGCATCCCTGATTAGCCTGTGCGGACTGCACAGGCTAATCCGGGACGACACTTACGCACATGCATTAAGACCGGTTTTCTAACGACGCGCCACATATTGTCATGAAGAAGTCTTCCAAGGATATAGTACAGCATTATCTAAACTGAGAGTTTCCACTCACCAACTAAAACTAGAAACAGGCCAACACGGCAATAACCAAATCGAACACTGTAACATATATTGTACATTTTGGCAACGAAATTAATATGCAAGACGAATATCTTTTTTTTGTATTTGTCCTCTGTATAGTGATGCAAGACGAATATATTTTTATTTGTATTTTTCCTCAGTATAGTGCCATTCTAAATATTATTTTACTAAGTCCAGTGTGGTCAAATTTATTAGGTTATTTAAAATAAAACAGTTTTAAAACTATATAATATGTGTTCAAATACACATGCCACGTTTTAACAGAAGAACAGTTATAATAACTACTCTACAATAATTACCCATCTGCAGCAATTTGTGTTGTTTTCTGCCAGCACATTTAAAGGTGTACACATTGTAAATACTCTTAGCTATATCATTTCGAAATATTTTTATTTATTTATTCTATTCGCGTGAACTGTAGAATTCCCACCTCTGGGAAGTTGTATTGTGAATAGACATTGTTTTTTTCTTTGTATGTTTTGGTTTTCAATTTGAACGTGAAATAACTACTGTTTACTTTTACGTTAACTAACATCGATATGTCAATTTATTGAATAACTTTATAATATTAAACGAGATTTTGGTCAGTTTGTTCGCTTGATACAATGTAAACCTCGCCAATAAATTTTAAAACTCGGCCAATAAGGGAAAAACGCGGCCAATATGAAAAAAAGCAGCCAATACGAGAATCGACCAATCAGGATTCAGGAATATCCCGAATGTATACTAGATGAGATATTGGCAAGTTTTTTTACGCCATTATTAAAACGCTAAGCATATTTTGTACTTTGTATTTTTTACAAAAATTTTCTACATGTAGCAATCCCAGGTGTGCCGAGACGCGGTCGGGATAACAGTGCATATCAATTGGTGGTGTTAAACATTTTGCGACTTCACGATTAGGAGATATCATGTGACGGAAATTGAGTAAGCAGACGTCAATGTTATGACGCGGATAGTTTACGATCTGTTTTACTATCTGTAAAACGCACTATTGGCGCCTGCAATGGATGGATAGGACAAATCTGGAAATTTTAGCGAACGATATTTTGCACCTGGAGTCGCTTTGCGAGTAAGGAAGCATTTAATAAGTAGAACTTAAATCAGAGGATTTTTGTTGTGTATTTACAATATGCCAGTCATACTGTTAAACGCTATCAGTGCATAATAAGCACCGCCTACTAGACATTGCTGCATGCTCGCCACTGGTCACTGTCAGTTGTTAGTTAGCAGTCGAATAATAAACATTGCCACTAGTATAACGCGTCTCTCTTATTCGAACCCACACAATAAACTGGCGACGAGAATTATAAGAGCTAATGAGACTTCAGTGCTATTAACAGTGATCTATATTTCCGGAATTTTATCCTTGAAAAAGTGCGTAGAATTCTGAATTCACAATGGCAACGGGACTCATTGAAAATATGAACGCGTTTGACTGCAATGTCGAGTCGTGAACATTATACCAAGAACGCATTGAACAATACTTGTTGGTTAACAACATTGCAGACGACAGGAAAGTAGCAGGATTTCTGACGTTGGTTGAGGATAAGACGTATATTGAAATCACACTTGTGCAAAACCGCTTGTGATTACGGAACGCTTCGGGTTCCACAAACTTAACCAAGCCCTGGGCGAATCTGTGAATGGCTACGTAGCTGCGCTCCGAAAATTGTCGGAATTCTGCGATTTTGGCAATACCCTCAACGACGCACTAAGGGATAGGTTCGTGTGTGGTTTGCGAGATGAAGCCATACACAGGAAGTTGCTGTCAACAGAAGACTTGACGCTGCAGAAATCTCTTGAAATTGCAATCGCAATGGAGTCGGCACAGAAAGATGCTGCAGAGCTGCAGGCCATGGTAAACGTCAACGTCAACAAGGTCGGCAACGGCAAGAACGCCAGGGAAACCGGCCATGAAAGGCAGCAATGAAAGTCAATGCATTCACTGCGGCAAAACTAACCACTCTTCAGCGAAATGCAGATTGAAAAATGCCATCTGTTACGACTGTAAAGTGAAAGGACACATTAAAAACATATGTCGCAAGTACAGATCTGTGCAGTCTTTGGAGTGTAATGAATCTGAACCGGTACTTATCATCAACTCAGTCAAGAAGAGTGATAAAAGCAAAATCATGGTTAATCCAAAAATAAATGACGTACATGTGCCAATGGAGTTAGATATGTGCTCAGCGGTGTCGCTTATATCAAGCGACGACTTTCGGCCACGGTTCGGAAATATGAAGCTGAACCCAGCAGATTTTGTATTGAAGACATACTCGGGGGATGTAATCGAACAAGAAGGAACACTCAAAGTAACAGTATGTTACAATGGTCAGACGAGATATTTAACCCTGTGTATCGTTAAAGGAAACGGTCCAGCATTGTTCGGCAGAGACTGGCTTAGCCAAATAAAGTTAGATTGGGAGAAGATAATGCCAGTACACTCCTTGACAGAGGACAGTCTGAATGCACGTCTAAATGCCATATTAGATGAACACTAAAATGTATTCAAAGACGGCATCGGTAAAGTGCAGGGAATTAAAGCATAATTGACATTGGAAGAACATGAACATCCGAAATTTTTAAAAGCAAGGACAGTATCGTATGCATTTAAACCAAAAATCGAGAAAGAGCTCGCCCATCTCGAACAACAAGGACTAACCTCGAAGGTGGAGGCAAGCGAATGGACCATACCAATTGTTCCAGCTGTGAAGGCCAATGGTGACGTTAGGATATGTAGCGATTTCAAAGTGACAGTTAACAAGGCACTTGCGATTGACAAATACCCTCTACCACGAATTGAGGACATTTTTGCCAGTCTGTCTGACGGGCGTATGTTCAGCAAACTTGACTTACGGCAGGCGTACCGACAACTGGAATGCGAGGATCACACCAAGAAGTTGCAGACCATCAACACACAACGGGCGTTGTACCGCTACAACAGGCTGTTGTACGGCGTGTCATCGGCTCCGGCGATATGGCAGCGCACGATGGACCAGATTCTACAAGGAATTCTGGGCGTGCAGCGTATCCTCGACGATATGGTCCTGACCGGCGGAAGTGACAGTTCGCACCTGGACACATTGCAGAAAAGGATTAAAGTGAATAAAAACAAGTGCTTGTTACGTGTATTTCAGTCACGGACTACTTTCTGTGGTCATGAGATTGACGGACAAGGATTGTGGACGTGTAAAGACAAAGTTGAATCAGTGTTAAAGACACCACCTCCACGTGACGTCACATCTTTTAGGGCATATCGCGGTATACTTAATTATTACCATCGGTTTTTGCCTGATCTCGCGACCGTAACGAAACCCATGAACGCGTAGCTTGAGAAAAACAGAAAATTCGTGTGGTCTTATGAATGTCAAAACGCATTTGAGAAATCAAAGAAACGTCTCACTTCAGAACCTGTGCTTACTCACTATAACCCGGAACTTCCGGTTAAGCTCTCGTCGGATGCCTCTCCATATGGCATTTCCGCCATTTTGTCACATGTTATGTCGGACGGCTCAGAGAAGCAAATCGCGTTCGTTTCAAGGTCTCTCACTAAAACTGAGATGAAATACGCTCAAATTAATCGCGAAGCATTGGGAATATTTTGGGGCGTAAAGAAATTCTATCCGTATCTCTATGGTAGAAAATTCACACTGGTTATTTTGTCACATGTTATATGTTATGTCGGACGGCTCAGAGAAGCCAATCGCGTTCGCTTCAAGGTCTCTCACTAAAACTGAGATGAAATACGCTCAAATTGATCGCGAATCATTGGGAATATTTTGGGGCGTAAATAAATTCTATCCGTATCTATATGGTAGAAAATTCACACTGGTTACGGACTGTCAGCCTCTGAAGTCAATATTTTCTCTTAGTAAAAGCATACCGGCAACGACTGCCTCGCGTGTTCAGAGATACGCACTGTTTCTCTCGTGATTTAATTATGACATTGAGTACAAAAGTACTAAACGACATACGAATTTAGGCGGATTATCACGTTTACCCGCGCCGTCAAATGACCAACATGACGAAATGTCAGACGAGGACGTTTTCTTCACCGCGCGGTTAGAGCCACTTCCGGTAATCAGCCGTGAAACGAGGCGCGAACGAGTATTATCTCGTGTATTTGAAAATACATAGCAGGGCTGGAACGCCAGCAGTAATGACCCACTCTAAAGCGTGTTTTGTGCAAACCTAGTTTGCCGTTCTTCTGTCACTGTAAGAAGCATCTTCAAAGCTTCCAATTTGTTTTCGTAATTGTCCTGATTGTCACGAATATTCTGCATTCTGTTGGAAAGGACACCATGTAATTATACAGAGGATTAATGTTCCCTGTTGTCACAACAGGATGAGCTGCATCAGTAACAGTCGGTAGCAAAATACGGGTTCCGCGTTCGGTCGACCATTGCTGAATATCCGTCAAAAATGTAGTTGCAGCACTGATATCACTTTCACATACTTCGTGCAAATTGTAGGATTCCGGAGGGGCACCTGTCATTGGTCTTTTTTCCTTTCGTTTCTTTCCAAATTTCTTTCTTTCAAGGTCAATGGCGTAAACCGGTGTAGGTGGTAGCTTTACGTCCCTCGGCTTATTCCATGCTTTCAGCTTATCTGCAAGTATTAAACAATGGACAGTGTAATAGAACAATTCAATACAATGGGATTCAGATATTCTATTCATAGAACATAGCAACCTTAATCTAGTTTTTATTTTTATTTTGTTATGTAAACAGTATTTATTTTCATAAATATATACAAAGCAAACAGAAAAACATAAAAATGAAGAAGGAAACACTTCAATATGAAATAAATCAACAAGTACTAGTGTCGACTTTTGCATCGTTTATTAGTGTTGTGTAACCTAAACCAACTGTCAAGTCATATATACATGTATTCGAGTTTCCGTTTGTACAGAAGAAAACTAGTTGGTGATAAAAACAAGCTTATTTTGCGTTTACAAGCAACGTTTGTTCTTAACGTTTATACCATTTTAAATAGAAATAAATGTTAATTAACTTTATTTCCTTACTTGTATTTATGCCACAATGTCTGTGTAAGATCGAACATACACACTTTAACTAAGTGTTTTAAATATAACTTTGCATTGATTCCACAATACAGTATATACAATACTAACTAGTGTAACTAGATAAATGTGTTAACTTCATTTTTCAATATGCCTAAACTTACCTGTACATGAAAGCATGTATTCTGGAAGAAGGAACTGCTTTGAGAAGGCATAACACACAGCTGCAATGTGTTTGCATGTTGCCTTCGGGCCTTTCCCTGCAGGACAGCTACAGTTTGCATGTATTATGTCACCATTCTTGTCCAGAATTACAAGCAAATTGTATTTCATATGCCTCATATGCGCTAGACATACTCCTTTTATCAGGCATTTACCAACTCTCACATCTTCTTTGACGTGCATTTCCTGCAAACAACATACTGATCAGTAACAGTTTGTTTACATTATTTACAAACGATTGAAGCCTCGGCGAAAATTACACATTAGTTCTAAAAATAAAACTTAAAAAGAGATCACGTGCACATGTCCATTTGTAAACAATTCATAGGACTCTTCCCGTATTGACCTGAAGTCTTCGTTGGTGTCCAAGAAATATTGTATGATAGACGAAATAGTGAACTTTTTAAACAATGATGATAATGTCCCAGTCGAATATGCGATATTTCAACAATAGTACCAGTGGCCATTCTGTACACAATGATTTGAATCAGACGCTTTCTGTGTTGGAATTTTGGCTCGAGAATTTGATTGGCTGGAACAATATCTCCACGTGACTTGCTCTACGAATGTTTACGAAGATTTCAGATCTCCCTGTGAAATGGTATATTATGCGCGACGGAATGAATTGTTGATTCATAACGGATGTTTAATGTTTGGGATTCGAGTAGTAATACCCGTGAAACTGCGCGAGCGCGTGCTTGATTTATTGCATGTCAGCCACCCAGGTATCGTGAAAATGAAGGCACTAGCCAGGAGTTACGTCTGGTGGCCAGGAATTGACAATGACATGGAAAACATGATCAAAAGGTGTTACCCGTGTCAAATGCAACAGAAAGCACCCGCGACCGTTCAATTAACCCCGTGGGAATGGCCTACTTCAAGATGGGAGCGAGTTCATGTTGATTTTAACGGACCCTTTCTAGGACGAATGTTTCTTGTCATGGTAGACGCTCAATCAAAACGGCCAGAAGTTATTGAAATATACAGTATCGTTCGATTAGTCATTTGTGTGCTGTGTAATGAGGTAGTAAACAGGTTTGGTCAGTTTATAAATAAACTGACCAATCAGAGCTAAAGCACCAAAATCTCGTGCAGAATTTTACATCTGAAATCATTCGAGCTGTCGGCAAGCTAAAACGAACATCGCTTTTTTCCCACCCACCCAACCTTGAATAGTTATTTATGTGTTTAACAGTGTTTTCTATATTTCTAGATTATTTGTCATCCATTAGTTGTTGTTGAGGACGGTGACTGGTAGTAGACGCCTGTATAACGCCGATAGTGCGATATTTTGTAGTTAGAGTATTATAATTCTAATCATGTATATTTCAGTTCGATTAAAGCTATCGATGTCTATATACCGTGACTACAGTCTGTACATCTTTTGTTAATTCTTAATTTATACAGGATATCTTTAAAAATTACTTGTATAAAATGTTTCCCGGTTTTCATTCAATGTATCGTTGTCGACTTAATGCCGATCGTTTTCGCTTTAGTATTAGCTGCATATTCGTTGATTTTTGATTTAAAGTCGTATTAGGGGATTCGGGAGGTGATGAAGGCACCTGTATACTGATCTACAGACATGGGTCCTCGTACGTCCTCCTGGCATTATTATAAAAATTAAAGAGAAAGAAATAGAATGATCAGTGAGGTTGCGTATCCCGCTCGCAGTTTTACCCGAATCCGTTCATTATCACTGATTCATGTACGAAGTGCCCGTGAAGAAATATGCGCACTTCTCTTAACTGATGGTACTGAACGAGCAGACAAATATTGCAGCAAACATTCAAGCAACGTTATATGTCACTGTATCCACTTATATGGGATGTTAATGTATTGGAAAAAGCTGTGCTGTCTGTTTTAAATACATTTGCTGCGGATTAATCAGAATATACCTGCCACAAATTGTTTGCATGCGTATGTGCTCACGTATTTGCGTGTGTTCTACGGACGATATAGTAAAATGCTTGCCCGAGCCATACCTTTCAAAATACGTGTTTGTCTTCATTCATCTAAATGAATATGTGTTAGAAATGAAATAATGTATGTTCGTCTGAATGTAATGAAAGAAAACATAAATGCAAACAATAACAGCCAAAAAAACAATAGAATGCTTGCGCAAAATATTTGCTACGTACGGTCTACCTAAATAGGTAGTGACTGATAATGGTTGTCAGTTCACTTCGGATGAATTCGCACATTTCTTCAACAATAATGACATTTTTCATATCAAAACCGCGGTTGCGAAACCATCCACTAATGGTTTAGTCGAACGATTCAACGGTACATTCAAATCCGCGATGCTAGCTCTGAGCTATGAAACAGACGACTTGAACGTTAAAATGAGTTCAGTCTTACTTGCGTACCGAAATACACCCCACAGTTCAACGGGGGAGACGCCCGCAAAATTGTTTCTAGGGAGATGTTTACGAAGCAAACTTGACTTGTTGAAACCGACATATCGACACGCGTTACAAACGGTCAAATGAAAATGTCAATGGCTGACAATAAAGGGGTACGCGAATTAGAGTTAGGACAAAACGTTTTAGCTCGTGATTTTAGGCCCACTTCAAAAGAAAAGTGGATACCCGGTTGCATTGTTTCTCGAGACGGGCCGCTCATGTACAAAGTAGACATGGGCAACGGAGTTGTTTGGAAAAGACATGTAGATCAGCTCCGAGCAACTGACATCCCGATTTATTCTGGGAACCGCCCGCTAACGTTACCCGCGCACCTCGAATCGCAGGGCACTAGGAATGACGCGCAATTAACTCAATTTGATACGCCATTAACACCAACTGCCGCGCATCAAATTCCGATGGAAATAACTGAAAGCTGATATTAGAAATCTGAATCTCAAGAAAGACGCTATCCGTTACGCAACAGGCGAGCGCCTGAGAGACTTGAATACAAATAATTATTTAGTTCTTGGGTAATTATTGGTTTAATGGTTGTTATGTACCTTAGCTAGCCAGGGAGAGAAACGTCTTTCATGACTGTTTGTACGGTTAACAGTTGCATGGTTTCTTTGCTTAATATTTTTGGTTTGATTTCATCAGGAGATTCAGCAATGGGCAAGCTATTTATGTATACGAATTCTAGTAGCCAATGTTTGATATAAATTTGAAACATGTATATGTATCCACAATTATTGAAATGAATATATGCAATATGTATATGTAAAATCAATGATTTTAAATGTATAATCATTGAATTTAAAAGTGGAGAATTGTTGTGTATTTACAATATGCCAATCATACTGTTAAACGCTATCAGTGCATGATAAGCCCCACCTACTAGACATTGCTGCATGCTCGCCCATGGTCACTGTCAGTTGTTAGTTAGCAGTCGAATAATAAACATATCCACTAGTATAACGCGTCTCTCTCATATGAACCCACAAACACAATAATTGTGTGGACGAAGACACAGTATCAGTGACATTCGATGAAACTGAGAAGCCTTCTGGAAGTTATACGGTGTCAGAGGTCAATGAGTTCCTGGAGAAAACCACATATCCCAGATTCGTGGGTGAACCAACGGCTGGACGTTTCCAGTCAGTGAACTATGACGACACAGTGAAATTTGTAGATGAAAATAAAGCAAAGAATACTGTAATCTGTATACAAGACTTGAAAGTTTTTTTTATACTTATACTATTAAAACTGAAAGATGCTGCATACTATTTATATTTATATCGAAAAAATTAGCATTGTATATATTTTATTCTAAACGCTTCCATCAATAGATTATCACAACTAGATAAATCTTTTCTGTAATGAAGAGTACATCCTGCCATCATACTTGCTGCATCTTTCGACTCATCACATCCTGCTTTTGCTAACTTATCTGTCAACCTCTCAGTCAAACCGGACCTGTCCAATCAGTAGCATATATCAATCATTTAAATTGTATTTAAATTGGATACTTAAGGATAGGATCTTGACTAAAACCCCATTTATTTCCTTCGCCGGAATATACCACTCCATGTTTTGGTAAACTTGTGTTATCTACTACACATGTTTTAAATTTCCCTTCAGAATTTACCACAACATGGCTAAAATGCTGAACAACGCCACATAGGAACAATTCATGTTCCGTTTGCTGGTTAATTTATTTTTCTTATAAATTAAACAACCCGGTTTGGTGGTAGTACTAATTAGTTCAACACGTTTGACCACCAAATGCTTAATGCATCTACTCCACTAGTTCCAGCTACCCACCGACGAGAAAAAAGTAAGTGTCGGTATATTGACCGCAACTTAAGAGCCTGCGACTCGTTCACTGGAGCATGACGCTCGAGCAAGACGCTCCATATGTTCCACTTAATGGCGTATATACATTAAGAAATTACACTACGAGTTGTTCTCATCCAAAAGTCATTGTGAAAGGCTGATGCGAACTAGTCCACAGTATGTTTTGTCCACATGCTATCAAAATATCGAAAAGCACTGTATATGCGATAACATTAAAATGAGGTGGATTGGAAACATTATGAAGCATCCACCACTTTTTACCGTGTTAATGTATTCGGGGAGCCTAAACTTGCGTTATTCGGATGTTTCTGGACAATCTATGCTACATTGTTTTTCTTTAACACTACGCTCATCATGCTGAGTGAGGTACAGTGTAGTAGGCACCCGCATTTAATCTCTAAGGTAGCGATTAGTTTTCAAATTTCTTGCAGACACATATAAAAGCATGATCTTATGAAATATTTATGCATGAATAGACAACAATATCGATGCACAGACGCATATGCGTGCAAAGTGGATCACATGTTGGCAATATTAACAAGTGCCGTTAAATCACCATCATGGCAATCATACTGATTTAATAGTTTGATCTGTTTACAGGGCGGAGCTGCTAGAGTAATCAATTTAGTGGAGGAATGCATTACCAAATTAGCCAAGAGTAAGTCCACGGGTGTCAATAACATGACGTTTGTTAAGGATAACCTTTGTAAGTACTTATTTGTACACAATTTACAGACGCTGTGTTGAACTGATTTTAATCTTTTTAATGATGCTTAAATCTAAAACAGTCTTGTCATGCACATCTATTTTAATAGATATCAAAATTGACACGGCTAGTGATTGTGAGGAGGTCAGTTTTCCTGGGGACGAAAACAACGGGACCAGTCCGGAATGGGCTCGAGGACGCAGTGACAATGTTGAAGTTCAGTGTGAAGAAGGTATTATTAAAACAATGAGAGTTTCGTGAATTAATGTCTTTTTTTTTTGCTAATGGCACGTTGGATATTATATTTCTTTGTTGTCAATTATTCTTAATTTCAAATTTACGCCTTATTATACTGAGTTAACTTTAAAGTATTTAATGAAGTCCTTGAGAATAGTATACTATTATACCACGATATTTTTAAGGTGGGATTCTTCAGTACAGTGGTTCCCTATTCCGTAACCTGTCCGCCATAATGACGGGGAAAACTGAAGACGATATGTAAGTCCTAAATATCCTTATATATTTACGAGCTTTCGTTTGTATGTCTTATGGTATAGGTATTACACTTATACAATAATACTATTTTAAGGAATACGGTGATCAATGGGCCTGTCGTAGGATTCACTAAGCTAGGAACAAACCAGGCTGAAGGTCGGAAAACTGAATACGTGAAGATAGTCTTCGAGATATTCAACGTGAGTATTTGAATTTCAAGTGTGATAGTAGAGATACTACGGTTGAGTTCAACTAAGCTCTACGCAGCGACCGTATTCGTATTTTAAACATCAGCACTGATACTTAATACTTTTTATATTTACAGAAGACATTAGACAATCCTTCATGCTCTTTCTGGCAGAAAGCTACTTCCGGGTAAGAATAAATTGGTTTATTACCGAAGAAGTTTTATTTTTCGTAAATTGATCCGAACATCATGAGTAGCATTTCTGAACATTTTTCAAATATTCGTGGGAAGTTTGTTCGTGATAATTATTTCAGTACAAAAGGTAACTGGTCCAGTGAAGGATGCCGTCTTGAAGAATTTAATCGGTCATCTAGGATGTGACATGCTCATGCTCACATCTCACGAACTTTGCTGTCCTTATGAGTCCGGCAGTTACAATTACAATTAGCAAGGTATTAAACATAATAAATAATTTGCAATCTGGTTAGAAGGAATTATACAAGAGTGCAGTTCGATTACTGAAAAAATGCATGATCAAGTGCCCGTATTGCCCGGCCTGTCCCAGAGTATTGACAAGTGAAATGTTGCCAGCATTTGCTATATAATAATTGTACGGACACATAACAGGCACCTCCCCCCCGCCCCCCGGAAAGTACATTCAATAAATATATATTAAAACACTTTGTACATAAAAAACGTAACCTTTATTGGGAGCAATGTACCGTTTTTATGGCAGCTGAATGACAATTAATTCCTTATAAACCCAAACATTTTATTGTAGGTTCACCACCAGGTGCTCAGTGCAATCGCAGTGGTCGGGTGCTCTTTGTCCATGGCTGGTCGAGTCGCAACAACAGTCACTTATCTCTATTTCTGGAGGCCAGTACACTAATGTTGCTTTGTACTTATTTGCATGTATCTAGAAGTATGTGGTTAGTGAGACAGGGGTACGTTCATATTATCTCATTACTGCATATAATACATTTTATTATATTGTCTGCGTTCACGAAAAATTTCTTGATTTGAAAGTTCATCATATCCATGTCAGCTGGTCATGTGCCGTTGTTATAGTGGATGTGTCAAATATATTACGCGTTTTGATTGTCGGTAGTTTATGAGTATCAATTGCTTTTTGTTCCCTTTTACACAGGTTTGCATGTTTGTATGGTGTACTTATATTGCTTATTACGAGAATGTATTCAAATGAAGACAAATGTTGTATCGAGAAAAAAATACATTGACTCCTGTAAGACTTGAACCCACGAGATGCGGAGTAAACGCCAGTCACCCTAACCACTGGGCCCAATGTACTTAACCATTAACGGCTATTTTTCCTCAATGTATGGTATATACAAAATTCGCGATGAAACCCATAATTTGATCTTGCTTTGAAAGCGGTGAATTTTCCGACATGTGTGTGTTTTCCAAACACATCATGTTCTTATCACATTCATTATCACAATGACTAGCATTTGCAAGACGTACTGAATACTCAGAAGAGCACTTCTTTTTTCGCGTAAGGATATGCCTTAAAACGATCAGACTGTAGCTTACGACCATCGGCTTTTAAATTGTAGTACACGAAGTTGTTAGGCATGCAACTAAAAAGCACCGATGTGAGACATGTTCATATTCAATGTTAGAATTAATAACACATTTAGCATTCTCTTCAGGTTTGTAAAGTCAGCCCGGGCCACACTGTTGATAAACCTGTGTGCCACTCTATTCGTTGCCTATCTGGTGTTTTTAATAGGAATACAGCGCACACAACAAACGGTAAGTGCGCTGCGAGCGATGTGCGTTGTTGATTTATTATATATAATGTATTGTTTCCGTTTGCATACTACTGCCAATAAAACAATGTACATTGATGCATATTTATACATGTACAATTCTTGTTCAGCATCGTACGTTATTTGAAAACATGTATAGTGTGATTCTACATTTAACTAACTTACAACAGGTATTAGGGCGGATTTAATAGCAAAATTTTAATAATTTATATCTTGCAATTGAGCTACCGGTATATATGGAATTGACCATTCAATGCAGTTCACGTGTACCGCCATCGCCGTGTTGCTTCACTACGTGTATCTCGTGGCCTTCTTTATAATGCTAGAGGTGGGAGGCATTATGGCATTGAGTGTGCTGCGACCACTCGACAAGAAGGACGTTATGACTTTTTTTCAGGCTGCTGCGTACGGTTTGTATATGTTCTGCGCAATATTGGAATCGGGACGATTCCAGAATCGCCCTGCGCTTTTTTGGAATAGCAGTACGGTCTGCTTTTATAAATATTCCAAAAACGCGCAGGTTAGTTCTAAAATAGTCCGTGCGCAAAGTTTGAATCGGGACAAAGTTTAATTCATGATATCAACCATGTTGATTAATTGAGGTTAATGTGTCGTCATCGTAATACCAATCAGACAAATATTAAATAAATAATGTAAGACAAAACTCTTTGCATTTCACTAAATAACAATTATAATCGTAATTTTATATATAATCCCAAGTTTTTTTTACGTCGAGTTTCAGATTTATGAAGCGGAAAACTTTATTATACTTTTAATTTTGACTATTCAAATGGTTTTGTTGCAGTCGAATTAATCGATTAGTGTTGCATTACCAAAGGGGTATGCTTTATTACTTCCCACCACAAAACATACCATGCAGATTCAAACGCTAGACTAAAGGTTTTATATTTTCATTTTAACACAACAAAAACACATAGCCTGTGTCAGTTGATTCGCTTAGTTCAATTATATGACATGCCAGTACCGTTATTATCGTTGGAATATCAATGGGCGCGACTCAGCTGAGAGGTTACGGCAACGAACGTTTGTGAGCATTTTATAACCACCATTTAAGCATCATTGTTTGTAAATTGCCTTGTTTCTATTAGTTATATTGCTTGCTGTTTAAAAGACCGATCAGTTTCGCTGTACATATTTAATTCGAAGTGCAGTGTATGTTGATTACGTCTGTCTTTCTACGTTGCAGCTGTTGGCTGACGGTTGAGTCGGGTCTCTTCTGGGCCTTTGTCGGACCAGTCTTGGCCATTGTCGCGGTAAGAATATAGAATTGAGTGTTTCAAGTTGGGGGTTAAAGCTTAGTTCGCCTTTACATACAACTAACTTATGCAATTAAATACTTTTAACGCACTCGCCAAGATGTATTAATATTTTAATGCAAAATGTATCATGATCTGTAATCCAATAATTGTGACGTAATGTAGATGCTGCGTATGTGTTCCTGTAGATAAGGTAACCTTTGTAATGTTGATGCCGCTGTGGTACAGTCTGACGCAAGTATGGAACCAAATTAAAATAAGTTGTATATCCAAGACTACCATGCGCGAAATGACTCCGATCCATTTCGTTCGTGTACAGCGCTGTATGTCGTGATGAAAATGTTATATAATCAGTCCTGTCCATGCACTTGATGCAATATCATACACTCATGTAATAATGTTAAGTATACATGTTACTTGTTAAGTCTTACAAGTTGTCTTTCTCCTCCTTTTCCAGACGAACCTGATTATTATGTTGCTAGTTTTGAAGCAGCTGTTCGGAGTGTCCGCCATGGCGAAGAAGAAGGATGCTGAACAAATCAAGCACGATGTATAAACGGAGCATTGCTAATATTATATTGTCGAATAGCGAAAACAGAAGTCCATGTGTAAATGTTTATTTAGTGTTTAAGATCCCAATTACAATACTGTCAACAATGGTACATTTTCAAAATATGTAAACTACGTATAAATTGTTGTATATATATATAGTGGACAAATTTATATTGTTTAAATTCTAAATTGAACGGTGCCTTTACCATCATCATACCAAGGCTCGTGGTTCAGGTTTTCTAATCTTTATTCAATTATAACCTATCATTTTCTATATTTTCCGTCAGAGCTGTGTTTGTCATTGCAGGACCGGTGTGAGGAGCGTATGCATCCTGCTGCCCATACTGAGTCTCTCCTGGGTGTTCGGCATCTTCGCCGTCAACAGGGACACGCTCATGTTCCAGTACTTGTTCGCCATCTTCAATAGCTTGCAGGTGATTGTTGATTGCATGGAGTATGCCGCAGAAAGTCGTTTTGCAAAAGCTTGGACAGATTATTCTGAACTTTCTTCAGCTTTTTTTAAAGATAAATACATTTTACGAATATGAATATGGGAATGGAAAACCTTGATGCTATTCCACACAATTTTATGTTGTAGGGATTCCTAATATTTCTAGTGCAGTGTGTGTTTGACAGAAAAGTAAGTATAACTTCATTACATACAAAATGCAATATAATTCACGTTTGATTACGATATCTATTATTGTGTGTTCTTGTGTAATCAAACTATATCAAATGTGCCTCCCAATCGCTAGGTGCGCGAGGCGTTCCGACAAGCTCGTATTCCGTTGTTCACAACTGCAACCGACGTTCGCACGGGCGAAACAGAGATGAAGTCCACACAGGTTTGCACTTAATATGCAAAGGAGACCTCAGTTGGTTCAAGACTTGTAATTGCTTTCATTTACCGAACACGTAAATAGCGATGATTTTTTAGAAACACAATGATACAATTTTATAAACAGCACGCAAATCCAGACTGAAAGTGGCAAAGTATATAAAAAGAAAAGTTTAAAATAAATAAGAGGTACATTGCTAATAATTTGTTGTTCGTCACTTCATCATACCTTGTAATAAAGGAATCAGCTACCAAGCTGATAAAGCATTTGCAGTTTTATAAGATTCGAACGCACATGCTGAAACTGTTGTTTATAGTTGGTATTAAAATACTACAAAATGATAAAACCGCCCGCACTTGAATCATAGTTGTATTTATTAGTATTTTGGTTATGTTAGTTTGTCTTTGTTTTAGAAATCGTCATCGCAAAAGGCCAGCGCTTCCTCATCGGGCGAGTGACTGGAGGTCGAACCGCAGAGTTAATTCTGTTATACATTTTTGCTTCCTTGTAAAGTTTATATTGTAATTTATGAGTTATGTTCTTGTCGTTTAAACGAATTCAAATCTGCCTACGAAGTGTGTATACATGCATGATGTCACAGTGTGTTATTATAAGTTTCTACGAACCTGTACGACGTATATTGTAGTAAATTTGTTTTATGTTAAATTAACAATATTTACATCTGTAGCCGCATCCCGTACTTCAAACAATCACATGCTTGTTCTGCACTCAAATAATCTCAAACCCCTGTATTTGTGTAATTCATTTATGCATTTTTAAAGTCCTAAATGCCTGTTTGATTTATGTAATATTTTATTCTAACATATTTTGTTATATTAGTATATTTGTAAATTATTCTTTCGCCAGCATTCTTACAAACCTTATGGGAAAACCTTTGGTAAGAAGAAAAAAGTATGCATTCTTGTCTCTACCGTAAGATGGTTCACTAGCAAGTGTTTGCTTTTTACGGTACATGGGCGGCATTAAATAGGCAAGATACAGTTTTAATAAATATACTTTGATAATCAAGTTCTCTATGAAGCAAAGGCGACCAAGTGTAAGGTATTAATGAAATGCAGTTTTACTATTGATACGGTGTACTTGCTGTCATTATATTTTCCGATGTTCATTACGTTGGAAGGAGTTGCTTTGAAAGACTTACGTCTGTAGGGAACACATTGGAAAGTACGTACGTATAACGTTATCAGGTCAATTTGTGTCCGGCGTGTACACAATGTATATACCCTGTTATCAGAATGTTTGTGTATGTATATGTTTCGCGTCCAAGTTAGCTGGTTTATTTGCTGTCTCTTACTTTGCTAGTCGACAACGACAGGTAAGAATATTCCAGTATGCCCGCCGGAAGTTGACGTTGCAGCGCGCGTACAGGAACGGATTCACACTGGAGTTGCACAACCAACAGGCTGAAGGGAAGAATTAACCTCATGTACAAGATGTATACATCGAAACACTTAGACAATTTCTGTTTAAATGCCTAAGCCTCATCTAATAAATACATCACCATTATACTGTATTCCTAAAATAAATTGTCCTTTAAAAATATTTAAGTTATGACATAATTATTGTAAGACAACAACTCACACCGAATGTGTTTGAAGATATCGAAATTAGACTATGCTGTGTTAAACGTCTACATCCAGCACTCAGTTAAACGCCGGAAAGACAATGACACTGAATGCCAAATACTTTTGACCAGGTTTCCATGATATTCCTGTTTCTATTAGAACATACAACGGTCACGGTCAACCATCGTTGTCCGTTCCAGGACCGCAATAAATTACGTTTAAATAATGCCGAAGTTCTTCTTATTGGCAGCACAAGTGCGAGACTCCATGTCTTGACTTCCCTTTAAGCTACATTTCAAGTAATGTATTCTTTGTTAATATACATACGATGTTAGCTTAGAATGATGGACGTTTATCTACGTAACTGACGACTCTATTTGGAACAATTATTCATGTGTATAACTTAATATGTAGTGGCAACCATTTGAACTATTATTTCAATAATTAAAGTTAAAGGAATGTCATCTCGTGTGTAAAGCATTGTGTACATACGTGTAGATATTTCGATTTGAACAGACGGAATTCAAATTAATTTCAATTGGTCAAAATACTTCATGAATAGATAATGCGCTTGGATTGTAAATGCAAACAATGCTTCAAGCACAGATACACTATTGAACTGAATTGATAACCAATTATCAAATGTGACTGTACGTCAAACTTAAATGAATGATAAATACATGAAGGTAGCTTGGTTTAAGATAGTAGTATACATGGTGATTAATTATATACATATATAATGTAATTGTTTGCTTTTTCTTTAGAATAATTTATTAAGCAACAGAATATACTGCAATTAATACAACATTAATTAATTCGTGCTACTTTGTCCTTTGGGAGACAACATCCGCGGTGTCGCTCGGGGGGAAACTGTCAACGTCTGTCAGATGCACTAAATATGTGGATACATACGAGCGTAAATATTTCCGATTTATAAATGGAGAATGTTTATGACTTAAATCATTAAAAGTCAGAAACATAATAATACTATATTAAGTACTCTTGTTTACTTAATTGTAAATGAATTCACTACTTAAATTGTAGAGTTTGAATTATTACATTACAAATAATAACTTAAGTTCAAATGTTTTAAGATACAATTAAGATGTTTCTGGCTTAAGATACAATTAAGATGTTTCTGGCTTATGACCCTATGTCGGACTGACATCAACTTGTAAAAAAACTACAGATTTCTTACGAAAATAAGGTCTCAGTCATTTTCAGAAATCAGGTGGCCACCATTGTCTTATATAGGTTTGTTTTAAAGATCATAAAGTAGAATGAAGATAATGAAAACAGATAGCTTTATCGTAATGCTATGTTATTGGACTATTATTGCAAAGAATAATACTGTATGCGTTAGACGTTATGGCGGACCGATATCAAGATGGGCAACTCAAGCCATCAACGTATCGTATCATGCTAAGAGTGGTGTCCCCTTCTGTCAACGAATAATACATTAACCATAATTTAGAATCTGGATTTCGACTTGTCTAGATCAAGTGTGATGTCTTTGTGTAAGCAAGTCAAAAGTAAATCTCGCACTGAATTATTTCATATACAACTTTTATGAAACAAGTATTTTTTTTCTTGCAAATGAATTGCCCATAAGGAATGAGAAGCAGCTTGTCAGTTGTATGTGGATATTTAGTTGTTTATGGAACTATAATATTGTATATTATTAAATATATACGTCTATATCATCGTGTTAAATACCCTGTTAACATAAACGAAAGACATGATTTGCATTTGCAAGCGATCTTGGACATTAACTGTTTCTTTGTTGTTTTTTCGAGTGTTGTTTATTATGCTTCTCCTCAATGGAAATTATTTATCATATCCATATGTCGATATGAGGTTTACCCAATAACTGTGTACTATTATTCAGAAAGATAAATCCAAAATGTGTTTCGAACAGCTGAATACAACAATACTCAAACCTGCCAAAAAGCTGAATATGAGGCTTCACAAAAAAACAACACAATTCTCTCATAAAATGAACCTCAATTACGCTTCTCTGTGCGTTTTTAGTCCCCGGATAGGAAATCTTTAGCACTGTTCTACCAATCTGAATCTGCATGTTTAAAAATATTAATAAATCAGTCCTAAGTGTTGTTCTTAGTTGTTTAATTCGATATATTTGGCTGATCACATAAGGCAGGCCTTTAGATCTAATTGTTATTGATTTATGGTCGACGAAGCTAAATTCAAGGGTATAACGTATTCATAAAGTTCCTAGGTAAAAACCTAAATACATTATTGAGGCCATAAACAAACGTTTGCAAGTGGATTTTTATTAATAACTCAAGTTTTATTCGAACTTCGCATGTACACCGAAAGTTGAGGATGAAGTTTGAATTTAAGCTGCAAATTCTAGCTATTTTTTGCATTGAACGTTTTTTTAAATTGGACGGGGTTTTGTAAAGTCTAAGTAAACACAATTTTTTCAGGTATTGCGCAGTGAGACTGGAATACCCGAAAGAAACCGATCAAACACTTATTTGCCGGGACCTGGAACAGAACCCCGATCCTAGTTAAGAAGCAACTGTACCGACCATTGTGCCAACCGGAAAGTGCATGAAACACGTTTATGACGCCTTAATAGGCATTTTCAGTTGTCTGCAACTAATAATTAAACTACTTCCCAGCTTTTGTAAATCGGTTAATTTCCATTCATCAATAACCATAAACACATCACAAGCTGTACGACCCGCTGTTTTGTGTAAAATAGGTTAACCGTTAAACACGTGATTTTTGCGTACATTGGACAAAATATCAAATTGGTTTTCATATGACTGACTTTTATAGAGAAGTATATTGTATGCACTTTAGAATTTATGCCGAAAATCACAAACAGAATTTTTAACGTCATGGGACATTTTGCACGGGATGTTTAATGATCTTATTGAAAGACGATATAAAAATTATCAGATCGCCTTTGGCAAAATGACTTAAGCTTTAAACAATGGAAACGAATTCACTGCAATTTAATCCATTTAAAAATAATGAGTTGAAGAAATATAACTTTTCGTAAGGTCAGTTTATATCAAAACGTCCTAGTAACCTCCCTCAGTTAAGTCCCTTTACAATAAGCTGCCCACATAATACCAAACGATATAGTTTCTAAAGAAGCATTTTGGGTAAAATGAACCTTTTCATTTATAACAAAATTAGCAATTTTAAAGGTCATTTTTATTAATACATGTTTCGAAGTTCACATGTTAAATGTATCGCCGCCGATAAAGGGATGGTCATAACCAGTACATACATGTCATATAGACCTTTACTTTGACGTGGGCATACATAAATGGGAAAACAAACCCTTTTATCGTTACTTGGTTGATACACATTCAATTTGGTAATTTAAAAGTGTTTGTAAATTAGCTTGCTCATAAGATTAGCCCGATGACAGACACGCAAACGGAAAGCATATTTCGAAAATCGTACAGGTCTTAATAAAACACAATTGCATGTGAAAAGGCAATTCTACCAGGTTTCACATTCTAAGAAAACCTATATAGTTTCTTTGAGGAAAGAATCAACTTGTATATACTGGTATGTTGACATACATATGCTTTTAAATTAATTTAGGATATCAAGTCAGTTGGTTAGCGAGGTAAAGATACTCTTCATGTATGCTTCATTAAACCCGGCATATGCATTTAGATTGCGTGCGAAATCTGCAAGAGCTGATTTATACTTTTATTATTAAACATTAAATCAATGGTTATAATAAGTACTTATCACTAGCGGATCCAGGGGGTGGCGCACCCGGCGCCTCCCCGTAAAACGTCCAGGCCATACAAATATGGGATTATGTAAAACGGTCCAAACTGGATAAGATGCAAAACAATTTTTGCTCGTTTCACTGGCTCAATTTCGTAAATAATACGATGTTATTTCAGTAAAACATACTCGACCTAGTCCCCCTACCAATTCTCAAACACACCGTAGTAACGGCGCAAATGTTGTAACGATAAAATATAGAAAGTGGGTATATACACCTTTATCTGTGGATGATATTGTTTTCGTTTATAAATTAAGGGCAATAAACAGTTGTCAGAGGATACCATATATATATATACATTTATAATTTTAGAATAAATGTGAATTAAAGTCTAGATTGAAGTCAAATCAATTACTACTTTCGAGTGTAATCAGTTTTGATTCAATAAATAGTTTAGTTGCAAAAATAAAAAAAGACAAACTTTTGTTCAATGTTCCATTAACGATCACTCCGAATTTCTGATTGTTGTATGAATTCATAAGAAAGATATAACGCAATAAAGTAGAAGGGTGTCAAAAACGTTTGGCACTAATTCCCGACGATTTCAACTTCTCCTGGAACCATATGTCACCTAATTTACATACGGTAGGCATAACGTGCCTCATTAGTTTACATCGCAATTATACGAGTATCTTTCACATTTTGTTAGTGTAAAACATGTTCGTCTGTCCGTCCGTTCGATGAAAAAGCATCAGTGCATATTCATTCAAAGACAACTGAGGAGCATACGACATCCACTGCGAAGAGACCATTGTAGGGGCATAACAAACGGTCAAAACTGGATAAAATGCTAAAAAAGGTATGGCTCGCTTCGCTCTCTCAATATGTTTATTCCATTGTACGTCAAATACGCGTTATGTTACTGAAACACTCAGCAACGGTAATTCTTTAGACCCAAATCCACCTGTGAGTGTGAATACATTCATTGCAGTCTCCGAAAATGATATTTTGACACGGGTATATGCATCAAAATCTACAACATGATTCCAAACATAAAACTGAAGGAACTGTTTTCACAATTTGCTCCTTTGTGACAGAAATTGTGAATAGATCACTGCTATCCGCAGCCAATTGTATAAACATTTCTTACCGCGGTAAACAATGATACCGCAGTAACCTGAACCCTACCATAGGTAAAACGGTTTGTATAAACAATTTCCAAAAAATAAACCACGCCCTTACCGCGGAATATTTTTACTCGCCTAGCTTACCTTGGTTAGAGTATTTTAACCACAACAAACATAACGGACATTCATCTATGAATATAGATCAACGCATATATATAGCCATACTTTAAACGTAAATTCAAGTATAAAGGTATCAAAATTTGCATCTTTAATTCTCCGATGTACACTTCACGATTTCTACACGTCTACTGACCCAGAATAGATTCGATGACATCACACATTTTTGACAAATTGTACACGTCATCGGGATGGGTTGATGAGTCTGAATCGGAATCATATTAGAGGCACCAAACGGGGTATTTCAATAAGAATGCCAATCTTTGAAATGATGGTAGTAAAAGAGTGCTGAATAGATTTAATTTAATTAGCGTGAAATACATGCATATTTTTTAGTGTGAAATACTTGCATATTTTCAGGAGTTGTTTTCTGTACTCTGTTTATGTTTTTAATATGAAATGCAAGTTAATCCTTATTTTGTTTTTGTTATTCTGATAAGGACACACATTTAACAAGCAATGTTTTTATAATAATCTACATGGGCCCAAGATAATGGTTAAAAGTATTTAAGTATAATTCATGTAAAAGGCTAGATACAGATTAATTTAAAGATTTACATTGTATTTGTCTCCAAATAGCTGAAGAAGCAGATCTACAAATATGTTAATAATCAGTTTAAATGTGTTGAAATATTGATGTGTTGAGTATCCTCATTTCAGTATAGTGCATGTGTGTTTTTTTTCACAATGTACATTTTTTAAAACATATTTTTGCAAATGTATCATTGTTTAACTTATGACTGTGTAAAGGCTTTTAATCAGATATCATTACTATTATTTATTTCCTTCAATTGCATTCATTTCGGCCATTTTGATTTCTTACTCCGATCGTTTGGAAATTTCCGCGTAAATAAATATAAGGAATTCTGGGTAAAACAACCCAGGTAAAAATCGCTCAATTACCGTGGTTAATATACCGCGAGGTAAAAAGCTTTATACAAGTGAAAATCTACCGCGGTATATTAACCAAGATTTTGACCGCTGTAAGTGATTTACCTAGGTATATTATAACCAGTGTTTATACAATTGGCCGGTGTGTTCCCAGAAGAGTGAAAAAGTGCCGTGATTAAACCTCTGTTGAAGAAGAAAGACATCCCGCTGGAACTGTCTGAACTACCATCCTGTGTCAAAAACATTCCTGTCAAAAATTATTGACAAGGCTGCAGAAACCAAATAAATAAGCATATTGAAGCTAATAATCTTCTGCCAGCTTACCAAAGTGCCTATAGAAAATACTACGGAGTTGAAACAGCAATGGTCAAAATGTATAACGATATTTTGGAAACCACAGATAAAGGTCAAGTTACAATTGTGCTAATGGTCGACTTGAGAGCAGCAATCGATATCATTGATATTCCAATTCTTGTTCCGATCCTAAATATGACTTTGGTATTCGTAACACTCCCTTGAAATGATTTGAATCTTATTTCACAAACAGAACAACGAAAGTTTTAGTTGAACAGTCAGCATCTGAGACTGAGCCTTTGAGGTCCGGTGTTCCTCAGGGCTGTTGTGCCGGACCTTTGATCTTCACTCTGTATATATCAGCTCTCAACCGAGTGATGCAGAAATATCCAGCCGCTCCTTGTGGATATGCGCATGACCACAAGATTACAGTCAAAATTCAAGCGGGATATTCTCAAAACGATACAAGTGTTTTTTTAACAACTTACCTCAATGAAATCATGAACTGGATGACAACGATCAAACTGAAAATGAACCAGTCTAACACTGAAATAATCATTTACGAAACCAAAAAACAGTGAAAATGAACATTTTAAGTGTAAACATTGGTTGGTGCGACGTGAAATGCGTCGACGATGTATGAGACCTTTGTGTTACCATGACTAATACACTCAACTTCGACCATCACATTCAGAAAAAGTGCCAGATTGCTCATGTACAGCTACAAAATATTAGAGCAATACGTAGACATCTACCGCAAAAGTCAACTGAAGTATTAGTCCATGGATTGGTTCATTCCCATATCGATTTCTGTAACGGTCTATTTACTGAAATTCCAGCGTACCGAATTGACAAACTACAGCGAGTTCAACATCGAGTTGAAATGAATGCTTCATATGAACAACCAAGTTCTGAAATGGCAGCCAGTTAAAGCTAGAGTCATGTTCAAAGTCCTAGTAGTGGTATTCCGTGTCGTCAACGGTACAGCTCCAGTATATCTGAGGGAAATGTTTGTACCAACTCAAGCAACGGTACAGTCTGCGATCACAAAGTGATATTGACTTTAACATCCCTCGACGGCGAACACAATTAGCAGACAGATCTTTGTCCGTTGTTGGTCCCAAATGGTAGAATGAACTACCTAAATATCTGAAAAACCTTCAGACTGAAGCAGCTTTAGAACAAAATTAAAAACACATTTGTTTAGACAGTTTCATGAGTAGTAATCAGTGTGTATATAATTATTTGGTATCATATGGACATGTGTAATCCTTATTATTATCATTTTACTAAATTTGTAATTGTGAAGCGCAAAATAATATTTTTGTAATGTTTGCGCTATATAGATACCATGTGATTGTATGTGGACGGTCAATCAAACTATAGCAATTTACTGCCAAAACAAGTGCATAGCATACAGACGAACGAACGTGTCATTTGAAGGTTAACGATTAATTTATTCAGTGAAACAACGCACATTACTTTCATATAAGCAATACCAATATCTGCGATTTGATGTGAATTCTAATGGAACAGTGGACAAAAAGCCTGTCGCTTTAAAGTTTTGAAAATTAAGCTATTTATTAAGGAAACTATACAACTGTTAAACTAACTCCTCTTGCAATTCATCAAATATAATTAAAATGATCAAAAGTTTAGGCCCCCTCCTAACCCGAAATCCTGGATCTGCCCCTGAATTATTCACCGGATATTTATTTCAATATTAAAATACATTTTACAAATGTATTGCAATTATTACATTATTTTTGCATTTCTTCAAAATCAAATTATGAATCGACAAATCGATGTTGTCCTGTATTACAATGCGTGCTTTTATAGTGTCTGAAATAAATGAAAGAAAGACATGACTCGTATAACTTATCCTTGATACACAGAATGATGAAGTACGAGTATCATTAATTACCAAAGGTATGGTAAAACAGGCTGATGTTTGAAAAAAAGTACAAATAAAGGCTTAAACTTATACTTTGGAACGTCAGATAGGTACCATATACATAGCTGTATTAAGAAATACAGGGTTGAGGGCTAATGTGTTGAACGTATGCATTTGTCTGGAATATCATTGTCTTCAAAAGTATAACACACTTACGAAATAAATGTATAAATATTAGTAATTTGGTTCAATATAGTCAAAATGAAACATAATTATTATAATATATAACTGTGATGTAGTGCATAAGTTAATACGCATAAGTTGCACACAAATTATAAACATACGCTTAAAAGGCATTATCGGCTCATCCAATATGGAATTACTTCTGTGTACTCGTCAAAGTATATCACCGTATTGTACAGAACGCTGTTAAATAACCTAATAGTATATCATACTAGTTTCACGCAGTTGTGTGGTGATTTTGAAGGGAATGTCAATTTAATAGTAGTCAATGCATTTTTGGCTCAGAAAAAACAACAACACAACAACAACACTACATCATTAAAGTACAATGTCATGTATTTGTACAGGCCGAACAAGAAAAGAAAGTTTAACATTTCATTGCGTGATACGACATTATATCGGAAATCATTAACATGTTTATAAATTGGACGTTAATCTTGAAATCGGCAATAATGTTTAATATTCAATACTTTGAGTGATGTTTGGACTGTAATTTGTTGTTGGAATTATGTTCTATATTTAACCGTCGTATCACACATAAACGACGTGATATAACATCAACGTATTCATTTTGAATTTATTTTTTACTTTTATGATCTTATAACTGAATATAAAATGAATAAGACATCATATATTTTAACATAATAACCATAACTAATATCAGTTTAAGTCTATTTGCAGATTGATTTTTACAACAGAAGAACACTTTTTATAACTGAATTCTTAAGCAAAATTAAAATGCTTAATCTTAAATCAAAATCCAAAAACAAAAGGACGCTTATACACAATACTTTAAAAGTAATTCCTGGATAAACAACTGCTATTACCATTTACTGTACTGTCTGAAAAACGGCGAGAAAACGCAAGTATAAGTTATGTGGAGCATTAACGCTTCGTAGTTTAATATTGCGAATATTAAAATCATGTGGTAACCATCTGGAAGATTGTTCAGTCCTATATTATCACGTTGTTGTGAATGACGAGACAATTATTTGATCTCAGCATTATGGATTGCATGACTAGAAGCGATATTCGCTGAATGTGTAGAACAGTTCGCATGGTGAAAACAATACAATTATAATAGAAGGCTCCTATATTGAAACATTAAAATGATGCAAGGGTTAATTTGCAATAAAATGCAAATATCATTTGAAAATAAAATGTATATTTTATATGCAATCATATTATATGTGTTTGCTGTTCATGTCTAATAACATCTTGCAACATGCTGTTCTAAACGTCGATATGATTTTTAAGATTAACATTGAGTTAAACCGTGCAATAAACTAAAGTAAAATAGTCTTATAATTTCAGACTTAAATTCCTGGAATTGAAACACTATATGACATCCATATTTTATGTCGATATCATAAGCAGCTTTATAACACCCATAATTTTATAGCTTTATTATGAAGACTTAGCTAGCTTTTCATTGAAGATAAAACATAGGGATCAGTATTTGAAAGTATTGAAATGTATTTTGACAAAATAAGGAAAATGACCATCGAATTACGAAATAAATCAGCATTGCATGCAACATTCACGTTCTATGTTGATACTGTCTAGTAAGGTGAACGTTAGAGGACTTTTACTTTTGAATTTTGTGTAAATTATCAAGTATGTACCTTTAATTTGATAATTTGCAATAATTAAAAATATATAAAGTGTAAAACTCAACTGATGAAGTTTATGTAATCGTACACGAAATATGCAATAATATTGTCGCGTTTAATCTTTTAACTACATTGATAACTAGAATGACATGTAGTGGCAAAAAAATATGATTATTTTGAAAGTAAAGATAATCGACCAAATTAACTTTGATCTTTTTTTAATTAATGTAATTAGAAAGAATGTATAACAGATAATGTTTTTTTAATTAAATCAATTATTGTGATATAAATGCTCTACTGCGTACGTTATCCCCCTTACTCAACCAAGTCGGATACAGTACATGCATGTAATGGTTTATCCAAGCCCACTAGTTTTGGAGACATATTTTTGCTTTATATCAAATTAAATAACCAGTTCATAATGTAAGCTACGGTTGCTCGGAAAAAAATATTTTACTTACGGGTTATTTTGGTTGCTAACGATTCATTGTATGCACCAAATAGAAACAATCGATAAAGTTGCATTTTTGATAGTTGTGCATTATGCTCATAGTACGATAGCACCACAGTTAAACACAGTTCGGTAATTATCATGAACGGTGATTATTTTAATTCAGAATGTTATTTCGAAATAACTCAAATTTACTGACGCATATTTATAAATAATTTCAATGTACACATAATTTATATTAACAATTTTACCTCTGTCTTTGTCCAACAACGATTAGAGCTTGAAAATCTTCACAGGTGATTACATCAACTGATGTTTCGCATTCCAAATGATTTGTAATTACCCGCTGCTTGCATAAGAACAGAAGTGAAGAAACCAATTCTTTATTTGCGAATGATAACTTTATGAATCGTAAATCTTTCTATCACGTTGTTACGGTACATTCATTTGCCTCGACAAAAATACGACGATGGACAAAATATACATTAGGCATATTTTTCTGGTTTGGAATGCCAACATAAATCGTTTAGCAATCGATCTGTGATGTTGTAAAATAAGCTCAAAATATGTGTAAAATAAACAAGAAGTCATGCGTTTGGATAGCAAATACAGTATTGAGATATTTCAAACATGCTCATATTTCACAAAACAAAACACAACAACCGGTGATCGTTGGCCAAGAGAATTCATGGTCACATGCACGCAGTGGTAAAATTCACAACAAACTAAACTAGTCAAGTCACAACACGTGAGTGTCTGTATCAATTAATCTAGCCTAATTCCCAGCGATGACTAGTTCGACAGTAACATATAGGCTAACAGAGACGAAATGATCCGTTTACAAAAGTTTTTCTTCTCAAGGCTGGCACAATAAACAACTTATCATTGTCTGATGCAGGGAATGATGTACACGTACATTCAAAATTTTCAAAATTTTACAACTTCTTCATATAACATTTTATTAACTTGTGTGAATTATATTCATTTAAAAAGGCAGCAGCACATACTCCAGTATTGTTTGATGCATACGTATGCGTTTTTCGTTATGATTCACTTTCTAAATTAAGTCATATTCTCCAAAGTTCATTATGTTCTCTGACATAACTTTAAATAAAACGCCATTGTAAATTAAGAGTTATTTCTATTTCGTATTATACATTCATGTTTTAATGATGTTCTTGTTTTATATAACATCGCATTTCGCAAGTTGCGATATGCCGTATAAGGCTTTTTAATAACCTTTGTATACATGCAGTGAATGTTCATCTAGAAAAGGATGCTGACAAGGGTCACATGATGCATGCATTTATTTTTTTACATCGCAAGTGATCTGAATACGATCGTCTTAATTTTTAATATATATTCATATTTACCGGAAACGCTTGTTGGTTAATGTTCATAGTATGTGTGTACATGTATATATAATATCGATCGGTAAGATTTACATTTGCACATTATATTTGAGATCGTTAGCGCCTTTATTAGTGTATATAGTAGTTATCAAAGCGTACGGATCAGATTGACCTAGATTTTATACCAATATATGTCTATGTCGAAATGAAAAGTAAAGACAACTGTATCACTATATAAAGTCATGATGTACGTCGATATGAGATTTACTCGATGACCGAATATGACGTTTTGCAAAGATAAAGCCAATTTGTTAGAGTAATTTTCCGATAGTCATGGCTACAAACTTGGTTTTATATGCAAACAATTCTTGATTCTCCAAGAAAGCTGAATAAGTTGCTTCACACAGAAACAATTCCCTTAAAATCAACCATAATTGCGCTTCACAGTGCGTTTTCAGTCCCGGATCGGAAATCGTTAGTGCTGTTCTCCCAATATGGATCAGTAATTTTGCTTGAATGACAGATTTACACATACGGGATAATACATATGCTCCATTTGTCTTAGTTGTCTAATTCGATATATTTGGCTGATTACATAAGACGGTTCCAATTGTTATTGTTTATGGTCGATGAAGCTAAACATTGATTAAGGGTATGGACGTATTCATAAAGTTCCTAGGTAAAAACATAAGTACATTCTTGAGGCCATAAACAAACGTTCGCATGTGGATGGTTATGAAAAACTAAAGTTTTATTCTAACTTCGGGTATACACCGAAAGTTTGGGATGGAGTTTGAATTTAAGCTGCATTTTGTAGCTATTTTTTGCAATGAACGTTGTTTTTAATGGTAACGGGATTTCGTCAAGTCTAAGTGGACCAAATTTTTTCAGGTATTGCGCTGTGAAACTGGAGTACTTGGAAGAAACCCACCGTTCGTTATGGTGACCACTAATCAAACACTTATTCGCCGGAACCTGGAACAGAACCCCGATCCTAGTTAAGACAACTGTACCGACCATTGTGACAACGGGAAAGTGCATGAAACACTTTCATGACGCCTTAATAGGCATTTCAGGTTGTTTGCCACTAACTTTTAAACGTCCCCAGCTTTTGCAAATCGGTTAATTTCCATTCATCACAAGCTGTACCACGTGCTCTTTGTGTAAAATAGGTTAACCGTAAAACACTGGATATTCGTGTACATTGGTTAAAATACCAAATGGAATTGCATTTGTGGACAAATCTATTATATTGTAAAGTGCAGGGGGTCTAATGTACGCAAATAATTACCATGAGTCTACAATTAACTCTATAAAATACACGAATATTAAACAAACCCAATCGACTTATAATCAAGGATAGAATCTACTAAAATAGATCGATGGGCAACCACAATCAGTGAATGGAATCACTTATGTACCAGACGGGCGGATGGAACACTGATATCCTTAGATAGCACAGTAGCTTACGGGCCCAGCAAGGTATTGAACCTTATGAGGTCCATCTTCGACAAACATGCATTATGTGAGGACCCGCGGTGTGTCCCAGCACCCTTGCCTAATTTACATTTAGACTCACCAAAAGTTGGGACGAATTTTGAATCATAGCTGCATTGGCCAGCTATTAATTTTTTTACAGAAGTTTTTTTAATATTGGTGTGGTCTTGTGCTGTGGGGGGAAGCCGGAGTACCCGGATGAAACCCCATTTGTCCGGTATGGTAACCACCAACCAAACTCACTTGCGCCGAATGGGGAGCGAACCCGGGCAGCCCAGGTGGGAAGCGAATGTACCAACAACTGCGCTAGCCGGAAACCCCACCTTAAGCACTGCGCGCTACCGCTTATATAGCCGCAGGTCACGTGACTCATTATACTTATCCAGGTCATTCCATTTTAATTACCGGATGTTAATTTACGGGGAGATCAGGTATATCGGGTTACCGATTTAAGTTCTGTGTTTCTTGTATTTATTTGCGATTAAGTTTTGAGCAATAATATTTTATGAACTACGTAATTTTGAAATAAATTCAATGCACATTATCATAATTTTTTGTTATATGCCTAACTGACATTCCCGTCAGGCTTACATATACATACTAACACAGAGAAACAGAGAGACTGGGCCATTGTCATTACATTGTTCCACGATATTCGTTTACTTTTGCACTGCATTCTTAATCATCCTATTGAAAGACGATATATAAATTTTAAAATCGCCTTTAGCAGAATGAGTTAAGCTTTAAGAACTGGAAACGAAATCAGCGCGATTTAATCCACCTTACAATAATGCGTTGAAGAAGTGGAACTTGACGTACAGTTGGTTTTAAATCAGAGCTTCCCTTATGTTAAGCTGATATAGTTTCTACAGAACATGTTTAACGAGCATTTTCAGAAAAAAATATTTTTTTTTCATTTATAACAGAAATCGCCATTCTAAAGGTCGTTTCTATTGATATACTTCTTAAAATCATGTTGTTCATTTTTTCTATTCATTTACCGTATTTAAATTTGTTGAAACATGTTCAATTATTCTGGAATTAGCTTCATGAAATTTACATTTTACATTTAACGGAGCTGATAGAGGAATGACCATAGCCAGTGCACATTCAGGTAATGTAGATAATTTCTTTGACTTTGTTATACATACATGGGAAACGAGCCCCTTTACTGTTTTTTGGTAGACACACATTTGTTAATTTAAGTGTTTTAATTAGGACGTTAACTTTGCTAATAAGAAGATTATCTGGACGACAAAGGAAAGCATGTTCCGAACGTTATACAGGTCTTAATAAACCACGATTGCAAGTGAAAATGCAATGCAAACAGGTTTTGCATTCTAAGAAAATCTATATAGTTTCTTTGAGGAAACTACTAAGGAATCAACTCAAACGGTATACTAGACTGATACGTTTGCATACATTGTAATAATATGTATATAAGCACCCGATATTAATTTCAATATTAAGATTCATTTCAAAACATTTATTGCAATTATTACCTTTCTACAACAGCAAACTTTGAATCAATAATTCCCCACTTTATTAATGTATTTTGATTACTTCATGGTGTGCGTTTGTTTGTCTTAAAAACAGAAAGAAATACTTATATTACTGGTTATCTTTAACGTTGATAAGCAACTGATTGAGTATTAATATTATTGATTGTAAAACAAAAATCAAATGTTTTAGTAAGTTTACGAGAGTACGTGTAAAAAAGTATGATCTCAGCATTATGGATTGCCATAAGAGAAGCGATAATCGCTCAATATCAACTTAAATATTTAGCATGCTGAAAACGATTATTATAGCAGGGCCATATATTGGACCATTAAAATGATTAAACGGTTAATGCATGTACAATTCAAGTATCATGAAATAATAAAATGTTTATTTTGTATTCTATCATTTTTGTCGAGCCCGCTCGACTTAATTGTCGCAATGGCGGTTTGGTGTATATGCGTGAGTGCGTGCGTGCTTGCGTCCGCCCGATCTTGTCCGGACTGTTAATTCATCATTCATCAGGGAATTTAAAACAAGTTATCACAAATGTTCACCATGTGGAGATGACGTGTGGCACACAAGACCCGTGTCCCTAGCTCAAATGTCCAGGTCACACTCAGAGGTCAAAGGTCAAGTATGGGCATGATAAAGCTTGTCCAGACACTCATCAGGGAATTTTTTTAAATAGCTTGCCATACATGCGCACATAGGAACGCCGTTTCGCATGCAAGACCTGTGTCCCTAGCTCAAAGGTCAAAAGTCACGCTTAGAGCTTAAAGGAGATTTCTTGATAGAAAATGTGATTTTGAAATAGTTACAATATAAGTTCCTATCGTTACAACGGGCTCGACATGTTGCCAATAGGCATCTAGTTTATATTTTGTTGCTGTTCATCACCATGATGTTATATTTGTGTTGGCAAGATTTAAATTTAGTTGATAGCTGTAATTAACTGACACTGAAGTGAAATAGTCTTATCAGCTTCTGACATATGAGTATAATCATTGTAATAAAAGCGCCATATGTCTTCCATATATTATACCGTTATCATAATATAAATATAATAATAAATCAACTTTTACTGAATGTACACAACTGCTTTTATTACATTTATATTCGCAGCAATTCTTAAACTGTTTTCACCAATTCAAAGTTTATTCTCGTGAACTAAATGAACTATATGCCCCTTTATTGGATTTAAGTTGTCCGCAGCATAACTGAATGACATGGACCTGTATTCGTAAAGCTTCGTTTATATCGCCTCATTATTTTTTGGATTTATAAATCCTATGTTTTGATTTCGTGTCAATAAAAATAGAACTGTAATAAACTGAAGGAAAATAGTTTAACCAATTTCATACATATCCTAGTGTTAAAAACGCCATATGATATCAATATTATGTGAAGATATAATAATATAGTTATTTAATTAATCCCAAATAATCCGGAAATAGCACAATTGTTTGTATAGCTTTTATATTCCCAGCAATTTGTAAACAATTTTCAGCACCTCAAAGTTTATTCTCGTAAAGAGTACATCACGGCAAATGAACGATTTATTTCGATGAATATAAATCGCAAAAATTCAAACATAAATCTGGATCTGATATGGTATGTACAATTATTAAAGTTAAGAGCTTCCTTTATAGCTTGAAGAATACTGACCCAGGTTTTTGTTTAAAAATAAAACATATAGAACAATAATTGAAAGTATTATCGTTGATAAAAAAAGGGAATATGAGAGTCGAAAAGCAAACTAAAATTTAACATTGCATGCATCATTCACGTTCAACATGATACTTTCTAGGAAATTAATGTTAATGATCTTCCAGTTTTGATTTTTGTGTAACGTAAAACAGTATGTACTTGTTATTTTATCATCTATAATTATTAAAAATAAAAGCGATATATAAATTTACTGATGAAGTAAATGTTATCGTGCACGAAATATTTAATAATAGTGTCGGTGTGTCATGTTTTAAATACATTCATGTTTGATGACTTGAATGACATTAAGTAGTAAAATGATGCTTTTAAATATAGAGATTATTGACATATTTTGAATAAAAAATACGATGTAGTAGAAACCACTTTAGTTTAGATTAATATAATCAAATATATTGTTTTACGTTTTCATTCTTTCAAACGCCAACATGTTTCCAAATAAACACTGACAACTACTTTATTGAAATTGAATATGATACTGTAGAGTCAAATAGGTGATTCCAATCAGACAGATTGTCTCTATTTCACTTAGATTTTGGTCGATTCATAAAAAAGTAAGCGAAAGATAACAAAATGTCGCTGTATTAGTATGCCGTGAGTTGCAATAAACAAATTTGCAAAAAAGTTTGATCTTTTTGACATAAATATAATTAGTGTGAATGTCTATCGCTTAAAATTAGGTTTTATAAAATTGATTTAAAAATTGTTATCTAACTTCTCTACTTCTCTACTACGTGCGTTCTCTCCCTTACCCTACTCAGTCTGATAGTGTGTATTGGTTTATCTAGGGGCACTCATTTAGAAGACATAAATCTCTTTCTATGTAATAACACAACCCGTACACACATAATGTAAGATACACTCGCTCGAAAAAAAAAGTCATTACAGGGTCATTTTGGTCACCAAGGTTTCATGATATGCACCATATAGAAACAGTCAATAAAGCGTCATTATTGATAGTTGTACATTATCTTTCATAACTTATTATTGCACTACAGTTTAACACACTTTGCAAATTATCTAGAACGGTGAATATTTCAATTTGGAATGTTATTTCAAAATAACTCAAACACACAAGCGCATATTAGCAAATGTTTGCAAAGTTCACAACTTCACATTATATATTAACATTTTTAACGTCTGTCTTTGTCCAACACATATTGGAGAGTAGAAATCTTTACAGGTGATTACATCAACTGATGTTTTGCACTCCAGATGATTTGTAATTACCCCGCTGCGTGCACAAGAACAGAAGCGTAGAAACCGGTGTCATTATTTGCAAATGATAACTGTTTGTTTCTACCCCCTGTGATTGCAACGTTAATTTCGCTGGCAAGTTGTAACGCTACATTCATTTGCCTCGACAAAAATACGAAAAGGAACGAAATATATACCATGCATTTTTTCTGGGTTGGAGTGCCAACATAAAACGTTTAGCAATTGACATGTGATGTTGTTAAATAAGCTCATACTCCATGTAAAAATAAACAAGAAGTCGTGCGTTTGGATAGCAAATACAGTATTGAGATTTCACACAATCTCATATTTCATCGAATGCTAAACGAGCTCTTAGTGATACTATTAACACCAAACGAAAGTAGTCTCAACACGTGAGCGTCTCGATCAAATAATTCAGCCTTAATCCCAGCGAGCAAGTGTTCAACATTAATATACAAGCTCACAGAGACGAAATGACCCGTTCAGAAATATATGTACTTACTAATTTATTTCCACTGTATCTCACAGTCTTTATCATCTATATGAGTCCAGTGTACACAGCTCTCTTTGAGTCATGTGACCTACCTATCATATTGCTGATGAAGGCTGTGAGATACAGTCGAAATATACTAGTAAGTAAATACATTTGTTATGTGATTTCAAGAATCATGGATTATCCAGAACAAGAAAACAACATCTATAGTTGCGTTCAGAAATAATTAGACTTTTGGCGGAAGCCAACGATCTATTAAGAGAGAAATTTCCAAAACAGGTATCGCGGAAAACTACTTAGTTTTGTTGCGGGCTACGAGTCAGTAAATCGGAACCTGAAAGGGTCCCTCTCCTAAATAGCAAAAATTCACGCCTGTTTTTTACCTTTTAATTATTTAAGATAATGTATGTCATGTGTATTATAGTGGTATTCATGTGATTTATTACAATTACAAGTTCAAAAAAATCTCAATTTATAAAAATAATAACGTCAAACTAATGACACCCCTATTTTCGCTATGTAGTTGTAATTAACCGAAAAATTTTCACCTGGGTGTCCTTGAATAAGACAATTAAATTAATGAGCTTTATCGGGTATATTGGACGGTAATATTTGACTCGTTGCGAAAGTGTTTTCTTGTTACCGATTCTTATTCTGCAGTTTTTGACAACAAATTACTGCAATGTCTTAATTTAAACTGTAGTATGGAAAATTTAGAGCACGCATCGTATGACCTACTTTTGACTCATTAGGCTACGATTCACTAACAATCGATGCTCCTAACTACCACGCTTCGTCGGTTTGTCTGCATTGCTTGTTGCAAATTGACGTTTTAACTGGCATGTATATGTTTCTGTTTGTGTGAGATAATTAGCTTGTATTAGATAAATAGCTTGAACAACATTTGCTCGTTACTTAAAAAATAATTTTTATTATTATGTCGTATAATATTGAATAAAAAGCCATATTATCAAGTTTAAAGGTGGGAAATTGAACTTCATTCAAACAGATGTTTTCATTTTAGCAAAAATACACTCATAATTCATATGCTTTTAGTTAATTTTGTCGCCAACAGTCTTTCTACGCTGTCAGCGTTTATATTTTTCTTCTCAAGCTGCCACACTAAACAACTAGTCCTTATCTGGTGCAGCTGATGATGTACACGTTAATTCCAAATGTGCTAAATTTTACATCTTCATGTTATATTCATTAAAAAAGGCAACACCACATAATCCAATATTTTGTATGTATACGGATGCTAGTTATATGTAAAAGCAATTATTCAAAACGTTGCGTTTTTCTTTTTTATTTACCTACACAGGTATGTCATATTCTCCAAAGCTCATTGTGTTCTTCGACATAAATAAAAAAAAACGTAATTGTTCATTAAGACTTATGTCTATTTCGTATTCTACGTTCCATTTGTGCATGAAATTCTTGTTATATACAACATCGCATTTTACCAGTTGCGATACGCCATATTAGGCTTTTTAATAGCGATTGTATACAACTGCAGAAAATGTTCAGTGATTGCCAAGTAAAGAATGCTGACAAAGGTCCCACGATGCATGTATTTATTTTGTTATATCGAAAGTGATCGTAAAGCGATCTTCTTATTTTTCAATATATATTCATATTTGTCGCAAACGTTTGTAGGTTAATGTTCAACGTACGTACGTAACGTGCATGTATATATAATCGATCGGTAAGAATTACATTTGCTGATTATATTTGACATCGTTAGCGCCTTTATTAGTTTGTATACTTGTTATTAATGTGTATGGGTCACATTGACCTAAAGTTTATTCCCATATACGTATGTCGCTATATAAAGTCATATGTCGCTTTGAGATCCGTGTCCGAATATGACTTTTCGAGAAAATAAAGCCAATTTGTTAAAGTAATTTCCTGCTGCAACGGCTACATAGTTGGTTTCATTTCCAAACAATACTCGATTCTCCAAGAAAGCTGAATAAGTGTCTTCACAAAGAAACAATTCCCTCATAATATCAACCATAGTTCAGCTTTGCATTGCGTTTTCAGCCCCCGGATATGAAATCTTTAGCCCTGTTCTCCCAATCTGAAACTGCAGTTTTGTTTGAATCATAGAGTTACACTGAAAGGAGAATAAATCTGCTCGAAGCGTTAGTCTTAGTTGTCTAATTCGATTTATTAGGCTGATTACACAAGCCAAGACGAGAGGATTACATAAGACAAGGCGAGAGAAAGAGCCTCCTCATTTATTGAAATCCGTCCGGTCCAATTGTTATTGTTTCATCGTCGACGAAGCTAAATTAATTAAGGGTATACATGACACGTATTAAAGGTAAAGTCATAAGTACATTCTGGAAACCAAAATTGTACTAACGTTGGCATGAATTGTTTAAGTTTAATTTTTTAACGCATAAACACCAACGAAGTCTGAATTAAAGCTAAAATTGTTGCTACTTTTTTGTGTTGAATCGGTTGAATCGGTTTTGAATTTTCATGTGATTTTGTTTCTTGAATTGCCTTTTAGAAATTAACATGTTAAATTGAAAATAGATAACTGGTCATAGCCAGTGTACATACATGTAATATAGACCTTTCCTTTGACGTTGGCATACATAAATGGGAAAACGAGCCCCTTTACCGTTTCTTGGTTGACGCACGTTCGTAATTTAAAAGTATTTGTAAATTAGCACCTACGTGAGTTTGCTCATAAGAAGATTAGCCCGATGAAAGACACGCACAAGAAAAGCATGTTTCGAAAGTCGTACAGGTCTTAATAAAACACGATTGCATGTGATAATACAATGCAACCATGTTTCACATTCTAAGAAAACCTACATAGTTTGTGTGAGCAAGGAATCAACTCGTATATACTGATATGTTCACATACATATTCTTTTAAATTAATTTAGGATACTAAGTCAGTTAGCTAGCAAGGTAAAGATACTCTTCATGCGTGCTTCATTAAACCGGCATTTGCTTTTAGATTGCATGAGAAAACTTCAAGAACTGAGATATACTTTTATTGTTTGAAATGGAATAGATGGTGGTAATTATTCACCGGATAGTAATTAATGTATTAAAATTTATTTTACAAACTTATTGCAATAATGATTTCTACAAAACCAACATTTGAATCGATAAATCGTGATTGTTAAAGAGGTGATTATGAGTGTCTGAAATAAATGAAAGTAATGCATGCAGTTTACAGTTTATTAATACTCTCAGCACATTGACAAAATGTGAACAAGAGGTATGGAAATAAGTTTATAATGTTCATACATAGGTCAAGCTGTATAGGTACAGTACAAACTATGAACTGGAAGTAATCAAATTGACTCTCAGTTCATTTTCAAATAAATGAACAAGCGGTACAAAAAGAAGTTTACATGCTAATATATAAGTCAAGCTGCATAGGTACAATATCATTTACTAATTATAGGTAATCAAATAGACTCAAGTTATTTTTAGACATAGAATAAAACAATGTGCAACGTACAGCGTTTTATTATTCTAATTAGCCTGGTGTGTTTTTAAAATAATCTAATATAATCTTTATGAATTTTGCTAAATTTAGTATTTTAATTTCATCTGTTTCATTCATAATTCTTTTGAAATGAATCATATTAAAGGTATTATGCTTAATATCTGGTAAGAGGTTTTTCCTTTGATTTACAAAGTAAGAATATTTGAAAATATAATGGAATTTATCGCCTAGATCATTTGAATCTCAGAGATGACATGTTCTTTCATTTCTGTCGATATTTTGCCAGCGGCCCTTTTCAACTGGTATATGATGATTACACATACGAAATTTGGGTACATAAGGTAAATAAAAATAGGTACAAAGTCGAAATAGTTTTCTAATCCAAACGAGTGCATTGAGACATTTAATTTATATCGGATAACCATTGTTGTATAAATTGATCACAGAATTTTATGTATTTTTGTCAATAATAGTTGCTTTGTTCCGTTAAAACATTGGTTATTCCAGACATAGCTCATTCCACAATAATCAAAAATAGATTTTATAGCATTTATCCATTTAAAATATACATAATTTACAACAGTATGAGAAAAAATTATCTTATACAAAATCACACTTAGTTTAGTTCCATCTGAAGTAACTAAGTTATACCAAAAAATCAATCATAAGTCTTTTGATAACAACTGAAAATGGAAAGCGACCAAGATCGCCATATAGCATAACATATGGGTACTTTTACTGACCACCGTTTCACCTTTTCAACCTCTGATTGTGTGTTAACATAGTTGCACACATCATGCGCTTTCACAGAGAAAATGGACAATGGACATCAGAATACAATGCGCTAAAATCATCAATTTTAAAAGAATTGAACAATCTAAGTGAGTATGCTGATGAGATTACGTAATAAATAACAGAGGTTTCGTGACAAGTAAATGCATCAATATCCTTATCACTGAAAGCCCGCCCATTTAAAATTATACAGTCATTACTTTTACCGAAATTGACAATATATCTACCGGTCTTATTTATAATTTTATCATTTGTGTTACGCTTTATCGAAAAGTTATTAATATTCAGTTCGTTGATTAAATCAACATCAAATAATGTATTTGTGCTTACATCAATAACATTAAAAATATTTTCGTCAACGTAAGTTGGATCATCTAAATTTCCCGTTCTCGCATTTATGTCTCACATAGTTATCACATACTTATTATTGCAACTTAAATTTTCGTATTCCGTCAAGAAATCGTCATATACTTCTTGCTTAAAATATTTTGAGTTTTCGTGGGGTACATATATAGCACCAAATAAAACATCTTCGTCTGTTTTAAATAGAGCTTTGCCTAATCTAAACCACTGAACATATTCACACTACGTACCAATTTATGTTCAGTATTTATATATTGAGTCTCTGACTAAAATCGCAATACCACCTGATATTTTGGCATATTTTTGTTTTCGGTTTTTAAAAATACATTCATAATAAGCAACTTAATAACATCTAAATAATCAAGGTGAGTTTCAAAACAACAAAGTATATGATATTGTGTTATATAATCAATAAACTCAGGGATCAATAATTTGGATGCCAGTCCGCACAAATTTACGCTTCAGAATGAAACAGTTCCGTTACGATCACCACGGCTATCCTACAGATGAGTGGTCTCGGCACCGGAATTGTTCTGCGAAGCCAGGCGCTGCGAGGAAGATCGACGTCCTGGTCGGGGACCCAGCCCGGACGCTGTTGGGGCGTCAGCTCTGACCTCCGTTCCGTCGACGTACAACCTGTCCCTGACAAGTACGGCCTTCTTGTTGTCGCGTCTGGCTTGGCGGAGGGTTGGGTACAGCTTCGGGCATGTGGCCTCGATCTCTTCCGGGACAACTGTTTGTGAATACCGTAATGTGTGCCCTTAATCAAATAGCCACATTTGCGCACCCTTTCCCTGTCTTTGAAGAAGCTAAATTTCGCGATGATTGGGCGTGGGACAGGCCGTCCGTTATTGTCAAATCGACGGGGACGGGGAGTGTTTGGATTTAAGCGATGAACCCGCTCACATTGAATATTGTCTCTGATTTGCATCTAGCCGATATTCAATATTTGTAAACACCAAATTACCTCTCATATTTCTGCTCTTAATGGCAATCAATTCATCTTTCAAACAAGCATTTGTTTCTTTCATGTTAATCACAGCATTTCGCATTTCATCATTTTCTCGCTTAATGTCAAGAAATGATTTCTCAATACTTTTCATCTTCACAGCATCATCATTTCGCTCTGTCACAATCTCATCGAATTTATCACTCACGAATTGAAATGAGTTTTCAACATCTTTTATACTAGTTTCTGAGTTCAACAGACGTTTTTCGATGTGAATAATTCGTGAATCTAATGAATTGAACGTCTGATCTAATTTGTCAAGTTTTGTATAACTTTTATCGTGTATTCACAGAAAGTTGAAGTATTAATGTTATTAATCGTTGAATGTACGGTAAAATAGGCAGGTGTTTTAAAGAGAACCCTGTTTATACAATATTATGCTGCCTCATCAAATAACTACCCAATTCACACTAGAAGCTGTATCTAGAAATACAAAGTTGAGGGTTAATGGGTTGAATGTATGCATTGGTTTGATATATCATTGTCTTAAAAACATAACAAAATTAAGAAATTAATGTATAAACGTTAGTAATTGAAGTATTTTCTATACGTAGTCAAAATGATAAAAATAATTGTAAATAACTTAGTGCAATCAATTCGCATTAGTTGCACAGACACTATAAACAAATGCTATAAAGGGCATCACTCCTTTTTAATGATTGTTTTATTAGCAATTATTTTGTACTTTAATAATCTTATTATTCAATATAAAGTAAATTAAACATGATACGTTTTAACATAATAACTATACAATGTATTAGTTTAAGTCCATTGCAAACTGATGTTGATGACAAAAGAAAACTTCGTATACCTGAAATTCGTATGCAAAATGCGTAACTTTAATTAAAATTCAATAACAAAAGAAAGCTAATACAACATTTTAATGATACCTTTTACTGGTTTAACCACTGTAACACTTGTTTGATACTTTGCCTTTTCTGAATAAAAGCGAGAATTTGCAAGTTTAAGTAATGACTAACATGAACGTTTTCTTTCTTTTAATATTGAGAGTATTGACCTCATGCACCAATTATCTGGAAAAATGTTCAGTATTTGAGATTGTATTATCACGTTGTTTTGAATTACGAGATACTTATTTCGATCTCGGCATTATGGATTCCATGACGAGAAGCGATAACCGCGCAAAGTCAATGAATATTTTGCATGCTGAAAGCGATTATTAGAGTAGGCTGATATGTTAACATTTGGATGATGCAATGGTTAATGTACGATACAATTCTTTGTATCACGTGATAATAAAATTTATATTTTATATGCCATTGTTTTTATATTTGTCTGCTGTTCACAACAAATCACTTGATGCATCCTGCTGTTCTATGAGTTGGTAGTATTGTAAAGATCATAAAAAATAAGGAACTGAAAATGTAAACTGAAAGCAACATAGTCTTATAAACATCAGACATGATATAATCCTGGTATTAAAAGCGCCATATGACATATATATAGTTTATGCCGTTATCATAATATTAATATTATAATACACCAAAATAATCCTGAATATACAAAACTGCTTCAATAACTTGTATATTCTCAGCATTTTTTTTTCACGAATTAAACGTTCGCAGTATGTCTTGGAAAATATAAGCTATATACTCCGGCTCTTTATTGGCATTAAGTTGTCCGCTGCATAACCGAATGCCATGGATCCGTATTCATAATTTCTATTTTATAATACCCCGTTATTTCTTGGATCCATTAATCCAATCTTGTTTTATTTCTTGTGAATAAACATTGCAGAATTACAAACAGACCGCTAAACGGTAAAGAGCTTCCTTGGCAGCTTTATTGGAAGCTGATAAAAATTTCGTTCTGAGATAATACAACTGATTCAATAAGTGATCATAATAATCAGCATTTCATGCAACATTCTCGTTCAATGTTAGTACTGACTATGAAAAAAGGACTTTTACTTTAGTTTCCATTGTGTGCATCTTAACTTGCTGTATGTCATGTCGCAAATGTATTCAATTTTGATTATATGAATGGCATATTGTGGTAATATAGTAATTTTTAAGGAAGAGATTCTCGACAAAATTAGGTTTAAATAATTTATTTGAGTAGAAAACTCTTTCGTCCAGATTCCATGATTCACAAACAACTTGCTTTACTTTTTTTTCTTTTAAACACCAACATGATTTCGAATTAACATTGAACACTGTACTATTTTAATATCATATAATGTAGGTGCAAAAAGATGGCTACAGTCAGACAGAATTGTCTTAATTTCACTCCGATTTGGGCCGATGTATACATAATAGGCAAAATTAGTAAAACTGGCTATTATTAGAGAACGTGAGTTGAAATAAGCAAAACTGCAGACCATTTGATCATTTTGAAAAAAATTGTGAATATATATCAATAAATGTAAGCACTGTATTGACAAACTAACAATACGTTGTCTCCCTTATCTAAAACAGTTGAATATTTTGTGTCCTGGTTTATCCAAGCACATTCCTGTGCACCGTATAGAAACCATTCATAACGCTGCATTATAGATAGTTGTGCACCACAGTTTAAAACATGTTGTTAGTTATCTAGAACGTTGATTACATCAATTCAGTACGATATTTAAAAATTACTAAAAAACATGACGCATATTTTCAGATGTTTGCAGTGTTCACATTATTTTTATTAACATTATCTATATTTGTTATTGTCCTACAAAGATTGGAGCTTCAAAATCTTCACAGGTGATTACATCAACTGATGTTTCGCATACAACACGATTTGTAATTACCCGCTGCGTGCACAAGAACAGAAGCGTAGAAACCGATGTCTTTATTTGCGAATGATTTGTTTATTGTCCTACCCTTGCTGACTGTATCGTAAATCTCGTTGGCAAGTTGGTATGCTACATTCATTTGCCTATTCCATTTTACGACAATGAAATAAATATGCGTTTGAACTGATCGTGCCATTTATCAGCTTTTAAATGTGAACATAAATATGTAATCATTGTATAAAACGTGTATAATGATTTCCTCATGTTTAAGTGAACAAAATGGCCGATCAGTAAGCAAACATTAGTGGCTTTATCAGTTTTATCATTGAAAGGTTACAAGTGTCATTTAATGAACACTTGCATTCAGAATATCAGTATCGTGAACACCGTTTGCATACTTATATATAGTAGAAGGCCATCTTATTTCATTCGTAGGATCCATATATTTTATTTAAGAATTGAATAGTATTTTTCTGCATTTCATCGGTGTATGAACTGTCGGGAAAATTGCATAAACGCCGACGGCGTTTATGCATAAATTAGGCGTAATTTTCCCGACAGTTCATGCATCGATGAAATGAAGAAAAGTATTATTCAATTCTTATTATTACAACCAAAAGTGGATATAAACTTTTCTTTTACTGTCTTACTGACGTGTTGCCTCCGGCATAGGAATCCGCGTTTCAGTTTCTATTTCATTTTCGTCGAACGGCCTTTCTAACATCTCGTCAGACATTTCAAATCGCTGAGGATCATTTTGGAATTGACTTCCTGGTAAAAACAATTAAAATTTCTTAATATGCGTTAAACATTTCATCGTCTGCAACTCCGGCAACCGATAAATCAGTCATTTTGTTTACGAGCGATGGTGTATACATAATAACCGTTCGCTCAAAACAATGACGTCATTTTGCAAATAGCGAATAGAATTAAGGCTCACTTAAAACAATGACGTCAGTTCGCAAACAGATAATGAAAAGTGGTACGGTCATAAATAATACAAGGGTAATTTACATACGTAACCGGATCATCGGGGCAAAAAACAAAATAAGTCTATTTTACATTGTGATTATCATGTGAGAGATTACTACAGTCGATACAAATGCAAGTGAGAATTGTTATAAGGATGGATGAACCGATACAGGTAGATCAGACGATTCTGATGCAGATGTTTACAACTCGAATATATCCCTTTTTGTAAATAGTTTATCCGCTCCCTATCAACACACTGTAACTCGACTATATCACATTTATTCGTACATTACTGTTGTCGCTTTTTACCGTTATGCATAACGTAGACCGGGTATCAATTTGGAAATAGTTTGAGTCCCAGAATGATTGTGCACATGTCATTATTATTGATCACATGGGGCCGTATCCACAAAGCTCCCAAGGAAAATCTTAACTGAAGTCATATTTAAGGGAAATATTCCAATTCAATTTTCCTAACGAAAATCAATATTTTTTACTTGAAATATGGTAAAATTAGAAACATCTGTTGATTCTTTACCAGAGTAAAACCATTTAAAATAAACATTAAATGAACCGACCACGGACTTTAGGAATTTTATGATTTTAAGAAATTTACTCAAGTTTTCACTAGGGAGCTTTGTGGATATGGGCCATGACCGTCGTGTACCTATTGTACCTTGTGGTTAGGTACTAGTAAATGGTCGGGAATCCCCATGTGCTCCACTCGAAAGTGGGCCGTATATCACATTGTTCGTTTTTTTCTGTTAACAGAGAAATTTCTCATAAGGAACAGATGTTTATATTGTTATTTCATAGGCATTTGGATGAATCATGACAGCGAATTACTTGCGATTTGAATAACAATATTTAATTCATAGACAGTGAGAGCTTTTGTCAAAATCGCGACGGCATTTGGTGCTCCTTAACGATGACTACAATCAGTGAGATGCATGTTTATTGAAATAATATAACATATATGTTGTTTTTAAATGTTGAATGTAGAGGGAAGCATCTTTTCAAAGAGACCAGACTCGCAGCATCTGAAATATTCTACAAAAGGACCCTATGGAAATTTGATTTACTGGTTTCTAAAATTGTCTTGTCTTATTTCCCAGAACCATGTGCAGTGGTCTCCCTCGTGCCTTGTAACCGAAAGCATCGCAGGCCACTTTGACGAGATGGCATTGCCACAATGTCACCATGCTTAGCAGAAAGTCAGATTAACATTCTATAAACAGCGGTCATGTGGTTTGTTGATGATCATGTATTCAGTGTGTAAACAAATGTGTGTGGATTTTTTTTACAGATTTTACTGAGTGTGCCATTAGAACTTAGCGACTACTATTTATAAGTCAGTACAACAATATTTGCCTATATAATGTATTATCTTTTTAGAGAGAAAATGTAGTATTTGTGCGAGTAATGTCAAACAGGCTTTTCTTTCACTCAATACAAACGACCTTATGATAATCGTTGATCAATGAAATCAATGGTTACACGCGAAATTAGTGCAGGCACTAACAGTATCGACTCCCAACCAAAGTACTCACAACACGTAAGTGTCTGGATCTAATTATTCATTCTTATTCCCAGCGCGCAAGTGTTCCACATAAATATACACGCTTTATTGCTCACAGAGACGAAATGACCCGTTCAGAAATTGTTTTTCATCTCAGAGCTGACACGTTAAACCCGTTTTGTCTTATCTTGTGTAGCTGATGTTGTACCCGCTAGTGCCACATGTGTTAAATTTTACAACGCATTCTCCAACATTTTTATTTACTCGTGTTAATTCAATAGTGATAAACCAATTTTACCGGCTTCATGTAATTACTTTAGTTTCACATGACAAGTCTAATTTGATTTAAAGGCTGTGAAATTTAGGGCGCCACATAACCCACTGTATTTTCGAAAGCTCGTATGCTCGTTCCACTGAAAAGCAATTTGAAGGACCTTGCAAGAATCCATCAAGTATTAATCATTTTAGTCATCCAGAGCTCTTTTTTTCCCCGACATATTTTACATAAAAAAAGTATAACCTAATAATTATTCCCTTTATTTGTACGTTTAATCAAGACGAAGTTTCATCAATATGTAAATACAGAAAACGTCAATAACCATTGACCGATATTTTTATATCGAATGTCTTTTTATCACTGTGGAAATGTCTCTGTGGAATTTAAGTTTGTAGTTGTTTGAAAGTGTCGTACTGTAAAAGGTCGAATATGAGATATGCCTTAGTATGCTTATTTAAAACATTTCATTTGCGGAGAAATGTCAAGCAAGTATAGATGCTACATGTATTCTTATATCGGAAGTTACCTGTATCTTTATGATTTACATTTTACGTATATTCATATACAGCAAATGCATTTATTGACGGCTGAAAATTTAGCCATAGCCTTTAAGTCGAATTCAGTGCGTTTCATTCTATTCACATATTTTCTTTAATGTTTAAACTACACGTGTTATATCGGTCCCAAATATGACTTTTATTTATATACTGTAATTCTATTTTAAAATATTTGTATTTGTTAGGTAAATGTATGCGTTCACAATACTTCTTTTCTTCATGTTTATAAAGTATACTGTGTACATACAGTTTTCTAATTGATATATACATGTATACATTTGTACCATACAATAACATACATCCAAACATCGAAATTTTCAAAGGTCATTTCACAAATACATTTAATACTTTATTAAGACTACTTTCATTTCATCAGACATATGTTTCGCATAGTTACAATTAATTATTTATATATTTTCAATTAAGTATCATAATTTATGATTGTTTGATAAAATTGTACGACATCACATGTGTGCGGTTTAATATACAAACGTCAACAATTAAACAGATCATGGAACTTATACCAAATAACCTAACAATATTCTTAAAGCATATAAACTACATCATAATTTTATTGTGTGTCAGAATTCGCCATGCGATATATATATATACATAGATCACAGTTTGTAAATGATGTTACTTTGTTTTCAATTTGCAATATTTTAATATTTAATTGTGGGTCTGTAGAGGTCAATTTAACATTTAAATACTATATCTTTCGTCCACTATGTAGTTTATTCAATATACGACTTTGAATACTTGTACATGCAGTAGGTTCTCTTCATTTCACCACAATACGTCATTAATTAAAAAATATCATTCAGATTGTTAGACAAATATCGAATACTTGTAGAAGACTCGCTTCCTATCACATGCTCGAGGTCGAATACTTGCAGAGCACTCGCTTCCTATCACATGCTCGAGGTCGAATACTTATCACATGCTCGAGGGCGAATACTTGTGGATAGGTCATGTCGTCTCTTAATTATTACAATCGCACAATTAATCTAATAGTTTACTTGAAATACTTGTAGAACTGCCGCTTTTCATCATGTGTTATGACGAGAGTTTATACCAAACCAGGCACGGTGAAATGAGTTCTTGGATCCTTTTGGTCCTTTGTTAAACACGGTATTGCACTTGCATCGGAGAATCTTCCAGAAGGTTTTGCGGAAATTCGCATTGCACAGAGCGTAGCAGAACGGGTTGATGGTGGAGTTGATGTAGCACAACCAGTACCCTGAAAACAAAACAATAATGTATGGATATATGTACTGATGTTGCACAACCAATAAGCGGAACACAATGCAAATGAGTCGTGTCGTGGGAAAACCGGTCTTATTGCATGTGCGTAAAGTGGATTTATGTTTAGAAGAGACTTCCTTGAAACAGAAAATACCATAAAAGCGGAAAGTACCGTCCTGGATTAGCCTGTACGGACTGCACAGGCTAATCCTGTATGACACTTTACGCACATGCATTAAGCCCGGGTTTCCCACGACACGCATCAAATATACTATTGAGTAGCACAACTAACAGCTTGAAAACAGTGCAGAAATACACGTAGTGAGTTACACAAATAAATAGCACGAACATCAATGTAGATATAGATGTTTTGATTAGAACAACCAATAACCGAAAAACAATATATTAAAAGACGTTCGCAACAAAAAGAAAATAATTGGGTTAATTTCTCCTTTTGCTTCATTTTTTCTTTTTGTATATAGGTTACAATATACTAATTTCATCTCTAATGTCCATTCCAAATAAATATTTTTAATAGTAACAGTTCCTAAAGCATATATAACAATCAAAAACACAGCTATGCAATGTATTTCCAAACAAATTTAGTTCAGAAATGATCCATTAAATATTTTATTCTATTGATACGTTGTTTATGTATGTTAAAACAAAACAGGAAGAAGGCTACTTTGGTACCCTATTATATAGGCCTATATGAAATCCAATATTCCGCAAACAAGTCCGGTGAGCCATTCTTTTTATTAATGTTTTGGTGTAAATAAACATTGGTGCATGTCTGAGCGAAATGTTAAGTAAATCTGTCGTTTGGAACAAAATATGCATTTAATAAAAATTCAATTTCAGAAAGCATGATTAGTTCCCATTTGACACACTTAAATGTCCAGTCAAATTCATTATTTAAACAGTTAATGTAGGTAAAACGTTTTTATTATCAACATACACATGCATATTGCCAAACAAAGCAAGTACAAACATATCAGTTGAAAGAACCATAACCTTGTTTGAAAAATAACTATCCTATATACTTAAAACATTGATAAAAATCCAAACTGAAAAAGGGGCTTCGACAGGTACCGTATTCAAAACCCAATATTTCCGGAACAAGGCCGGTGACCCCTATTTTTTAAAGACTGTTTTATTTTCAGTATACAATGACACATGTATGTGGGATCTTTTAACAAAATATGTCGTTTGGAACAAAAGATATTCGTATATTGATAAATTATTGATGATTTCTCAGGCAAATTTAATACAAAATTCACCTCGTTAAGCGTCCATTACAAGTCATTTGGTAAATGATAACTGTAGATAAAGCGCGTTTTATCATTAAACTGCACTTGTATATTACCAAACAAAAAACATTTAAAAAAGATGCATTTAAAAATCTCCATCTTTGTTTGAATATAAACACTTTATATTATTCAACATTCTAAGTAACTCAAACTGAAAAAGGCTTTGACGGGTACCGTATTCAAAATTCAATATTTCCGGAAAATGCCGGTGACCCCTATTTTTTAAGACTGTTTTAGTTTTAGAATACATTGATGCATGTTTGTGCCAAGTTTTAAGCAAACCTGTCGTTGGGAAAAAATTGAAGGACATTGTTGCTAACGTCTTTAATGCATGTATTGAGGAGCACCACCAATAACCTGCAAACACTCATAAATACATGTATTCAGTAGCATTAGCTATATTGATATAGCACAACCAATATATAGAGAAAAAATGTAGTCATACATGATTTGACGTAGCACTGCCTAGAAGCTATAACCCAAAACAACTAGCATATACAAGAACATGGAATTGGAAATAAAATGAGCTGATGAAGCTAAAAAAAAAAAAAACACGAACACGAAAATACAGTTCTGAATGAAGAAATCTCAAATGCAAAACAAAATAACTTTTGCAGCACAAAGGTTTTGTCACATGTTGGAATGTAGATAAGACACACTGTTGACGTATTTACTATAATCGATGATCGGTCGTGAAACATGAAACGTGTTATCAAGAACGTTATGTGTTATATTTAAAATGTCACCAAAAATAATTTGTTTATATTAATACAAAAGTAGTCTAATAAAATGGTATTTACCTTGTATTGTATTGACATTTTCCCTTAGGCCAGAGTTTTTTGATTTGTTGGTTCTCGGATCCGCCAACCAGATTTTTTCCAAAAAGCCAAAAATTTTTTTTAGAATGTAATCGACATCGTAAAATGACCTTGTGAAAGGGTTTCAACTTGTTACACGGAATGCCAAAAATATTAATGTCATGGTCATCATTTAGTGATTAAATTAATGTTGTGTAATATGATTTGTGTAAGTAATAAATCATTAAGATTTTAATTATCACTGACCATTTCCATTTGTAGAATTATAGTCATTAATTTACTCAATTTTGTGTTGTTGTCTTTTTTTAATTTTTATTTTTTTCCCTCCTCCAACCGGACACTTTTCCAAAAATGTCCGAGAACCAAGAAAAAACTCGGCCTTATGTTACGCCACATTTAAGGTAGGCATGCTTTTCATGTTATGTTTTTAAAGCAACTAGTCACGTGTTTTAGTAATAGACACTGTTTACAAAAAGTAAATGTTAGAAATCAAACCGTTGGTTATTACCGCAATAACCAACGCTAACCGGTCAATTATTTCGAGTCTAACACCATCGTATATATAAGCCGTCTGTATTTTTAAAGGTTATGAATGAAAACTATATTTATTTATATTCCGCCCCTTTTTTCCGCGAAGTACATTCCCACGTGCGTTTCTGTGTCGTCAATAAATCATAAAATTCAATATGACGTCAGCTTCATTTGTAAACATTGAGCAAATGACATCAACTTCATTGACAGAAATCAAAGAATCAATATGATGTTATTCTTATTCATAAATACAGTAAAAGTATAAAAGTACAAATGTAGCTTTATTGCGCGACATAATGCAGAAATGTCGCAATTTTGCTATCACGCGTTTAAGCACGTGCCTTTTACGGAGCAATTTCTTCGAAATTCCGAAACTATTTTAAAAACATTAGGCTCCGCACATAAATTATTGCAGCATAACCCACTGTTGGTTTCCTTCTTTATCTATAGAAAACTTGCCGCGTGTTAGAATATTGATTACAATATTGTAATTTGGACTCCGAAATTTAAACCGCAGATCTTTGGTAGACGGATATGTTCTGTATGTCATAATGACATTTTTGCAATCAACCTGCGTTACTCAAAAGGAAATAAAAATGTCATTATGTATTCCTTCCTAGTTCTCAAAGCCTAATCACGGTCGAAATAGACATCAAGTGTTCATCAACAGCCCGAACACGCAACAGTTAGAAGAATGAACGGCCCATAATTACGATAAGACTCATGGTTAGTCTACCTCACGCAAACATTGCCGGCCATTCTGATGTCGCAGAGAGATCTTTTATTTATTCTTTCCTGTTCAGAGACCATATTACACCATTCACCGTCTAGAAGAGGTCGGATGGCGTGTTTGGTTTATTTATACGATATACTTTTATTGCTTCACATGACATTTCATTTTTATGTTTAAGAGTTGTTATATACCGTCTGAAATGCAGTCTATGTATTTATACGTATTTCATTGAATAATTTATTGCTATAAATTATTCATAGACATCCTGAAATATCGATATGTAACGTTCGCAAGTCGCCATAAAATGTAAATGCAAACATTGGGCGATCAGATTAAATTGAATGTAATTCTGTATGCTTGATTTTGTCTTTGAGGCTCTGCTTCTATTTAATACTCATAAAAGAACTACAAATCTTTGAAATAAACGTTCGTTTATTAGTTTTGTATTATAATTACAATCTTTTGATCACATATTTTATATTATGTTTGATCTTGACGTTTAATATATTTATCGGTTTCAGCAAAAATATTTGAATACTTGATGACACAGGACATTCATTTGTGAGGTTGCATATGTGTTATTAATAGTACAATAATGAGCATTTCGCAAATATTGTCTAAAACTATGTTCATATATGAACTGAGCGGTTCTGAGTCGATAGTATCATTATAATTTTAGTGTTGAAGAATAATTAATTTAGTTTTGCAGAACATTTTTTAATCAAAACGACCATCAACCGACCCATTACATAAATATGGTATTACAGAGTTGTTTCTGGTTAATGTAAGACTTGAGTAACCGATTAAAAAAATATATTGAACATTTGCCATTTATTTATATCTTTATATTTTTAATGAATGTGTGTTCATAGGTGTTTCTATGGTTTTGCTAAACCTTAGGCTTTACTAGAAATACTTATTCTACAAAATAAGTAACATAAGTAAATAAGCAGACATGAATTGCATTGCATTACGCAGATCTTTTGGAAATCGTTCATAACACGTATCTAAATTGAGAACAAGTGTTTTATAAACATACAATTATGCACACAAGCAAAATACAAATAAGTGGTTACTTTACAATTTGCATATGTAAAATAAAACAGCAATTAATATACAGGTCCCGTAAAAAAGTGCAAATGTAATTCACACAAATATTGCTATTACTAATAACATAATCTGTAAATACACAGTCCCAATGTTTCTCATACTAAATTATTCATGAAAGGAAATGCGGTTGAGTTCATTAACCTTGTTAGCGGTAATAATAAATGTATCATCGTTGCTAACAGCCACTCATGTTTGGCGATCTGCATATGAAACTGTGTGCGATACATGGCCTAAGTATCGCCAGGAGAATCAAAAGAACAATGCAGTTAATAAGTAACAAGATTCTTCTGATTACTGATGACGTAATCATCAACATTAATGCTTGTTCTTGGCACTGCACTATGCAAAGACTGCGGAGAACGCAAGATACTGGCGTTTGTTGTAAACAATAATAATGCAGCTAACTATTCGCTTTACATCTGTTAACAAGGTTCTGTTAATTGAAAGAATAAGATAATTCTCTTTGGCACGAGAAAACTATAAAATGACTTACTTTCTTATTTAAATTGATACTCTTTCATGCTATGCTAGGTACGTAAACATATTATGTAACTTTCGTATTAAAAAATGATTTGACGGTGATTTGTGGCATATTTACTAATATTATCGCCCAAACCTCTCTTCATTACAGCAAAATTTGAACACATATAATTGCCGCTTTAGACAAATAAAATATATACAGATACATGCTTTTTCCGTTAGATTGTTCCGTGTTAATACAAAAATACGTTTCTACGTAGAACGGTACCACTAATAATCTTTTCATATATCTGTAATGTTTGCAGTGAATATTTCACAGCTATTACAGCAATTCACAACAAGACGTTCGTTTAACTAATTCTTGTGTTGGCCTTAACATATTATTTAATCGTTTGTTTTTATGTTTCCATGTCAATACCCAGTCATAGTATCTATAACTATGCAACTAACAGTACGACATGCGTCTCGAGCACCCGTTTTATTTAAATGCAATCAAAAGTTATATTTTAATGATCAAAATGCTTGCATATTTAACAATAAACATATATCAACCTTGTTAAAACCTTTGTTAGCACTACATACTTAGTACTTACCGCAGGCATATACTGTCGGGTGTATACACGCCAGACAAAATGACCCAACGACGGCAAATATATTGTAAGGGGTCCAGGTGATGATGAATGCCAGGAGTATAGCGCTGAGGGTTTTGGCAGCCTTCCTATCCTGTCGCCTCTCCTGCCGTTTACGGCGCACACGTTGACTCTCGATTTTATGTGCTACCTGACAGGCAATATGGGCCTCCGACGCATTTTTGGCGGCGTTTGATGATTTTGTACGCCTACCCAGGGCTGGTGTCCCGCATCTGTGCGGCAGAGAACCTTCCGAATTGTGTGGCAATTCTTGCATTTCGTTTGAATCTGTTTGTATTTCGTCTTTTGTGTACTGACACGTTTCTTGATTAGAAAATAACATAACCATCTCATTATCGACGTCTTCGCACTGTTGTGATACATTGTCGTCCGTTTGCGTGGAATCAATCATATGTGCATCATCATATAGCAAGCGTATCGATGGCTTCACAGCATTGTCACCATTCATTTCATTTGGCAAGTTAATTAAGATTGTATATGTAACATCTTCATTTAAAAGAGATTTACTGCAAAGGTCATTAATTGTCCCTACTTCATCTTTGTTATCCGCCGACAAAGACTGATTAGAGTCAGAACTCCTAGGGAATGATACATCTGATCTGATTATCGTTTGAACGTTTTTAATTACAGATGGCTCACTTGTCACAACAGTGATCTCTGGATTTATACAATTTCTAATCGAAGCTATATTTGGAGATGTTGTGTAATCACTTGTACTGTCATCTTCGGTTTGTTCAAAATCCCTATCCAACAGTTTACTGCAGCATAGAAGTATATATTTTGACCTCGACTGGTCCCTTGCGTAATCCTGATAATCCAGGTCTAAATCCAAAGACATATCGCCATTGGTACTAAATGTTGATCGCCTTAATTCAGATATATTAGATGCTCGACCACGTTTTGAATTGCGGCACTTGGACGATGCTTGTAGCATTGGTATTCTTTTTTGACGCTTCTCGGTTTCCTTATAAATTTTAAAATATAAAATGGTCATGATGGAAACGGGGATATAGAAAGCAATGACCGCTGTAATGATTGTCAAAATTGCATTTGATGTCAGGAACTGTATGTAGCACTCTCTCTCAGGCACTGTTCGCTCTCCTTCAATATGAGGCCATGCAAATATCCATGGGGTCCATAATATTACGGAAAACGTCCATATACAACCGATCATTATTCCAACTTTCTTTGGCGTCCGCCTAGCTCTGTAAGTCAACGGCCTGGTCACAGAAAAGTATCTGTCAAAACAAATGACTAGAAGATTGGCCGCGGATGCGGTACTCATAGTGTAATCTAATGATAGCCAGAGGTCACACAAAAACGGTCCCAAAGGCCAATAACCCATTAAAAGATACAATGTATATAGTGGCATTGATACTAAACCAATGGTAAAGTCAGCGACAGCAAGACTTAATAAGAAACAATTACTTATGGTCTGCAATTGTTTATCAATCTTAAATGCAATAATAACTAACAGATTACCAGTCATAGTCACTATACATATAAATCCGACAAGAATGGAAACGCCAATGATTTGTATAAGGTTAAGCGGTTCAAATATCGTTGGCGAGTCTGTTGTGTTCGGATATTTTTCATTTTTGTTAAAATAGTCCAAACCTTCATAGACATAAGATGTACTGACACTTTGGTGGATATTTACAAGCGAATGGTTATCAGTGTCCATTATATCGTGAACAGCGTTCATTTCGTGCACTGTAAATCCGCACAGGTCTATCCAGAAACACGTAAACATATATTATGATTCGAACACATTTTAATATAACCCTTTAAACAATTAATCCTATGTAGAATAGTATACAACAAAACCGCTTGTTTTGTTTTGTAATCCTGGACTACATTATCCAACTGACAGAAATGATGTGCCGCTAAGTGGAACATTCTATTGTAGCGGTTGAGATTTTGCCACTCGTAAAACATCTATATACATTGTAACCTAGCGGCAAATAAATCTGTTCACTCTTATCACTGTGAGTAATTAATTCTTAAGAGAGCAATAGCAGTAATCCTCGAGCATTTTTATTCGCGGCGTAGCCTCTCTAAACAAATTAAACATGCGTTTATTGTCCTGTTAGGGTCGAGAAATTCCATCGAATAAGGCTATCCGATTTCTCAGCTGTATTCCTGCGCATCTGTAGCCTCAGTATCCTGCAGCATTTTTCCAATTAACTGGCAACCTGTTTCATACTATTCCAGCGCTGCCGTCATATGCTACTGTTCGTTCTTTTATGACCAGTGAAATGCCTGCAGTTGATGAATTCCGCTGGAAAGAGATAACACAAAATAACCCATGTATGTGGTCATGCCACAGTTTTACAGTTCTATATTACTGATGTATTTGTTCTCAACAAATGAGGAATTGGATAACACTTAAGTTTATCTTCTCGCATAAATGATCTTTTGGATATAAAAAAACATGCGTCGTTCAGTTTAAACAATGTATTTACATTATCATGTGTGTAAACATCAGTCGAACATGATATAGTTACGATATTGATTATTTGGCTAGAAAGCAAACTGTACATGCACCAATCTTACATCTTTAAAAAAAGATCTTGATAATCTATGGAATCGAGACTATTTTGTATTGATTAAACTTAAGTTTTTATTTGTGTTATGGTTTAAAACTTCTAAAATGCACTCAGTGTGGAAAGTTGAGACAAACATGAAAAGTTTAATTGATATTTTACATTATAATGATATAACACATTATTATCATTATATAATATTATGTCTTGAGCGAAAAGTAAATGACTTTTGCTAAAAATATGTGGTATATGACTAGTTTGCAGTGCAGTTGATTGTTTACATTTTCAACAAGCTGAAACTAATCGCTGATCCTTGAGTTTCATTTAAAATTGTGTGCATATCGCCGAATTTTAACGGATGTTATCCGCGTCGCCACGATGACCGGCAAATAAATAAAGTTACTGTTTATAAACATTTTACATGGAGGGTCAGTGTTTTTATATTTACGATATACAATTATACTCCAAAGCTGTCTAGTGTAATGTTTATACAAGCCTAAACACATTCAAAGGCATTATTGCCACGCTATGAGATGCTTTGTTCATGCTAAAGTTTGCCAAATTTAACCTTCTGTATGGCTTTAAAACCAATTGACAAATCCGTTAAACTGCATATAATGAAGCAAAGTTGTTTACAGGTACATTACCCTTTGCAAAAATATAAATGTAAAATATTTAACAAGCACTGTTAATAGTATAATGATTCTGTATATTATAGGGACCTGTTCACAGAATGACGAATTGACAATTTTTCAACCTTTTGTCACCCATTCCAAAAATAAAAGAACAGTGAATACAAGGGAGCAAAATAACACTACGGACTTAGAAATATACTGTAAAAACCGTTTCGTTTATGAGTAATTATCAGTTGAAATTGATAAAATTATAAAGCGTTTGTAACGCTGAATGATGCAATCATTTGGAGTGTTTCTGTTGTTTTCGTTGAAATATTTGACAACACGTGGAACATTTACATAAAGTAAATAGTGCATAATGGCATGTACAAGTCGGAATGGCCGAGTGGTTAAAGCGGTAGCCCTTTAATCCGGAGTTACCGGGTTCGAACGCCGATGGGACCAATTTTTTCTTTTCTTTTTTTTCTAAATACCTTTCTAGTTATTATACTTGAGATTTTTTGTTCCGATGCTTAAATCGTCAAGTTGAGACATCTAATGGCATACTTCAAAAAATGCAAAAAATCTGTGAACAAGTCCCTTTAAGACAAAGTAATCCATAGGTTATACTTTCGTATAGTGAAAACAATTCGCAGTTATATTCCCAAAAGTGAAAGAACGATAAAATGCGACCGCACATTTAGAGTGTGTTTCCATTTTGCATACTATTAATACAAATGAGGCTTGTCGTGGAAAAACGGGCTTAATGGATGTGCGTTAATTGTGTCCCGGAAGCCTGTGCAGTCCGCACAGGCTAATACAGGACGGCACTTTTCGCTTTCATGGTATTTTCTGTTTCAAGGAAGTCTCTTCTAAACATAAATCCACTGCAGGCGGAAATTTCCGTCCTGGATCAGCCTGTGCGGGCTGCACAAGCTAATCCGGAACGACGCATGCAAGGACCTTATGCTGTTGATAACAGTTCTCTGGTGCAGAGACAGCTGCAGTTTCACATTATTTATAGTTTATATTAAGTTATATAATTGTGTAATTTTGTCGTGATATTCTCAAAAGAAATAGTTAACTATATTCGCAAATTTTAATACGTATATTTCGCTTTTATGAAGATTTTTAGGGGTTATGATCCTTTAGTTAACAAATATACGTCATATTAGAGTTTCAGTTTTTAGACTGCGGCGATAGCCAGAGTCTTTAGTAAATCGAAAGCAAGTATCTCTTTTGACATGGCATGCTTACAGTGACTTTTCCAGTTTCACTGCCTTCAATATCGTGGGCAAGGCAAGGGAGATCACTGTGTACAGGTTAAATAAGAACTGCGAAAACAATTCTCTACTATTAGTGGATCAATTCTCTACTCTTAGTGGATTGGTCCACTAAATACTATCAATAAACTCAATTCAGCGATTGCTTTAGATAAATGACAAAAAAATATCCGATCTAAGCCGATTGTAACGAAAAGAGATTTTAACATGTTAATATAATTATATTTTTTAAAAACACTAGTTTTCTTACATGAAATATATTAACATATTCTATAATTAATAACTTGTCGTGACCTTTAAATTTAATTGACAAGCCACCGTCTTTCAGCGTTCAACGCTTTGATTATAATTTAAAGTTAGTACGGTCAAATAAGAACTGCGAAGGTGGTCAATAATCTCATTGTCAAATGGGTAAAATGCATAACTATAAAATACCGTGTTAATGCTAATATAACAGTAGGGCTGTTTGAATATTTTATGATGCTATGCTATAGCGCGCGTCTAATTCAATGCTATTTATCTACGACATTCTCATCATTATTATTCTTTAATTCTTGGGAGGAATAAAATTATTCACGTTTCTAAAATGTTTCTATTTATAGATTTCGGTTTCGTTCGTACGTTGTCGTAAATACGAATAGATTGAGCGGGAAAATTGCTCGTGCATTTCATGGATTTAAGGTGATATATATTCGCTAGACGGCTTGTTTCGTCACTCGAGGTTTTGTTGGCAGCAATTAAGGTCGTTGCCCGCCCACCAACCCTGTTTTGTTTTCAAGGTTCTACTTTTATTTTAGTTAATATCTTATTAAGAATTACTTTATTTCATTAGTGTATAGTTGTATTTGCATCCTGCTGATATTTGTGGAATATTGTTTTATTATATTTCCGTTTTCATTATTTACGTGTATGTATACTTGAAAAGTGAATCGAGTTGCAAAGATGTTATACAGACAGTCTGATGAAGGATCGTATTTTATTTATATTTTCTTTGTTTGCAGAATTCCAAAATGGGATGGCGTTTGGTGAAGGTATTATTTTTATTTTTATACAATTTAAGACATTTGCTGCAGAATTGTTTTGAGCATATTTTCAGTTCTCAAGATGTTTACCTCAAATAAAGCACAAACGACGGGGCACTCTTCCGTTTCGGGCAGCAACCAAGCCAGTGTTCACTGCGGTTAGACGTTTTGGCCGACTCAAATCAAGAATCGATTTTATCTACGAATTGCTGCCAATAACAGACCGTATACCTATTTGCTTTGTTGTTTTGTTGTTGGTTTTTGTCGGTGAAACAATTTTGATTAAGGAATCATTGATTTTCTCACGATGAAATAGTGAGTAATAATATTTTTGTGCAAACTCTTTAAAAAGCAAACAGAGTTATATGCATACAAGTCAATCTACAACGGGTAAAAAATAGTCGATGAACCGTGTAAGTTCGAATCAATATTTAGTGCTTTTTATTACAAGCGCTAAGTTCGGTAAATACCAATTTAAATTAAAATAAGTTGAATTAGTAAAATACATTCAAAACTCTCTTTAGAAGTACAATGCTTTTCCATAATTCGTATGCATACGTCAAAAACAATAGCAATCGTCAATCGAGTGGTTACGATGGCTCGGCTATAAGTACTGACTCAATACACTGTTGTTAAACTTACGCAATATGATGTAATACGCAGTTAACCAGTCAACAGCACGAACATTTATCATATTTATGTGAATAGACATAACATGAATTCACTTATAGGTGTGGACTAAATGGATTATTATTATTATTATTTCTTGTCGTCTATTCATAGAAGTAGCATCGATAACAGGAAGCCTCACTCCTCAGCGAGCGAAGCGCAGTAATTTATCGATTTACCGACTCGTAGCCTGCAAAGTAAAGAAGTAGTTCCCTCAAGACCAATTTCTGAATACACCTACTAAATCCTGTTGGCTTGCGCCAACAGTCTAAAAAACCGTTTTATATTATATAAATAGACGTCAACATCGACTAAAACTATTTCTATTATCGAAAAATGCAATTATATGTTTTCTGGCGATACAGACCCGTTTATCCTACAGCAACGGTTATATGTGGTTTTGAATGAGAAAATAAGGACTGCGCATGCGTCATCAATCGATCTGACTCGTCTAGAGGCTGTGCATACATGTATATATTAGTTCGGTGCGCAGCAAAGTATTATTTTAGTTTTAAACTTCTCTCTTAATACGCATTTCTAAACATAGTTTATTCTCAACATTTATAATTACATTATTTTAAAAACTATATTGACATCATTAGAATCAATGGATGGTTTTATTTTTTTTTGCAAAATTGAACAATCTCAATTAAGCAAAAACTTTTTTTTCAATTAATTAATTAATTGATTAATTAATTAAAAAGATGGTTAACACTAAGATACCTAACACTGAATATTTTAACAAATTACTTTAGTTTGAAACATTTATAAATTATTTACAATTGAATTGTACTTCTATTTAAATATAGATAAAAGTTAAACTGTCAATAAACTACATGTCATGGTAAAATTGTGTATGTTATATTTATCATAAAAATCCGGGGTAAAATGGCCAGTGAAAGTCGAGGGTAAGCCTGTTACATATTCATCGAAACATTAGATTGGGGAGGACTTTATTATTGTCGAAACCCTGAACTGTCTATTCAGCATACACATGGAATGATTGTCGATAGTGTTCGGTGTCTGGACGCTTTCGGGAGGTAATACATCATACCAAATAATATGTCTTCATTTCTCAAATCTTTATTGGAGCCGGTCAGCGTGTTTTATAAACGATTAATAGCATGACAGATTTACTGTCGTCGTTAATAGAAACGCAGACACCATCTCTCTCCGATAGGACGTTTATCCCTTTAGAAAAGCAGACGAGAAGACTTTGGGGTATCCTGTTGTGTGTGAAGACCGCGGAAATTAATCTATAAAACAACTGCACTCTCCCGGGATTACGTCTTGGCCTACATTGAATTGGGCAAGTTCAAGGACACTTCTTTCAAGACAATTCGAGAAGAGACTGTGTAACTATCAACTTTCGTTGCGTAATTCAGTCGAAGGGAAACAAAACATAAGGAAACAATAACGATCGTAACGTTAAACGCCAGTTAGCAGTTTTAAAGATGTTGTTTAAAGTGTGCGACAGATGCGGTAATATAAACGTTTTATTGAGGTCAACGCATTCGTAAGCGACATTGCTTGATCGACAGACATTGGTCAACGTTTTGAGTACAAAGATGTCATTTGGAGATGCAATAGATTGTATAAAATTTGTAACATGATGGTTTATGATGCCACTGCTATATTTTACGCCCGTATTACTGTTAACATATGAAGCATGTTGTAGCCTTTAAAAAGACCTATTCACAGTTTGTCAAATTGACAGATTTCTGTTTTATCACATATTTTATAATATCAAATAGTATACAATCAGGGTTTCAATGTAAAATAGTCATACAAATAACACTCGAGATACTGAACTATATTGGAAATAAAGTGTCATTGTTTATCAATCATAAGTTGATATTAAGAAACGTTTAGGGGTTGGTAACACGATTTCATGAGATATATACTTATGTTAATTTCGTACAAACTATAATAATTGCCTATTTTTATTTCCGGAACGTACACCGCAATGGCTGGCTAGTTTTTAGTGTAAAGGTCTTATAATCTAGTTGTGACATGTTCCATACCAAAGTTGACACTATTTTCGTTTCGTTTTCAAGATATTTTTTGATTAAGGTTTTGATTATCCGTTCAGATACCAAACATACGTGACTGTTGAAAGGTCAAGTTATGACATTGTTCTCAAATAGTAACACAGCGATCTGAATATGTCACTTTAACAGCAACCTCCAGTATTTTTTCACCTTTGGGGCAAAGGTGGCTAGGCCCTTCAGATGGGGAATTTTACGGCAAAAAGGGGATTTTTTAAACACCATTATTACATGTTTATTTTCTACTTTGTTTTAAAACATACATTAATAAATTGTTTTGCTACAGATTATAACTTAGATTATGCACTAACTTGAATTGATGAAACATTGCTGGGATTGTGTACGAAAATTCCTCCATGTTTGTCAATTTTTGTCCGATTTTGGTCATTTAAAAAAAATAAAGCTTACATTCTGAGGGGAATTTGAATATAAATATAGGAAAAGAATTTATACTTTTTAAGCAGGTGAACGGAGCCGAATTTTTGCCCTAAATTGGCCCCCCCCCCCCCCCCGAAAAGCACTGACCTCAAACACCTCGTACATAGATACAGGTCACAGGAGTGCGAACGTGATGGCGAATATCCTCAAACACCTCGTACATAGATACAGGTCACAGGAGTGCGAACGTATGGCGAATATCCTCAAACACCTCGTACATAGATACAGGTCACAGGAGTGCAAACGTGATGGCGAATATCCTCAAACACCTCGTACATAGATACAGGTCACAGGAGTGCAAACGTGATGGCGAATATCCTCAAACACCTCGTACATAGATACAGGTCACAGGAGTGCAAACGTGATGGCGAATATTAATTCGTGAAATGCGATAAACTTGTTTTGAATGAATGTTCAATAGATGTATTTATATGTTTTTTTCACCGGTTTCTCACCAATGTGTAATTCTTTTATTATATCGTGAAGCCAGCAAGAATACATGACATTGATTACTTTTGTAAAGCCACATTGACAGCTTTATTTATGGAAAAACAGTATTTATCACGTCATGTATTTCATAGTCTAAGATTCAAACGAATAGTATGATGACATAAACTAAAAGCATCGACATATCACACAGAGAATGTGCTCTCTGTTAAAAATATGTAATTGTTGGTAAAGTTTAAAACATATACAGACAAAATATAAAGTATAATTATTTATACTTTAATGTTTGCTTTTGTTCAGTCACGCTTTCGTCTCTAATTTTAACTTCTCATGTCAAGTAGACTTGTGAATGTGAATGTTATAAAATTCATTTTTTTTTTAAATTTAGGAAAGTTGAATACGTTTCAATAACTACTTAAAACTCTAATAAAAATGTCAAAATCAAATATTTAGTGTACTTAAAAACGCAACGCATCGCTGTTGGAGGTACTGAAACAATAATAACTGAATAAATCACACTTGTCAGTTTTGGGTTTATTGATATAAACGGAAACACCGTTGAAAGGTTACTCTACAATGTTCAACTTAAATACATCTGTGCGGTAAATGCCATTCGTACAGCGGGGATTTCAAAGATTGTATTATATTTTTGACGCGGAAATAATCAGTTGGATTTTTAGTATGTTTCCGACACGGAAGTAACCGAATGTATTTTGAGTATCTTTCTGACGCAGAAATAACCGAATGTATATGTAGTATGTGTACGACGCGGACATAACCGAAAGGATTTTTAGTACGTTCCCGTCGCAGAAATATAACTAGTATTTTTAGTAGTATTTTTTTTTTCGACGCAGAATTTACAGAAAGACTTCGTAGCATGTTCCGACGCGGAAGTTACCGAATTAAATTGCAGTACATTTCCGACGAGGAAGTGTAACAGAATGGTTTGATCGTTCTTCTCCGGGATTAATTTGTGAGGAACACAATGCTATCTTCGTGTATTTTTGGACATGGTACGGAAGAAACAATTGATTTGTAGTATGTTTCCAACGTGAATGTTAAAAGGCGACCTCTTTTAATTCGATTCTCTGACATACATTGTAGTTATTAAAACAGCATTGTGTGTTCTATATAACAAATATAGTAACACATTTTTAATTCGAAGCATATAAAGCACCATCCGTGTTTATATAGACGACATGAAGTATTTACTTAGAAATTCGATGCAAACTAGTCGTCTTAGTATCTTGTAATATTGGCATGACATGTTAAATAGAACGTCTGTGGATTAGTTAAAGTGCATGTAGCCTCCACAGACTTTGATCAAAGCTTTATTATATAGAATTTTGTGGAAACAGACACATTGCATTTGATAAATATACAACTACGTTATTAGATCTGTGTTTTAACTTTTTAGATAATAATACATTTTTAAGAGTTCGACACACTTTCCAAATTCGTATCTTACACAATGTATATTGGAATAAAGAACATCTTAGCGTTTGGCTCCAATATGCTTTATTAAAACATTCATCCGCATATAAATTATATAGTACATGTATCCTGATTTGCATCCAGAAAGCATGACGTACTCTTGTTATCGTTCAACTTTATTTTAAAAGAACAAACTTTGAACTATTGTCATTGTCGAAGTTTTGGTAGTACATTTTCCCTGCGAATGACACCGGTTAATGTACACGTGGCTTCTTGAAAAATTAAAGGTCACACTGACATTCGCTGAAAGTCAAAAAGGAAGTTGCCTAGCGCATGTATATAACACCTTAGGTGCTATTAGATAGTTGTAAACGTGTTACAGGAACGCACCATACAGTTGTGTAACTCAAAATCAGGCCACAGGCATGAAATGCCACAGAATCGACGTCTTGCTGCGATGATCAGCACTTAAACAAGCGGAAGCGTTCAGCAGAGTCAAATTTCTTTTCCTGATATGTAAGAATGCCGTTGTTTTAAAGCTCTTCGAGTATTTTAACCAAATCGAATGAATGTCAAATCAATCAATGGCGCTTTTGTTTTCATAATCTGCTCATTGAAACAAAACATATTTCATATATACGGGTTTGGAAATTTATCCTGCTACTAACCCAAAGAGTGACCTAGTAAAGCGGTGACCATATAAACGTGTTGATATCCGGCAGTAGATCACGTGACTGTAATATACCGTCAGTAGGTATTCCTACGCGCCTGATAACAACATAACTTCAACATGTCGGATAACAACATAACTCCAACATTGTCGAGAATGTCAGAAAGAGCATAAACATGAAATACATGTCTAAATCTTCTTACCCGAATTGTTCATCGATACAAACTTCGTGTTGTCTAGTTTAACAGATTTCTATCTTCTATAATGAGTTGTTTGTTTAACCTCATATGCCATTATTCTGGATAACAATATTCAACTTCCTTCCATTCCATTTCAACACACTTGATGCAAGCGTATTATTCTTTGTGGATAGAATTGGTTATTCATCAAAGGCTACATCTATAATTTTAACATTCAACGAAACTTTTATTTCACGTTCAGTGACGAGGTCCTCCACCAACAAGTATCAGAGTAAATTGTAGAAAATCTATCTCACCGTTTCCATTCGAGGCATATATTCCGCACACTTTTTACCTGCATGTTATTGCATAATATAGTCCATCCAAAACACAGCAACACTAAATATTTATTCCGATTTCGTGCATTTTAAATTGCAAAACACACGGGGTATAACCCCGCAAAACCCCACGAAGTCCTACTTAAATTAATGGAAACCTGGAAACCCCCAAATAAACACATGAAACTCACAAGCGAAAAACCACGGAATCATACGAAAACCTTCATAAACTTACCCAAACTCGCGAAAGCCCACTTAAGCTAACGTAAACCCGCGAAAACAAGAGGAGACGTACGATCCCGATGGAAACTTTGGAGTTCGCGGGTTTTCGCCGTCGAATTTTGGTTTTTCTTAGGTTTTCGTTATCTTAAGTAGGTTTAGTCATACCGCTCGCCGTTCTTATTTGACTACACTGTGTAAAGTTAAACCTTTAATTAGTGTTTGGTGTTTAAAAATGAAATTGAATAGAAATCAGGATAAAACGAAGCTAAGCCTCACCGCTTACACTTTCTACATCCCGGCATCAACCATGTATTCTCTATATTGATGAGTTCAAATGGAAATAAGATTACTCCTTGCCAATTGTAACAGAAAGGAGCCAATATGTCCGCCAATAAGAATGGTCTACACTGCGCTATAAACAGAATTTAGCATTTAAAGGAATGATGTCGTATACATTAAGAAAACCGAGTTTTCATAACGGTTAAAATGTATCAACATGCCGAATTTTTCTGTTTGAAAACACATTTAATGCATTTAAAAAGCACATGGCAAATAAAACCTGGATGACACTTTCTCTTTAAAGCACATTATTCTATTAATAACACAGTAAAACATTATGGGTTTAAATCGGCTGCTGCGTGTTTAAACAGGAGACGTAAAAAGGTAAAAAGTATAATATAATAGGAAACTGCCCAAATGACAAGGTTCAGCAACCAAAACAATCCAGTCTGATTTCAATTAGCAAACGATGTATAATCTTTCGGTCCCAAATGTTTCCTTTTCATTCTATATAGCAAAAAACATAAAAAACGAACCCTGCGTAAACCAAAAACCGAACGAGTTTTATTGCAAAATTGATCAGTAATAACCCTGCATAAATCTAACCGCATGTCTTCACCCAAGATGTGTTAACCGGATTTTATCTCATAATCACGCCTGCACAGACGAAATAACACCCAGTGGGTTAAACGTCGCTGTATTCCACCTTGTTGAATACAGCAAAACGTGCATTGCAATTACGTAATGTTGTTTATTTTCGTGACGTCATTGATGTGTTTTGTGTAATTTAGTATTTTTCTATCGTTTATTTTCAAAATAAAGACAGACAATGATGGGATAAATAGAATAGCAGGTAAGTGTTGAAAACAGATAAGTTTATTTGCTCGGCACGAAAACCTAAACCACTCGCCAAGGCTCGTGGTTTAGGTCTTCTAGCCTCGCTAAATAAACTTATCTGTTTTCAACACTAACGTAGTATTCTCTATGTGGTTTTCTTACTTTACATATAGTACCAATACTAGAATTGCTCGTGATGATAAATAAGAGTTACATACCCGTGCTACTCTGAATCAACTAGAAATTTTCACAGTGTATCAGGGGCGTACTGTTAAATCAGAACGGAACATCTTCGTTTGAGGTCTACATTTTTGGTAAAGGTGAAGAACATGATTGATTATTTTGTGACACACGTGAACGAATTAACAAATTCTGAGCTTTTATAGCAATTAAACTGTATCTACATGCCAAACTTTTAATCACATTTAACTCACAAAAAATGAAGAAAACCGCTCTTAAATATAAAATTTCGGTTTATTACACAATGTAACTGCACGATTTTAATAAAACTGACCCATGCATGAGCATAATACGTTTAAAACAATCATTAATTTGGCTTAGCAAACGAATGGAGCTTATTCTGTTCCACATGAAATTGATTTTAAATCCAATTACGTTGTGCTGCACATGTTGTCAAGAATAATATACCTAAAATAAGGACTTTAATCGTTTACAGATAGGTGCAATTAAAATCGATGCACATCAATTGATGTCGATATCTTAGAAATAAAGTAAAATAATATAGTTGATTGGTTTTAAAACTACATGGAGTAAATTCGTAAATATTCATATAGAGAAAGCGTAGCTCTTGAAATAATCAACTGCATTTGAGTTATGCAATAATAACTATTGTCTATAGTTCGTGAGCTATTTAGCAATACGTACTATTCCAAATAAACGTAGAGGTACTTATGGCGCTATATGTATCATTCAAGTGTCCTGAATGAATATGTGAAAGGGTTTATTTTACTTATGACAACATTTTTATATACATTAATTAGTATATACAGTATTCGCATATTTCTTGCATCTGAACAATCAACGTTTAACCTTAAAATGTTTTAAGGTCTTTCATAGCACGGAAAAGTTATCTACACTGAACATTTATTAATAAATATAAGCACAATGAAACTCCTGCTGCAAAAACAGAAGGGAACTCTTATTAGCAGCACAATATATTTTATTTTCATGACAAGTGACCATTTGCCAAAAATAACACAGAACAATATAGAAATACGTAACTAACACAAAACACAAATATGAATATAACTGACGTCACCACATTGGAACGATCAGTTCAAACCGTTGGAGGTAAAAACCGGTTAACAGGTGCCCGAGCCTCACACTTGGCCCAAAATTATTCATAATACATAAACATGTAAATGCAGATGACCTCATAGCAGCCCAATTCAAATTAAATAATTATAAAAGAGAATACTAATTCAGTTATAGTACCATTCAATTATTTAGTGGTAAACAAGAGTAGCAGATTTGTAACTTTCTTATGTAAGATCAAATGAAAGAACACAATTATCAACTTCTTCCATTTTTGCTAAAATATTTTAAGACATATTCAGATCATCGTCACGCAATGCAGGAAGAAGCCGTACTTTTGAGTGCCAAACGCCAGATTACATAGCTTAGTTGTATATGGTAAAACTATAACTTATTTATGAAACTGAATACAATACATTATATGTATTTGTATTTGTAAAATGAAACTTTCTTCATGGAAATAAATTCTACACAAAATGCTTTTCTAAACAATTGCAACATGAGATGCGCCGTAATTACTATGTAAGGGTTTCTATGGAAACGTTTCTCAACATATATGTAAAGCAATGACAAAAATACTTTATGTTGGAACATATTTATATAATTGTGTGCTATTACCAATATTTGTGGTTTAACGTAACTATTATCATACAATGTAATATATGATTTGTCTCAGAACATTCCGAACATCCCTCGTTCTGTTAAGTTGGTCTGATTATTGAAACATATTTAATTTTTACTCAACAATTTAATAATATATGTGTTAACGTTGCTTCTTAATGCTTTGACACATGTATGTACTTTTGACGTATAAACACCGAAGATTAATCAATAATAGAGCATCCTTTTCTAGTATGTACAGTGTTAAATTATGGAATTACGCGCGACGAATGTTAAGTTGCAAAAGATTGATATCCAATTACTGGTACTGACCACACTATCCGGGAATTTTCGTTTATTACATTAAAGAGATCATTGATGAATGAGTGTAAACAGTGTAAAGAATGAGAATATGTATAGAGACCTGTGTGACACATTGACGTTCCTACCACTGAATATACAAACGTCATGTAAAACACAGTGGCAAGAAGATTTATGAAATGATGAAGTCATGCTAAAGCGATACATCAGCGTTCGCCGTTGTTTGTTTTTCTAAGACATGACGAAGTGCTACATGCTTTGAAGTGTCCTGTAGATAACCATAGAAAGAACAAATGCATAATATGTTTAACCGATGGAGAAACATACACCAACATTTTCCGTGTTTTTGTCTTCCAGCAAATAGAAAGTGTTATTGATGTAACCAGTAGACCACAGTTAAATAATTTTAAAACTTTAAAAATGTTAAAATCATGCTCAGTGTAGAGAATTCGCTGTTCGATATTTGCATGGAATGTGATGTGTGGCGAACAGGCGAATCGTGGGTTTCGTTATGGATCAGAGCATATTGAAGGAATCAATTGTGTATGCAAACAATTTCTGTCGTTTAAAATTTACAACATTCAGTACAAAACCATACGCTATATAACAAGTAACATTGCTTTATGTATTTATCTCATATAACAACTGTGTGATCAGAAGCGATACATTTGCTGCTTATCTAGATGTTGAAAACCAGATTTAAATTCAACAATTACACACATTGTTCTTAGATTGTCAGTATATTTGCAATGGAAAGATGGAAAACCTATAACATCTTTGATGTCAAACTGTAAATAACAATAACATATCTTAATTAATTAAGCAATAATAAATATGTGTCACAAATAACTACAGTTTGTAATTAGTGTCATCTATCCGTTTCAATGTTGTATTTAATTCTAGCCAAAAATGAGCGTAAAACCCTGGTCACACATAGCCTGCGACCAACTAAACACCAACGCCCGACCATCAACGACCAGTGGCTGCTGACTGTCTTTAAAAGGTCATTAACAGGTTGTTAGAGGTCGGCGGCTGGTTGTCGATGGTCGCCGACTGGTCTTCAGACCCATTTTGGTCGCAGATGTTGCTTCGAAGACCGTTTGCCGATTAAACAAGTGGTGGGAAGGTTTTCGTTGGTTTTATTTAGTCGGCGATCAATCGCAGACTGGTCTGCGACGATCGCCGACTAGTCGCAGACCAAGTGTGACTTGTCACAGACCAATTTTTGATCGCCAGCTGGTCAGCGATTGATCACCGACTGATTTCCGACTGGTCGGCGATTAGTCGCAGACTATCTTACGACCGCTCGCCGTTTTACACTCGTCTCCAAAACTCATTTAATAATGAACACACAATTTTACAATCATTCTTTTAAACGTGACAAGAAACGTTATAGTTATAATTTAAAGTATTAGAATGCCTTATCAAATAATGGGAAGGGAGGGGACAAGAGGATATTGCCGGATATGGAAAGTGTACTTGATAGTTTACCTTAACATTAACATGTGCTGCCGGGCATAGTAGAGAATAATAATATACACATTATAATTGAATTAAATAATCAACAAAACAACACGAATGAATTATATATAGGCAAACGTTTTTTGAACAATGAGAAAAATCATAGAACTGAGTAAAATATCGAATAATCCTAATTCCGCCCACCGAGCATCGACAACCAGTCGCCAACCAATCGCCAACTAGTCGCCAACCAATCGCCAACTATTCGCCAAATAATTGCCAACTAGTCGCCAGCCAGTCTTTGATGGTTGTTGATGGTCGGAAGACGATCGCCGACCTTTCGCACGACCGGTCCCCGACCAGTCTTTGATCAATCGCCGACCAGTCTTCGAATAAAATTCTATTGCTTTTTTCTGGATTTTGGTCGCCAGAGGTTGTCGTTTGTCGCCGCAAATTTTAGTTGTCGGTAGTCGTTTATCGGTCGGCGACCTATTTGTGACCTATGCTTAATATAGCATGAAGACCGATGCATCAGGTTAAAAACATTAAGGAATTATTTAGAAATGAATTGTACTTCAATTTAACTATAGATGAAAGTTAAACTGTCAGTAAACTACATGTCATGGTAAAATTGTGTCTGTTATATTTATCATAAAAATCCGGGGTATCATGGCCAGTAAAAGCCGAGGGTAAGCCTGTTACATAGTCATCGAAACATTAGATTGTGGAGGACTTTATTATTGGCGAAAGCCTTAACTGTCTTTTCAGCATACGCATGGAAAGATTGTCGCTAGTTTCGGTGACTGAACGCTCAAATAGTATGTCTTAATTTCTCAAATCTTTATTGGAGCCTGTCAGCGTGTTGTATAACGATTAATAGCATGACATATTTACTTTCGTCGTTAATAGAAACGCCGACACCATCACTCCCCGACAGGACTTTTATCCCATTAGAAAAGCAGACGAGAAGACTTTGGGGTATCCGGTTGTGTGTGAAGAACGCGGAAATTAATCTATAAAACAACTGCACTCTCCCGGGATTACGTCATGGGCTACATTCAATTGGGAAAGACACTTCTTTCAAGACTATTCGAGAAGAGACTGTGTAGCTATTAACTTTCGTTGCGTAATTCGGTCGAAGGGAAACAAAACATAAGGAAACAATAACGGTCGTAACGTTAAAAGCCAGTTAGCAGTTTTAATGATGCGTTTTGCTTAAAGTGTGCGACAGATGCGGTAATATAAACGTTTTATTTAGATCAACGCATTCGTATGCGACATTGCTTGATGGACAGAAATTGGTCAATGTTTTGAGTACAAAGATGTCATTTGGATGTGCAATAGATTGTATAACATTTGTAACATGCTGGTTTATAATGCCACTGCTATAGTTTACGCCTTTGTTACTGTTAACTTATGAAGCATGTTTTAGCTTTTAAAAATACCTATTAACAGTTGGTCAAATTGACAGATTTGTGTTTTATGACATATTTTATAATGAAAAATAGTCAAACAAATAACACTCGAATTACTGGGTGTCAAGTATTGCGCACACAATTAAACAATACAACCAACAATATAACTATATATAATTTTCCTCAAGCTACCTCGCTTGATGATTAGCTTAATGTAGACAAATGATTGGTATGGAACAGTAAATTAAATATAATTAACTACTATTATTATACAATGACCCCGAGCACGACTTCCAGTCTGCTACGATATCCTGACAGTGGTCTGGAACAATGTATTGACCCCGAGTCTTTGTTATGAAACACTATATAATACTCCGGGTCTGGTACACAGGCTTGTATCGTGTTTATTCCTATATGACTCCGTACCCTGGGTATGGAACCTATGAAAAGTGACTTGGAGTCTTGGTACGAAGGTATGGAATTTTTATATTATCAATTTACTAGGCGCAATCAGTGACTGTGTGTAATAAAGATCATTTGGATGGGTAAATTCGTCACATATATTGGAAATAAGGTGTCATTGTTTATCAAGTTGATATTAAGAAACGTTTAGGGGTTGGTAACACGATTTCATGAGATATATACTTGCCTATTTTTATTTTCGGAACGTACACCGCAATGGTTGGCTAGTTTTTAGTGTGAAGGTCTTATAATTTAGTTGTCACATGTTCGATACCAAATTTGACACTATTTTCGTTTCGTTTTCAAGATATGTATTGATTAAGGTTTTGATTATCCGTTCAGATACCATACATAAGTGACAGTTGGTAGGTCAAGTTATGACATTGGTCTCAAATAGTAAAAACAGCGATCTGAATATGCCACTTTAATAGCAACCTCCAGTATTTGTTCACCTTTGGGGCAAAGGTGGCTAGGCCCTTCAGATGGGGAATTTTACGGCCAAAGGGGATTTTTTTAAAACCATTATTACATGTTTATATTCTACTTTGTTTTAAAGCATAAATTAATAAATTGTTTTGCTGCAAATGTTAACTTAGATTATGCTCTAACTTGAAGTGATAATAAATGGCTGGGATTGTGTACGAAAATTTCTTCGTTTAGTCAAGTTTTGTCCGATTTTGGTCATTTAAAAAAATAAATCTAATATTCTGAGGGGAATGTTAAGGTAAATATACGGGAAAATATATACTTTCTAAGCAGGGGAACGGAGCCGAATTTCGGCCCCAAATTGGCCCCCCAAAAAGCACTGACCTCTAACACCCCGTGCATATATACACGTCACAGGAGTGCGAACGTGATGGCGAATATTAATTCGTCAAATGTGGTAAAATTGTTTTCAATGAATGTTCAATAGATGTATTTATGTTTTTACACCAGTTTCTCACCAATGTGTAATTTCTTTTATTATATCGTAAAGCTAGCAAGAATACTTGACATTGATTACTTTTGTAAAGCCACAATGACAAGCTTTATTTATGGTAAAACAGTATTTATCACATTATGCAAACCACGAGTTATTCATAGTCTAAGATTCAAACGAATAGTATGATGACATAAACTAAAAGCATCGATATATCACACAGAGAATGTGCTCTCTGTTATAAATATGTTATTGTTGGTAAAATTTGAAGTCTGTACAGACAAAATATAAAGTAAAATTATTTATACTTCCCCTTTTCTGTTTGTTTGTGTTCAGTCACGCTTTCGTCTCTAATTTTCACTTCCCATGTAAAGTAGACTTAAGAATTTGAATGTTTTTTAATTTTAGGAAAGTTGAATACGTTAACATTAATCTATTGCAGGAATTTTAAGAAAACCTAAAATACGTTTCAAGAACTACTTAAACTCTAAGAAAACTGTCAAAATCCTATATTACATAGAATTTTGTGCTAAGCAGACACATTGCATTTGATAAATATACAACTAAGTTATTAGATATGTGGTTTAACTTTTTAGATAATAATACATTTTTAAGAGTTCGACACACTTTCCAAATTCGTATCTTACACAATTTATATTGGAATAAAGAACATCTTAGCATTTGGCTCCAATATGCTTTATTAAAACATTCATCCGCATATAAATTATATAGTACATGTATCCTGTTTTGCATTCAGCAAGCATGACCTACTCTTTTTATCGTTCGAACTTTGAATTATTGTCATTGTCAAAGTTTTGGTTGTACATTTTGTCTGTGAATGACCCCGGTAAACGTACATATGGCTTCTTGAAACATTAAAGGTCACACTAACATTCGCTGAAAGTCAAAAAGGAAGTAGCCATGTATATAACACAATAGGTGCAATTACATAGTTGTAAACGTGTTACAGAAACGCGCTATGCAGTTGTGTGAACTCAAAATGAGGCCCCAGGCATGAAATAGCAACAGAATCGACGTCTTGCTGCGATAATCAGCAGTTAAACAAGCGGAAGCTTTCAGCAGAGACAAATTTCTTTTCCTGATATGTAAGAATGCCTTTTTTTTTTTAAAGCTCTTCAATTTATTTAACCAAATCGAATGAATGTCAAATCAATCAATGGCGCTTTTGTTTTCATAATCTGCTGATTGAAACCGAACATATTTCATATATGCTGGTTTGGAAATTTATCCTGCTACTAACACAAATAGTGACCTAGTAAAGCGGTGACCATATAAACTTGTTGACAAGATAACTTCAACATTGCAGACAATGTCACATAGAGCATAAACATGAAATACATGTCTAGATCTTCTTACCCGAATTGTTCATCGATACAAACTTCGTGTTGTCTAGTTTAATATATTTCAATCTTCGATAATGAGTTGTTTGTTTAACCTCATATGCCATTATTCTGGATAACAATATTCAACTTCATTCCATTCCATTTCTTTGTGGATAGAATTGCTTATTCATCAAAGGCTACATCTATAATTTTAACGTTCAACGAAACATTTATTTCACGTTCAGTGACGATGTCCTCCACCCACAAGTATCAGAGTAAATTGTAGAAAATCTATCTCACCGTTTCCATTCGAGGCATATATTCCACACACTTTTTATCTGCATGTTATTGCATAATATAGTCCATCCAAAATACAGAAAAACTAAATATTTATTCCGATTTCGTGCATTTTAAATTGCAAAACATTCGGGGTATAGCCCCGCAAAAACCCACGGAATCCAGCTTAAATTAATCGAAGCCAGGACAGCCCCAAATATACACATGAAGCGCACAAGCGAAAAACCACCGAATCATACGAAAACCTTCATAAACTTACCCAAACTCGCGAAAGCCAACTTTAACTAATGTAAACCCGCGAAAACAAGAGGAGACGTACGATCCCGATGGAAACTTTGCATTCGCGGGTTTTCGCTGTCGAATTGTGGTTCTCGTAGGTTTTCGTTATTTTAAGTAGGTTTTCGCTGGGTTGTGCGGGTTTCCGCGGGTATTCGGTGTTTAGTGAGACCGCTCGCCGTTCTTATTTGACTACACTGTGTAAAGTTAAACCTTTAATTAGTGTTTGGTGTTTTAAAATTAAATTGAAAAGAAATCAGGATAAAACGAAGCTAAGCCTCACCGGTTACACTTTCTACATCCCGGCACCAACCATGTATTCTCTATATTTATGAGTACAAATGGAAATAAGATTACTCCTAGCAAATTGTAAGAGAAAGGAGCCATATGTCCGCCAATAAAAATGGTCTCCACTGCGCTATAAATAGAATTCAGCATTTAAAGGAATGATGTCGTATACATTAAGAAAATTGAGTTTTCATAACGGTTAAAATGTTTCAACATGCCGAATTTTTCTGTTTGAAAACACATTTAATGCATTTCAAACGCACATGGCAAATACAACCTGGATGGCACTTTCTCTTTAAAGCACATTATTCGATTAGTAACACAGTAAAACATTATGGGTTTAAATCGGCTGCTGCGTGTATGAACAGGGGACGTAAACATGTAAAAAGTATAACATAGTAGACACCTGCCTAAATGACAAGGTTCAGCAACCAAAACAATCCAGTCTGATTCAATTAGCAAACGATATATAATGTTTCGGTCCCAAATGTTTCCTTATCATTCTATATAGCAAAAAAACAAAAAACGAACCCTGCGTAAACCAAAATCCGAACGAGTTTTATCGCAAAATAGATAAATAATAACCCTGAATAAACCTAAGCGCATGTCTTCACCCAAGATATGTTAACCGGATTTTACCTCATCATCACGCTTGCATTGACGAAATAACGCCCAGTGGGATAAACGTCGCTGTATTCCACCTTGTTGAATACAGCTAAAACGCACATGTCAATTACGTCATATTGTTTATTTTCGTGACGTCATTGATGTGTTTTGTGTTATTTAGTATTTTTCTATCGTTTGTTTTCAAAATAAAGACAGACAATGATGGGATAAATAGAATAGCAGGTAAGTGTTGAATACAGATACGTTTATTTGCTCGGCACGAAAAATGGGATAAATAAAATAGCAGGTAAGTGTTTTAGGTCTTCTAGCCTCGCTAAATAAACTTATCTGTTTTCAACACTAACGTAGTATTCTCTATGTGGTTTTCTTACTTTACATATAGTACCAATACTAGAATTGCTCGTGATGATAAATAAGAGTTACATACCCGTGCTGCTCTGAATCAACTAGAAATGTTCACAGTGTATCAGGGGCGTACTGTTAAAAGAGAACGGAACATCTTCGTTTGAGATCGACATTTTTGGTAAAGGTGAAGAACATGATGGATTTAATGAATTCACAAACTCTGAGCTTTCATAACAATTAAACTGTATCTAGATGCCAAACCTTGAACCGCATTTTACTCACAAAAAATGAAGAAAATCGCACTTAAATATAAAATATCGGTTTATTACACACTGTAACTGCACGATTTTACTAAAACTGACATGAGCATAATACGTTTACAACAATCATTACCTCGGCTTAGCAAACGAATGGAGCTTATTCTGTTCCACTGGAAATGGATTTTAAATCCAATTTGCACATGGTGTCAAGAATAATAAACCTAAAATAAGGACTTTAATCGTTTGCAGATAGGTGCAATTGAAAACGATGCACATCAATTGATGTCGATATCTTAGAAATAAAGTAAACTAATATAGTTGGTTGGTTTTAAACTACATGGAGTAAATGTGTTAATTTATATAGAGAAAGCGTTGCTCTTTAAATAATCAACTATATCCCAGTGCAGAACTGAACTGCTATAAAAGTAATTTAAAGTTCAAATCCCGTTTTCAACAAAACCTAAAGGACAATCTCTGCTCAAACCTCAATATTCGGTTAATAACTTAGTGAAGCTATACGACTGTAATACTACTGATGCATTTCTTAGCATTCGACGTAACAAACATGATCCGGCACTAAGCAGCCATTACCCTAAAGCCAGAATGATTGTCGCGGCTGCCACCGAATGCAGCTTATTCTGTTCCAGTTGTCAATAGACTTTAAATCCAATTACAGTCTGCAGAACATGCTGGCAAACACAATAAACTTCTTAACCTATGAATTTAAGCTTTAAATTTTCAGTTGAAACATATAATTTAGAATTGTCCCGGACCATAATCAAATTAAAAGCCATTGTAAGCAATTTTTAAAAAGGTGTTTGGTGGAAAAAATGTTTATTAAAAAAACTGTTCCAAAACATACATTTATGCATGTAGGTGTAGTTTTACATTAAAGATGGCTGTCTGATTTTGTATATATTGTCTCTCGTAGTTTTACATTAAAGATGGCTGTCTGATTTTGTATATATTGTCTCCCGTAGTTTTACATTAAAGATGGCTGTCTGATTTTGTATATATTGTCTCTCGTAGTTTTACATTAAAGATGGCTGTCTGATTTTGTATATATTGTCTCTCGTAGTTTTACATTAATGATGGCTGTCTGATTTTGTATATATTGTCTCTCGTAGTTTTACATTAAAGATGGCTGTCTGATTTTGTATATATTGTCTCTCGTAGTTTTACATTAAAGATGGCTGTCTGATTTTGTATATATTGTCTCTCGTAGTTTTACATTAAAGATGGCTGTCTGATTTTGTATATATTGTCTCTCGTAGTTTTACATTAAAGATGGCTGTCTGATTTTGTATATATTGTCTCTCGTAGTTTTACATTAAAGATGGCTGTCTGATTTTGTATATATTGTCTCTCGTAGTTTTACATTAAAGATGGCTGTCTGATTTTGTATATATTGTCTCTCGTAGTTTTACATTAAAGATGGCTGTCTGATTTTGTATATATTGTCTCTCGTAGTTTCACATTAAAGATGGCTGTCTGATTTTGTATATATTGTCTCTCGTAGTTTTACATTAAAGATGGGCTGTCTGATTTTGTATATATTGTCTCTCGTAGTTTTACATTAAAGATGGGCTGTCTGATTTTGTATATATTGTCTCTCGTAGTTTTACATTAAAGATGGGCTGTCTGATTTTGTATATATTGTCTCTCGTAGTTTTACATTAAAGATGGGCTGTCTGATTTTGTATATATTGTCTCTCGTAGTTTTACATTAAAGATGGCTGTCTGATTTTGTATATATTGTCTCTCGTAGTTTTACATTAAAGATGGCTGTCTGATTTTGTATATATTGTCTCTCGTAGTTTTACATTAAAGATGGCTGTCTGATTTTGTATATATTGTCTCTCGTAGTTTTACATTAAAGATGGCTGTCTGATTTTGTATATATTGTCTCTCGTAGTTTTACATTAAAGATGGCTGTCTGATTTTGTATATATTGTCTCTCGTAGTTTTACATTAAAGATGGCTGTCTGATTTTGTATATATTGTCTCTCGTAGTTTTACATTAAAGATGGGCTGTCTGATTTTGTATATATTGTCTCTCATGCTATCCACTAACAACAATCGTTTTATATTACATAATCAAACGTCAACATTAAAAAAAAAGTTATCTTATCGAAAAATGCAACTATATATTTTCTGTCGATACAGACCAGTACAGCAACGGCTACATCTGGTTTTGAATGAGAAAATAAGAACTGCGCATGCGTCATCAATCGATATGACTCATCTAGACGCTGTGTATACATGTATATAATAATTCCTGCGTAGCAAAGTATTATTTTTGTTTTTAAATTCTCTCTTAATACGCATTTCTAAATATAGGATATTCTTAACATTCATTATAATATTATTTCAAAAGTAAACGAAGATCAATAGAATCGATAGGTGGCCTTACATTATAATTTTCGTATTACATCGTACAGTCCTGTTTTAACAAATATATTTGTACAGCTTAGTCCGGGAACTTTATAAAGAACCATGAAAGATATATAAGAAAGTAAGAACAACGAAATTGTACGCAATACCATTGGCTTACGCAGCAACAGTACAAACCATATGTCCCTCAGGCTTACACGGGCAAGCTTTTAGCTGAGATAGATTCCTCGCACTGATTATCAATGAGGACAGGCCGCGGACCTTAATGTATGACATCCTCACTAAATTAACTAGTGTAATTTCACTGATGTCATAATATAATTCACAAATAGTTGCAGAAGGGATATAACACGTTTTTGCAGTTAACCCTCTATATCAATATTTTTTAACCATTATAATAAAAAATCATAGACACGTACAATTGATATATAAAACCGTATTTCATACATCGTTGGTTATTTATATACGTATGTAAAAACTGTTGACAATTAATAAAAATGACATCATTGGCAGGACAGAGATCTGCGCCTAGTCATCCTTTTGTTAAGATTTAAACAGTCTATTAACATTTTTTTCTGTGTGTTTTGTCTGCTTGTGGTACTTCCTAATGTGGCCATATGTTCGCCGATTTTACAAATGGAACTCAGATAAATATAGGATCTGACACGAGTTGTCATTTCATACCATATTTATTAAACGACTTCAGGAATTTTGTTAGTAAGCTCGCCAAAGGCTCGCTTACTTACGAATTTCGTGGACGAGTTTAATAATATATGGTATAAAATGACAACGAGTGTCAGATCTTTTTTATCACATGCTTTGAAAAAAGCTTCTTTTGATTTTACCAAAACATGTTGATAAATCCAAAAGGTTGTGTACTGACGAGACGTCATTTCATGTAGAAAACGTCATTTCACCAAAATAACGTCATCCGATTGGTCAGTCAAAGAATATGTAGCCAATGAAAACGCTCAAAATGATATCTTACACAAGTGTAAGATAGAAATATTCGTAATGGTTGTATTACACGGGAAACAAGGTATGGCATGTGATAAACTGATATAATATGTTATGAATTGCCAGTATTTTTTTATTATATAAGCAATGTATATATTTCCTATATGCATATACCCAATATGTAGTTATTCGTATACAGCGAAGCAAGTTCATTAATACTGATGGATGGAAACTGACAAGTGAACCCGGATTTCTGATAGAAATAATTGTTCCTTCTGCGTATGATTGGATAGCTACGTTGTTTGTGCTAAGCTCTATGTTCTTCTGGTTTGTCGGACGTACTAGTTTGTTAACAATAGTCTGTCATAGAAGCCATAGCTGTACAAATTACAATACTCATTGCATTATGGAAGTATGTATTTATTGTAGATTTCTGTTAACATATGGATTCCTGTGTTTATAATAAATTAACTGCATTATCGCAAGCAACTTTGTGTTATGCAATAATAACTATTGTCTAGCGTTCGTGAGCTATTTAGCAATACGTACTATTCCAAATAAACGTAGAGGTACTTATGGCGCTATATGTATCATTCAAGTGTTCTGAATAAAGGGTTTATTTTACTTATGACAACATTTTTATAAACAGTAATAAGTATATACAGTATTCGCATATTTCTTGCATCTGAACAATCAACGTTTAACCTTAAAATGTTTGAAGGTCTTTCATAGCACGGAATAATTAAATTATTAATAAATATAAGCACAATGAAACTCCTGCTGCAAAAACAGAAGGGAACTCTTATTAGCAGCACTATATCCTTTATTTTCATGACAAGTGACCATTTGCCCAAACAACACAGAACAATATAGAAATACGTAACTAACACAAAACACAAATATGAATAAAACTGGCGTCACCGCATTGGAACGATCAGTTCAAACCGTTGGAGGTAAAAACCGGTTAACTTGCGCCCGAGCCTCACACTTGGCCCAGAATTATTCATAATACATAAACATGTAAATGCAGACTAACCTCATAGCAGCCCAATTCAAATTAAACAATTATGAAAAAGAATACTAATTCAGTTATAGTACCATTTAATTACTTAGTGGTAAACAAGAGTAGCAGATTTGTAACTTTCTTATGTAAGATGAAATGAACGAACAAAATTATCAACTTCTTCCATTTTTGCTAAAATATTTTAAGACATATTCAGATTATCGTCACGCAATGCAGGAAGAAACCGTTATTTTGGGTGTAAAACGCCAGATTACATAGCTTAGTTGTATATGGTAAAATTATAACTTATTTATGAAACTGAATACAATACATTATATTTATTAAATCTGTAAAATGAAACTTTCTTCATGGAAACAGATTCTACACAAAATGCTTTTGTAAACAAATGCAACATGAGATGCGCCGTAATTACCATGTAGGGGTTACTATGGAAACGTTTTTCAACATATATGTGAAGTAAATACAACAATACATAATGGAACATATTTATAAAAGTGTGTGCTATTACCAATATTAGTGGTTTAACGTAACTATTATCATACAACGTAATATATGATTCGTCTCAGAACATTCCGAACACCCCTCGTTCAGTTCAGTTGGTCTGGTTATTGAAACTTATTTAATTTTTACTCAACAATTCAATAATATATGTGTTAACGTTGCTTCTTAATGCTTTGACACATGTATGTACTTTGACGTATAAACACCGAACTTTCATCAATAATAGAGTTTCCTTTTCCTGTATGTACAGTGTTCAATTATGGAATCGCGCGCTACGAATTTTAAGTTGCAAAAGATTGATATCCAATTACTGGCACTGGGCCCATTTGCTCAAAACTTTAACGGATAATTAAGCTAACAGCCGTTAACCTTCGGATGAAGTTTTTGATGTAAATAAAATGTTAAAATGTTAAAATCTGCATTTATTCTAAATAAATTGATATGCTTAAATAATTGTCAACTGCTTCATAAGCGAGCTGCTTGTATGGGCTATAGTATGGGCTATAGAAACCACATGTAAAACACAGTGCCAAGCAGATTTATGAAATGTTGAAGTCATGCTAAAGCGATACATAAGCTTTCGCCGTTGTTTGTTTTTCTAAGACAATACAAAGTGCTACATGCTTTGAAGTGTCCCGTAAGTAACAAAAGAAAGAACAAATGCATAATATGTTTAGGCCATGCAGAAACATACACCAACATTTTCCGTCTTTTTGTCTTATCAGCAAATAGAAAGTGTAACTGATGTAACCAGTAGATCGCAGTTAAATAACTTTAAAACTTCGCTGCTCGATATTTGCATAAAATGTGATGTGTAGCGAAAAGGTGAATCGTGGGATTTATTATGGTTCAGAGCATATTGAAGAAATCAATTGTGTATGCAAACAAATGCCTGTCGTTTAAAATTTACAACATTCAGTACAAATATATACGCTTCTTAACAAGTAACATTGCTTTATGTATTTATCTCATATAACAACTGTGGTGATCAGAAGCGATACATTTGCTGCTTATCTAGATGTTGAAAACCAGATTTAGATTAAACACTTACACACATTGTTCTTAGATTGTCAGTATATTTGCTATGGAAATATGGAAAACCTGTACCATCTTTGATGTCAAACAGTATATATCAATAACATGGCTAGTGCACAATCTGTTCTATATAATCTTCGAATTCTTATTTATGTCATTTATAATAGGTAATGAATTAACCAATATTCTATAACTGCACTCGGCTAGTGGTCCATAGATAAAGAAGGAAAATAACTGTGGGTTATTCTGCAACAAATTATGGGCGGAACCTAATGTTTTGAAAATAGTTCCGAAGATTCAAAGAAATTGTTCCGTAAAATGCACGTGCTTAAACGCGCGATAGTAAATTTTGACCAACAGATAATTTCTGCATTATGTACCCTAATAAAACCACACCTGCGCCACATATGTTATACTTAAGTTCGCAAAAACGTTTAAGTTTTGTTAATATGCTTGTAATTTGCGCTTTTTAGCATCATATTTTCACTGTATTATATCGATAAGTATGACGTCATTCGCTCAATGTTTATCAATAAAGCTGACGTCATTTTTAATTGTTATGATTTATTGACGTCACTGAAACGCATGTGTGAATGCACTTCTCAGAAAATGGGCGGAGTATAGATAAATATAGTTCTCATTCATAACCTTAAAAAAGACGAATTTTATATTAGATCGTGTTAGAATCGAAATAATTAACGAGTAATAGTTCGTTATTGCGGTAATAACCAACGGTTTGTCGTTCCGATGTTTGTTATCAACAGTTACCCGTCAAGTATTTCTTAAATAAATATGCGTCAAACATAACGTCAAACATAACTACGGTTTGTAATTAGTTTCATCTATCAGTTTCTATGTGGTATTTAGATCTTAATATAGCATGAAAAGCTATTATGAGGTTAGAGGGCTTATAACATAAGTGATCTCAAAAGCATTAACGTGACGAGTGCGATCTAAAATCCTTTGTTCACATAGAACGAACTACGTAGGTTGAACCTGTGTGTGTCACTGAAACCACTGTATTTTATATTAATAGTACGAGTATGTATTGTATATTATTACATATATGCAATGTGAGAACGCAGTAACGTCAATGCAAGGTACCTAAAACATTATGTATATAACCTTTAGTCGTAATATAACACTTTGTCATACATTTCATTACATGATATGAGTTGTCGTATTATGTGAAGAAGAAACTGGCAGAAGGAAAGCACAGTTCAATCAGAAATAATAGATTGTTTTGTTGAAACTTTATCACATCTACGTGTACCTTGTAACAAGAATAATACTTTTTAAACGCATTATTCCACTAATGCGTTTTATTAGTTCGGTGCAAGGTGTGAACTTTCGCCAGTAAGCAGATTTAGACTACTAATGCGTTGTATAGACCGTCCAATAGCGGTGACATCAGATTGGTTTACCTTTTTATTTAAAACGAATTGTGTGAATCTGTCAGTTGAAGATAATGACACCATTCTATATTGTTATAATTAGACTATTATCGTATAAAATACTTAGTGATGCTGATAACACAGACCAATAACTGATAACGAAACATACACATGAAAGTGCAATTTCAAACACTGGATTACTGTCTCAAAGTTGGCCAGTTAATTTATTTTGATACAACATTTGAGATACAATCTTTAGCACTAACCTAATGGTATGTGAAAAATGTAAGGATATTTGCCAGATTGAACCAAACGAACAAGTTATGTATTGTCCAATTAACAGATAGCGTTATTAAATTATAGGATACATATTTTTCCAAAGTTTGATAAGACGTCATGTTGTTGTTGATTTAGATTGTATCGCTAGCGTTGCGAACACAATAGATAAGTTATAAACATGCTACATGGAATCAGATAGCACAGGTTTTCAAACTACATGGTCAATTTGTGAAATTTGCCTGATAAAACCGGACGAACCAGTTACGTATTGTGCAATTCACAGATAGCGTTATTAAATTATCGGATACGTATTTCTCCACAGTTTGATAAAACATCGAGTTGCTGTTGATTAAGATTGATTTTAGAACATAATAGGTTAGTAAACATGCTACATGGAATCAGATAGCAGATTACAAACTACATGGTCTATATGGGATTTTACCAGGAACTCAACTGGCCACAGATAAGCTTTTTCAATATAAAAGGTTCAAATGTGTTTTACATATCTACACACGAGTCAAATTGGAATGAACTATATGAACTACTAACGTATAAAATAAACACACGTATATTGTTATTTTACCTTCGTAAGAATCCATACACCTATTCTACATTCTTAACTTAACGGTTAATTCCACTGAAGTTAGTGAGTTTCTGGATATAAGATTGCATTAATACAGCTTTATGTTTGATTAACAATTTGCTGATGGAGTTTCATATTTGTTATTTTAATACATAGCCAACTTTAGACAACCATTGCAAATGCCTACTTTATACATGAAATTAAAAAGAATTAATACAGCATTATATTTTCAGAAGACTTTTCTCAATGAGCATTTATTTTAATGTTCATTTAAAAGTACATTTGTGAAGTAATGTGCTTAATCAGGCCAACTCAATGTTGTGTTCATTTTCTGAAACACGTTTTTATTGTAATCTCTTGCTTTTGAAGCAAAACGATTCTTTCTGCCCGAACTGTCAGTATTTTATTCCTGATTTTTACATTGGGATTATTCAATCATTATTTTGGAAATTATGACATAAATGTCAATGTAAACGAGGATTTTGGGTATGATTGACATTGATTTAGATTGGTTTCACATGATGATTTTTCTTTATTGAACAGTAGTATTGGTGTATTCACAATATTACAATGGAAACATTAATATGCGTTTATTATGAAATAAAACATTTTTAAATATATCATAGCGCCTCGAATACACATGTCAACACAAATTGTTTTTAACTAAGTGTGCATATAATATTTCGAGTACTGTGTGATGTTAAAGTGGTAGTTATATGGTTTGTTTTAAAAGATATCCGCATGAATTTGCATATGCAGATGTTAGTTGGTATGTGGATACAATGATTTACTGTTGTCGATGAAATGTATGGTTGGTAGTAAGATTTGATTTTTTTTTAAATAAATATAAATAGAGAATATCACTAAGAAATGAGGCAAATACATATTTTAAACAGGGTTTAGATTGCATTGAAAAGTTATGCTGTAAACAATGCGGTCTGAAGCCCAAAGTATACTATGGCTCTCTAACTTTCATAATCGATGAGTAATAAGTTCATTAATTGTGTTAGATAAGCAGAGTACTTCCAATTCCTGACAAACATTGTAACAAAGCACGGGCTATGTGCCATAAGAAATATGAGGCGCTTTGTTAGTGTGGCGCACTTATAAGACACATAGAATCTCTGTTAAATTTGGTGTTAGGTCTAAGATATATTACATTTAATATATTGTCATATAAAACGCACTAAATTATCATTCATATCTACATGTTTTTCATTTTCGTCGCTATATGGTTGTATTGATGTTTTGTCCGCTGCTACATACGTCAGAATTAATAAATACATCATGTATTCATATTTGAACGTATCGAAATAATGTAAGGTATGTTGATATTGGCCCGAACTTACCAACAGTGAAATGTTCAGATAATTATTCACTTGTGTCTTCCACTCTTATTATGTCATTCAATGAAACCAAAAACATACATTTCACAGTCAAGCCAAAATGAGTTTTGAAAAAGAAATTTGCTGTCCATTTTAGTATGAAATAAAAAACACAAGAAAATAGCTTTTACTTTTCATATGATCGGCGTCAGCGTCATTTTTTTTGTTTTGGCCCCCCTTTCTTGAATATTTTTCTGCATGATATAGAGATGAGTGGGTAAGACCAGAACCATAACTCAATCACGGATTTTTAATTAAATTATGGCCTGTATTTATTATATATATATTATATATTTCGTTACGTTTTTCATTCAGGACCAATTTTCTGGAAAACAATCGTATACTTGGTATACCACAGGATGATCATGACTTAAAACAATCGAATACTTGGTATACCTCAGAATGATCTTGACTTAAAACAATGGAATACTTGGTATACCACGGGATGATCATGACTTAAAATAATCGAATACTTGGTATACCACAGGATGATCATGACTTAAAACAATCGAATACTTGGTATACCTCAGGATGATCATGACTTAAAACAATCGAATACTTGGTATACCACAGGACGATCATGACTTAAAACAATCGAATACTTGGTATACCACGGGATGATCATGACTTAAAATAATCGAATACTTGGTATACCACAGGATGATCATGACTTAAAACAATCGAATACTTGGTATACCACAGGATGATCATGACTTAAAACAATCGAATACTTGGTATACCACAGGATGATCATGACTTAAAACAATCGAATACTTGGTATACCACAGGATGATCATCCACAGGCAGTGCTATCATTATAATAAGGTATTCAATGGTCTATTAACGTTTAGAAAACATGGTAAGCATATCACATAAATTACACTCACTTAATTATATATTACATGTCCTGTTTTAGTTGCATTATTTATTTCCAATGATCAATGTTTCTTTACCAGGTGATTTCTTTAAGTGTGCATTAATTAAGGGGAAAATATTACCGTATATACTAGCTCGGTTAATAATGTATTATAGCTACACGTATGTATTTATGGACTGTTGGTGAACCAATGGTTCAACTAACATATTTCGATATGTAAGTCGGTCAAAAGAGGAAACAATACTAAAGGAAATGATAACGGCCGTAACGTTAAAAGCAAGTTAGCAGTTTTAATGATGCGTTGTGTAAAAAGACTGCCTCATAGGTATCAATATGAACGTTTTATTGGGGTCACCTCGTTCGTACAAACGTTGCGCTTTTGACAGAAATTGGTCTACGTTGTTAGTACGCAGACGTCAGTTAGAGTACCAGTATACTGTGTACAGTATGTAACATTTTTAATGATGCTACTACTGTAGTGTATGCCGTTGTGACTATTGAATTGTAAAAACGGTCATTGTCATTAAAAAGACCTTATCACATTGTGTACAATAAAAACACTCCTGACACACAACTGTGGTGGGAAAAAATAGATTATTTTCGAGCAATCATTTAGTTAAAGTCAGAAAAGATTAAGGCGTGTGTAACGCGAAAACAATTCATTTATTCAGTCATTATTATATATACTATACTCTTCCGTAGCGTTAGAAATACACAGCACAATAATTATGTCAGTCTTGCTAGTTTTAAGCGTGTATGACTTTTCGTAATATGTGTAACAGGTTAGACACTGGCGTCTTATTTTATTCTTTTTATGATATGCAATGTTAGAATGCAAAATAAGGCTGATGTTGCCTCACTTGTCCGTATTCGATAAATGTTGTTAGCCATGCGTCCGTACATACATTTTAAAGTAAATGCAGGCACAACCTGATTGTCAGACTTACTTAGGATTTGTTCAGACTGCGGGATGCCGCATGGGATGTTATTGGTATTAGATCGCGTTCATTTGTAATATGTTGTAGTTTAAAATAACGTTTGAAGTCTATGTACACTATAAATAAAGTGGTGAAAAGAATGAATACATTTTTACTTCCATTTTGTCCTTTCCTCTTTCCATATTTGTATCCTTGACATTTACGGCTGTCTACTTAATTACACTGTTGACGTGATGCAAATAAATTGAATGTTATAACATCCATTACGGCTAAGATTAAGACATCCCACACTATATTAAACGTTCAAGAATTACTTGAAACTTTATTGAAACTGTCATATGTATGTTAGTGCACATAATAACGCAGTGCATCGATGTTGGAGGTTTTGAAACTATCATAAATGAATTAATCACGCTTAATGATGTCAGGTTTAATGATACAAATAAGAACAAGCAAAACGTTTAAAGATTATAGTAACGTGATCAACTAAAATACATATGAGCAGTAAATATTTGCCTCAGATCCCTTTATGTCGTTACTATGCGACATATGGGACCTTATGACATTTCTACAGCTGTCGTAACCCGGCGACAATTAAAAGCCTTATGATATTTGTACAGCAGGAATTTCAAAGGTTGTGTCGGGCGCGAAAATATTAACCAATTAGAGTTTAAGATTGTTCCTGACGCGGAAATTACAGAATGTATTCTTAATATGTTCCCGATGCGGAAATAACCGTAAGGATTCTTAGTATGTTCCCAATGCTGAATTAACCGAATGGGGTTTAAGCATGTTTTCCACGTAAAATTAAAAGATTAGATAAATCGTATTTTATACAACGCCGAAGTCACATAAATATTCCGACGCGGACAGTAAAATTCCAGATGGATTCATTACATGTTTCCGATGCGGAAGTAACCGAATGAATATGGAGTAAATTGCCGACACGGAAGTGCACTAAAATGATTGTGCGTCGCCGATATTTGATTTACACAACGAAATCTTCGTGTGTTAGTGGACATCGAGCGGAAAAAACGACAGAATTATTGGTATGTTTCCAAAGTAAATGTAAATATGCGACGTCTTTACATAATAATCTCTGCCAACCATTGCATGTATTGAAAAGCATTTATTGATCCATATAAAATATCAGAACACAGCTTTAGTTAAAAGCATATAAACACCATCATCGTAATAGACGAAATAAAGTCTTTACATGCACGTAGAAATTCGAAGAAAACTGATTGTCGCAGTATCTTGTAATTTTGTAATATCTTTCAAATAATATTCCAGAGCCTTCACAATCTATATGACATTTTACACTTGTTTTAAAATATCTCTGTTCATCTTTCCATTTTGCATAAATATGAATTACGAAAATGCATTGCTACTGTCAATTTATTTGTTATAAAGAACGCCTGCGGTATTGTTTAAACAGCATGTAGCTCCCAGAGACATTGGCCAGAACGTGAGCAATTCTATCATCATAGTATATAGAATTCATAGATAAGTACACGCATTGCACTTTATAAATATACTACTACGTTAATAGGTAAATTTTGTTTAATATATTTTCCATGCGATTTACCCACATAAACGTACTTATAACTTCTTGAAATTAAAAAGGTTACATTGACATTCGCTAGATGTCAACATGGAAGTTGCCTAACGCATCTCAATCACAGTTTAGGTACAATAAAATAGTGGTGAACGTGTTATAGAAACGCGCTATATAAATGTGTGATCTCACAATCCAGCCCAATCTTTGCATGAAGTAGCCACAGAATCGACGTCTTGCTGCGATAATCAGCTGTAGAACACGACGACGCTTTTAGCAGAGACAGATTTCTTTTCCAGATATGTAGGAATGTCGTTTATCAAAGCTTTTAAAGTATTCTACCAAATCGAACGAATGTCAAATCAATCAATGGCGCATTTGTTCTCATAGACTATTCATTGAAACGAAACATATTTCAAAGCGATGTAACGGGTTTTGAAATATTTATGGGTTCAACATGGAAATTAGATCACTCCTCGCCAACTGTAAGACAAAGGAGCGAATACGTCTCGAAACACAAAAGGCCACATTTAAATAGTTCTTTGACATTTGATGTTCACTTTATTATATCCGCTGAGGGATCTCCTGTAGCAATACAAAACATATCATATTATGGAAATGCGCAATACATAGACAGCTTCATATAGTATATTGACCTTAAACATGAAAGTAAGTAATACGATCGTTACATTAAACTGAGCCTTTATAATAGTAAACATTAATCCAGGCCGAATATTATTGGAGTTAAATTATACAAAGCAAATACACCCTGAAAAATATTTTCTCTCAAAAGCTCAATACGATTGCTGTTTTTATGTATATTTGCATGAACATGAACGTAACAAAGCATATAACAAACAAAGCAACAGCAAACATTCAACATGTCAAGGCTCAGCAGCCAACAAAATCAATTCTGTCTTTAAATGTCAATTGTCAATTAGATTTAATATGCAATTTTAGTGATAGCAAGACTATAAAATATTTGCTAATCATACAAATATACGTTTTCAGCATTGCCATATATAATACCAATACTAGAAGTGCTCATGATGATCAATTAAAGTTATATACTCACGCTTCTCTAACTCAAATATAAACTTTAAAATTTAAATCTGGTTCCTTAAATGAACACGAAACATCCTCGTTTGATGTCTATATTTTGGCAGGGATGAATAACCTGATTTATAAGTTTTAAAACAACGTGACTGAATAAATACACACCTTTATTTGATATGAATTGAACAGAATCTACATGCCAAGCGTAAATTTTTATAACCGCATATAATACATGTAAATCTCAAAAATGAAGAAAAACCATCTTTAAATCTCAAAACTCAATTTATTACACATTGAAACGTTACGACGCTTTTGTGATCATTATACGTTTAAATCAATCATTACCCTGGCTTAGAAAAGAAATGGAGCTTATTCGGTGCTAGTTGGTAATGATTTTAAAATGCAATACGGTGTGAAGCGTATGATAGCAAGAACGATACGCAATTATGGCTCTAATCATGTTCAGGAAAAACAAGATAAATGATTTTGATGAGAATCAAAGTTATTCAATTAGGAAGTTTTGCAAAACTGGCAGTGTACTCGTGTAATTGAGAACGAAGCACATCCAGTGATATCCATATTTTTGGCAATGAAAGGTTACCGCCTTGGATCGGTAAATGCAAAGAATTGGGGGTTTAAACCGATTAAAAGGCATGCCGAACCTCACACTTAGCCCAGAATTAATCACAAAACACGCACCTATAAATAAAATTTAACCTCATAGAATTGAAGGATGATTGACACGGCTTAGCCACCGAATGCAACTAATTTTGTTCCACTTGTCAATAGACTTTAAATCCAATTACAGACTGCAAAACATGGTGGCAAAACAATAAATTTCTTATCCTATGCAATTAAGCGTCACAGTTTCCAGTAAAACATGTTTGGATTGCTCTGTAATGTAACAAAAGTCAAAATGCCCTTGTACGCATTGTTCACCAACGATATTATTTTAATGTGAAGTGATACGTTAACCAATATTGCTTAAGAAAGCTTAGCACGGGATGTTTACAACGAACAGTAATACAAATATAAGAAAGTAAAAACGACGAAATTTTAAGCAATGCCATTGGCTTACGCAGTGACAATAACAACAATATGTCTTGAAGTCTTACACTGGGAAGCTATCAGCACTGATTATCAATGAGGACAACGCCGCGAGCCTAATTTACGACGACATCGTCACTAAATCAAACAGTGTATTTTCACAGATTAAATCCCATTATTTCATTCACAAATTGTTGCAGAAGGGACATCACCCGTTCTAGAAATTAACCATCTCTATTAATAGTTTCGTTATTATTTAAAAACCGTTTTAGTAAAAAAATAATATACATTAAAGGGACTTTGTCATCGAAAATGGCTTCAAGGGGGCAATTTTTTATAAATCTGAAATTTAGATATGAAAACTGGCATATAATAACGGTTAAAACAGGTTATATATAATGGGAAAAAAGTGTACGCATTATGAGATAAAAATCAATTTATAATATGGGATGTGTTTGTTTGGCCCTTTTCCTGTTTACATTTTGACGTCAGAATTCTGAGCATTTTGTAAAACCATAGTTTAGAAACGACTCCTTACCAAGCATGATAGCACAGTTGGTTAAAGCGATATCTACAGTCATTTCTTCGTTTGGCTCCTATGTCGTGAGTTCGATACCAGCTTGGGGTTTTATTTTTTAGTAAATTTGCTAATTTGTTTTTGTCAAATATCGTATTGTGTATTATATTACTTTTATGTATTTAATATACATGTCTTAGTAAAGTGCATTTCTATCAAATAATATAATTTATAGTGAAATAGGAAGCCAACTTTTCGTTGACATAGTCCCTTTAAGTACAGTGGATTCGTCAACCACAATGTACGTATGTGACATATCGTATGTGTTACTTATATATGTGAAAAAGTGTCGACAATTAAAAAAGCATTGACATCATTTACACGAGATGGATTTCCGCCAGGTTACATACTTGTTTAGACATGAGCAGTTTATTAACGGTCTTTTTGTGTGTGTTTAGTCTGTTAGTGGTACTTCTCATGTGATCATTTTGTCCGCCGGTTTTACAAATGCATTTCTGCTAAACTGATATGTTATGAATTGCCAGCATTTTTATTATATAAGCAATATATGAACATGTGTTTCCTATATACATACATACCAAATTCTAGTAATTCGCATACAGTGAAGCAAGTTCATTTATACTGATTGAAGGAAACAGACAAGCGAACCCGGATTTCTGACAGAGATAATTGTTCCCTCTGCGCATGATTGGATAGCTATTTTGTTTGCGCTCGGCTGTGTGTACTTCTGGTTTGTCTGACCTACGAGTTTTTTTATAAGGAGTCTGTCATAGAAGCCATGGATTTACAAATTACCATACTTATTGCATTATGGAAATATGTGGCGCGTCGTGAGAAAACCGGACTTAATGCATGTGCGTAAAGTGTCGTCCCGGATTAGCCTGTGCAGTCCGCACAGGCTAATCCGGGACGGCACTTTCCGCTTTTGTGGTATTTTCTGTTTCAAGGAAGTCTCTTCTAATCATAAATTCACTGTAGGCGGAAAGTGCCGTCCTGGATTAGCCTGTGCGGACTGCACAGGCTAATCCGGGACGACACTTTACGCACATGCATTAAGACCGGGTTTCTCACGACGCGCCACAATTATGTATTCCTGTTCGCCCTGATAGACTTCTGTATACAAAGGGATTACTTTGCTTGTATTATAATTAAACTGCATTGTCTCAAGCTACTTGGCGTTATGCAATACATGTAATTGCCATTGGTTATCGGTATGTTCTTGACCTATTTAGCGATACCCATAATAACAAATACACGTAGAAGTACTTATGGCCCCATATTCAAAATGAATATGTTAAAGGGATTAACAGAGTTATGAAAACTGTATGACTATATATATGATTAAATTAATATTATGTTCAGTATTCGCCTATTTCTTAAAATTGATTGAACAACGTTTGAATTTAATATGTTTTTCGGTCTTTCACAACACTTTTCGCAAACGATGCATACAATTAAGACATAGGTTTTTGTTTGATCGCCATACTATGATATTTTAGCACATAAACGGATGAAAAAATGATGAAACACTATTTTATTTAGTTTATTTTTGTTAATATATCGAGCACGTATCTATCTATTAAATACTATCAGAAGACACATTGAACATTAAAACAGTAACAACAGTATATTTTATTTAGGTGCTATTATACACTCAACAAAAGTTATAACGCACCAAATGGAAATAAATGTATGCGTATAAATGAAATTATTGTATTTTCTGTATTTATAAGAATTTCAGCTTGAACTGTCAGCAATGATTATGTGTGTTATACATGCATGTGTTCATACCAAAATATTACAAATTAGATGTGTCAAAGACACGGATGCCCCCAAGACGCATGTTTGGACACAGACAAAGGGCGTGTCGCCAACACTAATTTTTGACTTCACACATTTATTGTCATGAGATATATAGAGGAAAAAAGGAAAAAGGCACAGGGACATAGTTCTGCCAAAATTGGTCGCAGCCAAAATTCCTTCCCTGACGATCACATACAAATTAAAGTTGTTTAGCTGTAACAGTTTGAACGAAATCCACCCAGCCAATAACGAGGAGTTGAATCCACAACCTTTTATGAAGTATATATAGTGGAAAAAAATGTCAAAGCGCCATAATTCTGCCGATAATGGTTGTAGCCAAAATTCCTTCCTTTACGATCATCTACACATTATATTAATGTTGTTCAGCAGTGAAAGTTTGAGCGAAATCCAGCCGTTAAAGAGTATTAAGTGCACACAATTTCATGAAGTATATATAGTGGAAAAATATGAAAAAGGGCCATAATTCTGCCAAAATTGGTCGCAGCCAAAATTCCTTAATTTACGATAACCTACACATTAAGGTTGTTCAGTTGTGAAAGTTTGAGCGTAATCCGCCCAGCCGTTAAAAAAGAGTGTTCAAAATTTCATGAAGTGTATATAGTGAAAAACATGTCAAGGGGCCATATTCTGCCAAAATTGGTCACAGCCTAAATTCATTTCCTTACGATCACCTACACATTAAGATTGTTTATCTGTAAAAGTTTGAGCGAAATCCTCCCAGTCGTTAAGAGGAGTTGAGTGTACAAAATTTCGGGACGCAAGGACGTTCCTACGGATGGACGTACGGACGTACAAGTGCAATGCTTAATGCCTCCCACTTCGTGTGGGCATATAAACACAAAATAATTTTGTGTTACCATGGCGCAGCTGAAATTCTTATAATATAACAATGTCCATTTGGTGCGTTATATTTTTTGCTGAGTGTATATAAAGTACAAACAATTAAAAGCTGTGTGATAAGACATGAAAGAACGCTTTGTATAAAAAACCGCATAATTATATGGAAACTGGAATACCTGAATGTATATACTTATATAATATATTTATTATATGGTGTATGTTTCAGTTCAGTTGATCGTTTTATTGAACCACATTAATTGTCTCGTGGTATGTTACCCAATAAGTTAATATATGTATTGACGTTGCTACTTACTGCTTCAACACATATATGTACTTTGATTCACGAACACCGAGCCTTCCACAATTATAGAGCATCCTTTTCCTGAATGTACAGTGTCCAATTATGAAATTGCGCGCTACGAATGTTAAGTTGCAAAATATTGATATCCAATTACTGGTTCTGACCACTCTCCGAGAATAAACGTTTATTACATTAACGAGATCAATGATACATGAGTGGATACAATGTATGAAATAAGAATATTTATGCATGCTAGATCTCAGTACCTCATTGACTGATGAACGTCAATGAGTCACAGATGTCTATGAGTCAATCAGGCACTGAGATTAGACATCTGTGACTCATTGACGTTCCTGTTAATGATTATACAAAGCTATAGAAACGACCTGCAAACCACGGTGACAAGCATATTTATAAAATGGTGAAGTCATACAAAGGCATACGTAGGCATTCGCCGTTGTTAGTTTTACACAGAACATACAAAGTGACACATGTATTGAAGCGACCCCGTAGATAAACGTTCAAAAACACATTAATAAAATGCCGAAGCAAGACTGAAGCATACCCCACAATTTTCGTGTTTGTTTTTACTTCACAGAAAACTCAGCGTATTATTGATGCGACCAGTAGAGCACAGTTGAAAACGACACATTTTTTTAAATGTTGAATTCATGCACATTGTCCAGAATTCGACGTTTGCTTTAACGGTTCACAAGTGGTGATGAGCGGCGAAATGGCGAATCGGAGTTTTTGTTTTTGATCATTACATGTTAAAGAAATCAATTAAGTGTGCCAGCCATGCTGCTGTTTAAAAATATACAAGATTCAAAACAAATACATGTATGCAGTATTACAAGTGACACTGCTTAATGTATGTATCTCATTTAACAGTTGTAGAGGTGAAACGCGTTAATTTAACAATTTAACGCGTTAATTTAACAATGAAAACGTTCAACATGTTCATGGCAACCTGTATGTATAAATAAAATGGCTGGTGCACAATCGGTGTTATCTTTTATCATACCACTATGCTGATATCGGCCTGATACAAAGGTGCCTGATATATTTTTTATCAGGTCAGTAGCGTTTATATCAGTCAATGTTTGGAGGTACGTCATAGTACTCGAAATCAACTCCTAAAGCCAACATTTTCAGTAAAAATGAATCAGATTCAACAAAACAAATAATTTGATACCAAGAACGTATATAGTTTGTTATTTTTAATTGTTATAAATCACAAAAACGTTATTTTTGTAAATATTCACATAAACCCGCACTTTGGTAGTGGTATGACGTCATCAATGGAACAATAAATCATCCATGTACAGTTATTTCAATACAATTTAAATAAATGCAATAAGTCACTACACATGGTCAGTTTATGTTGAGTCTCTAACATGCTTTTGCCAAAAATTGAACACGCTATAATCATTATTGAAACGATTTTCAAAATGTCTATTTCAACTCCAAAATCATGAAAATGGCGTCTCAAAACAATTCGTCGATGCGTGTTCCCCGATGAAATTGACCGTTGTAACCCATTTCAGTTTGCGTTTCCAAAATTATATGAATATGCATGTGTGTAATCTATGTATTTGTAGTGACAACAACTCGTGTATCTTTACCAAATAATAATAATAAGGTATTATCCAGTCAACTTTTAGAAATCCATAACTACATGTACGTGAACGTGTAAAGGCCGGCTCAGTATAATCATCGCGGCTCTTAGTTTTTAAATATGTAAAAAAAATGAGCTCGTTTGGTGTAATTTTAAGAAAAACGTCGTATGATAAATAGAAAAACAGGTGACTGCCTGGTCTTGTGTAATATATCTGTGTATATGCGTCAAACATATTTCAGGTTTAACATTATTATCTGCTGCTGTGGTATTTAAATCTAGCCATTTATTATTGTCATATACCATAAAGACCAATTAATCAGTTCAGAGGGGAAATTAACTAAGTGAGCTAAACAGTGATGAACTAAGCGATATAAAATCCTTAGCTGACATGGCACAAACCATTCACGTTGAACCTGCGATTGTCACTGGAACATATCTCTTATTAATTTAATATCTTAAATTATTAATGAAATTTATATGGGTGCGTTACTGCACGTTATCATTTAGTCGTAATATAACATATCAAACAACTCGCTATAAAATATTGTTAGTAACAGTATTTGCAGAAGAAACGGATAAAAGCAACTCAAACTTTGATATGTAATAGTAAATTATTTTATTGAAAATTCATTATCTGCTTAACTTGATTAATTTCAGGAATCTGTACTTCATCAAATAAGAATTATAATACGTATCTATCCATAATTGTATTCGGATTAAATTACGTTCAAACTGGGAAATTTCATCGGCCAGTTTATACTTATAATGTGTTGAATTAACCATTCCATACCAGAGATGTTTGCACCACTTCGTTGAAACCCGACTTATTTACCGTCAGATGAAGTTAATATGACTCTTGCTTCAAATGAAGAACAATGCAAATGCATTTGTCTAGTTCAAACTAGTTACATAATGTTGGTCAGCTACCACATAATTGCGCTACGACTACAACCATTTCATAAGCCTGAACATCAGGTCAAAATCACATGCATTTGCGTTAAAAACATATATAATTATACAATTGTTCTATAACTAATTACTATCGTTTTTACTACAAGCGATACTGAAACAACAAGAATACCTTATCATGCTATAATTATATACGCATAGTGGACACTTTAGTATTTCTGTTTCCATGTTTAATAGTTTGTTGAAATAAATAATTTATTTAAAATCATTGACAACTTGCAAAAGGGTTTAAAATATAGTATAATACTATTTTCCGGATTAAACCGAACGAGCCAGTCATGTATAAGTGTCCAATTAGCATCGACTGCTATTATTTTATGTGAAAGATTTCCATATTGTAACAATACACCATGTGACTGTTGGTTTGGTTTATTTAGATTGTGTTGCCAAAGCCGCAATCATAATAGAATAGTTAACATGGTACACGTTTTTCTAGTCAGAGTACGTTTTTGCAAACTCCATAGTCTAAACAGAATCTATCCAGGAACTCGACTAACTACTGACACAGTATTTGAAAAGAAATTGTTCGAATATTTTTCACATTTCGAGACACACATCAATTCGGTATTAAGATGTACTACTAATGTAAAAGAATAAATGGTTTGTATTTTTTTTCTACGTATATTTAAAAAAAAGTCTTATTCTAATGGATAATAGCACTAAGGTTAGTTTCTCGATATAAGTGTACATAGATTAATACAACTTTATCGTTTACTAACATAATGTAGCTGGATGCAGTTATATATTTTACATTTATGCATAGCTACGTTTAGAGAACCATTGTAAACCCTAACGTACAAGTTGGAATGAGAAAGAACACAATACCTCAGGAATGCGTTATTCAATGAATCAGCATTTATTTGGATACTCCTCGAAAAGTACATTTGTTAGCTTATATGTTGAATCAGGCCAGCTCAATGTTGCATTCATTTCCTGAAAAATGCCATCTTTGTAATCAATTACTTGGTTTCGAAGCAGAACGATTCTTTCTGCCTGAACTGTTAGTATTTTCTTACGGATTTGTTCATGGGGATAGCTCAATCATTATCTTGGAAATGATGACATAAATGTCGATGAAAACGAGGATTTGTGGATATGATTGGCAGTGATTTAGATGTGTTTAACTTGTTGATTTTACTTAATGGTACTATATGTAGTGATGTATTCATAATCATAAATACATTTTCCAATATGTCATGTTGCTTAAACAGCGCATGTCAATACAATTTGTCTCTAAATACATGTACATATAATAGGTTGGGTGTGCGTTAAAGTCGTAGCTATATTGTTTGTTTTCAATAAATATTACATTAAATTTTTATTGTATGCATGGTAAATAGTACGTTAGTGGTATACAATGATTTGATGTTTGACATGATTATTTTTTTAAATTAAAATTTGTATTTCTTGACATCAGTGAATATCAGTGAGAAGGCAAACACTGATATTAAAAAATGTTTACACTCAATTAAACAACATGCAGAAAAAAGCTGTCTGAAGCCCCATGTACATCATGGCGCTCTAACTTCCATAAACAATGTGTAACAAGTTCATTAATTGTGATCGATGAACGCAGACAATTTACGAAAGAACTTCCAATTCCTGACAAACACTGTTACAAAGCACGAGATTAGTGCAAACGGGATCTGTGCCATAACAAATATTCGGCGCTTTATACATGTTGCGCGCATATTAGACATACTACAATATATGATTAACTTCGATTTCGAACTAGATCGTATTAAAATTAATGCGTTGTCAAAGAAAATGCGTCAACATTGGCATTTATATAATTACCAAATCACTTTTTTAAATCTAAAATTGTTCTATGAAGGAATTTAACTGCTTAGCTCGCTAAATGAGTTTAATTGCATATCATCCGTTAATAAAAACAATAGGCATTATATAAAAATTGTTTACTTGTTACATGTTTGAACGTTTCCAAACTCTATACAATTTTGATATATATTTCAAAAGTTAGTCCTAACTAACCAAATGTGAAACGATCGATTGACTATTCAAATTATTCACTAGTATCTTTCACGCATACTATAAATAATACAAATACGAATGCCAAGTACATATAGCGTGTCAGACAAACCCCTTTTTGTAAGGAAATGTGAAATTATAATAATAGAATGTTGCATTTAAATGTTAAAAATGTGAAAAATACAGACATTACCCTATTTTATAACCTGCATGAACAGCAACACATTATTAATTTCCAGTAATCCCTGTTTCTTAATGTATACTCGCTGTTTCTTAATTTATATGTTTTTAACAACAATAGTGACACTATATTTTATCAGATGCACCGTTATTGCTTTCTGTATCAATGCTTTTAAAATGGCGATTTGCCAATCTGTGTATACTATTCTTATCAAATTTATCATCAGGTCTTCTATCTGACACACAACCTTAGAGTAAATGCATTTGATACTTAGTCTTGTGCAATAATATATGGACAACTATGATCTAATTTAATTACTGACTAATAATGTCTTCTATCTGTTTATTTAAATATGAAATTGATATTTTATTGACGTTGTATTGACTCTCCAAAGAAAATTTAAAACCAGTTGCTCAAAACCTTAACGGCCAATTAGCTAGAGCCTGTTAACTTAAGATTTAAATAAAGCAAATACTAAAAGCAACTTGTTTATCAAACATTTCGTACATTATTAAGAATAGCGTTGTGTATAGAATAAACCTGCAGTTTAAAATTTAACGTTTCATTAAAATATATAAATAAATCCAAAAATTAACGGCTGTTAGCTTAACTCGCCGTTACAGTTTTGAGCAACTCACTCCTGAATGATAATGATTGGGTACAACAGAAACGAATCCAGCTACACCATGTGTAGGTTATATCTGATTGCAATTTTAAAGACTATAACAACAGCATACCAGAAGCTACATGGATTATGTAAGTGATTTATTTCACGCATGCTTATTTATTTTGTTAAAGAAAACATGTAAATACGTTCAACAAACATCGATTAAGAAAAGTATAAATATTAAAATCATAAAATAATTTTGATATAGTACTAGTAACGAGAACTATACTTAATCGGCCATTTACAGAGCACAAGTATGCATCCATGACTAAAGTTATTTTTTAAAGTTATCTCCACAATAAATATTTAATGGAAATCATCATATTGTTGAATAAATTGAATTGATGAGTTAATACAGGTATAATTTTTATATAATAACTGACAAAGCAGTTATGTATATTCAATATAAAAATAAACTAGTATGCTCAGATGTGTTCAAAATGATATTATACATTTTAAAAATAACATTACAACACATTAATATAAATGATCGACTTAGAAACACAATTACCATTAAATTCATATAACAAACTGTGTGTTCGTACATAAGAAATATAATTAGCTAAAGCGAAAACACTTACATATTTCCATGTTTGTTGACATTCGAATGCACTAATTTAAAAATAGTATTGTGATTTGTTTGTGAAGCTTCGCAGCACAATATTCAGTCACGCTTACGTCCTGGGTGTACATATAAGTCACAGATATTTAGCGTGAAACAGAAATCACGCGTTTCGAACAATTGGAGACTCGTGGTTATGGCAACCAGTAAAATTGACTACTCGTGCCTTCCTCCAATATTATCTGCATTGGCTAGTGCGCTGAAAATATATATACAAAGCCTGTTCGTTATTTAAAGGTTCAATGATATACATGGTTTTGTTGTGCATGCGTTATTTAGATCGTCTGGTAATAATTATGGCCATGCCAATTTGATTCTATGTTTAGCGTCCTCGGGCTGATAGATTTTCGGATGCCTGAACGAAAAAAAACCATCTTGACAATGTGAAAAATTGAGTTGCAAAGCGTATAAAATGGAAAAGAAGAAAAAAAAGACTTTGAGGTGTAGTACTAATATTTGTAAAACATAGCGTGCAACTAGTCAATGTACACAGTTAAACTACTGTATTCCATGAAGATGATATGATAATAGTTATGCAAGTAAACATTTATTTAATCTTGTACCACTGCCATGAATAAGTTGTGAAAGAAAAATGTTTTTATCGACTTGCTGTTTGTTTTTTCCTGCCTGATTGGTAGGTTTCGAAAAATCATGGGGACACTAAACAAAGAATCAAATTTGTACGGCGTAAATAATTTAAAATTAAGTTTATCTCCGCCATAGAGGTTATGCGGTTGTCGGAGTTCGTTTGTTTGTTTATAAGCAAACGTATGCTAAAATTTATGAACGGCTTTGCATGAAAGTTTCTGGCAAGATTTGAAAAGTTTCCAATGAACAAATAATTAAATTTTGGTGGTCATCCGGATCACCGTGTGGGTTGTGGAATTTTTTTAAATTCTTTATTGGTAGAAGATAGGGCAAATTACCACATGGTAATATATAACTTAGTAATTTTACAATACACGGGAGATGTTTTGATTATACTAGTCTATTTGTTACATGCAGTTACATTTTAACACTACCATGCTGAATATCAATTCTAAAATAAAAGAAACCAAGTGGATTCCTGTTTTAGTTATCTTAATATCATTCGGTTGCCTCGACCATTTTCATCACGCTTTATGTTACTAAGGGCCGTTCTGCTTATGCAATTTAAGACCACACACCAAGAAAATTAGAACGTATGAATTAGCACAGACATAACTCACTAATTATTGTTGTAAATTGCAGATATATTACGACATAATGATTGTATCCAGAGCGAGTGTCTGCAGTTCACTTTATGCCCACTGGGCAAATATTGTCTGTCAACGGGGATATCTCTGAAATTGTGTTCATTTTATTATCTCAGGGCTATTTTGACAAGCTTTGTTTGGAACTGATTGTCAGCTATGTTCGTCATAATATATCTACCAGAATTAAGCATATAGAAAATACTAGGTTAGTGTTGAGGTCACTTGCCTCAAATCAAGGACCAACGGATGGTAATAAGGGTTTCTCTCCTGATGATGTCTCTGGAGTTTAATTATTCCTTAATTGAATACAGATAGGTTTATTTTGCGAGGCTTAGAAAACCTAAACCGCGAACCTTGGCGAATGGTTTAGGTTTTCGTGCCGAGCTAATAAACGTATCTGCATACAACACTTACCTGGTATTCTATTTATCCCATCATTTTATGTCTTTAGTTTGAAAATAAACGAAAGAAAATCGCTGAATAATACGAAAAACATCAAATGACGTCACGAACACTAACAATATGACGTCATTATAGTGCGCGAGTTTGCTGTATACAGCTAAGTTTATCCCACGGGGTGTTATTTCGTCAATGCAGGCGTGATGATGGGATAAAATTGTTTATAATTCCAAAAAGATAAAAACAACAAGTATATGTAAATGAGTCAAATAAAATGTTTAAAATGTTTATATTGATTACGCATGACGGTATCCATTACCTAAATATTTTATTAATATCTTATAGTGATAATGTGCAAGCAACAACTATTCTCACAAAAGTTGGTTTTACCATATGCATGTGCCATTCCATTTGTATTGAAAAATAATGGTATGAAAGTATGAAACATCATGTGTACATATAAATATATCAAAGTCGTTGAGCTTTTCTCAAAAGCTAATATCATTTTGCATTAAAAAAAATTAAAATACTGTTGTTTAAGAATGGGAATAATCTCGTAAATTAAACAACAAGCCACATTGTTGGTCAATAAAATAATTATAACATTATATAACATGGAACTATAATAACGAATATTATTTCACTTTTATTTATGTTTACTTTACGTTTGATTTCTAAAAACAATTTCAGCAATAATTAGAAGAACCGGGAAGACTTACACTGAAGCGCATTGGACGTATACTAGCCAAACTACACATGATCACGAGGTAGATAATGGAGTGTTTTGTTGTTCGGTTGATAGGTAAGATATTCAACTGTCATGTTATATCGTATTTCTGCTGAACGTATGCCTTATATACACGTTGTTAACTTTTCAAACTGACATTTGGATGTAAAATAATATGTACAATCGTAACCGATGGATTATATAATTGAAGATCGTGAATGTTCTTTGTGTAGTGGTATCCTCGAAGTAAAAGGATAAAAAACTATCACAAAAGAATACAGTCGTCTTTAGGTTAGTTATGTCTTTAATAGCGTTCTTGATACTGATGTGAAGAATTGTATACATGGTCATATTGTGAACTCGAGAATTGTTGACTTATTCAAGCAAAACTGGTTTCGTACAACATGAAATAGTACCATATTATATGTTCATAGAACATGTAAGACCAAATTTGAATGTGATATTTATTCGGACATGTAACCGAAAAATTTCAACTGCTACGATCCATCAATAGATCAGAAGTAATATAATGGTTTTATTTGTTAAAGAATCTTAACCCGACACTTACAAAAGTTCTGGTAAAATTGTTAACTTGCAAGATTATGCTATCAAATGTACACAGCAATTACATTAATGACTTAAGCGTCTGTTTGTAAAATTTATTGTATTCAATTATCAGTTAATGATGGAACTAAAGATGAAAACAAACGGTCGAAAATAAAAATTCGCAAATTGCCGCCATCAAATCTGATGGAATTGGAGGAGCCATGTGACCATATATGAATAAACTAAAATTAAAATTTCATGGGAAAAGGTGTAATATCTAATATACATCGGTGTTATCACGTTTAAGAGTTGTGAATTTGACCAAATGTGAAGAGTTCGCATATCGCTTATACAATTAGTCCCATAGATGCTCGCTAACGTATGGGATCCAATGAATGTGAAGTTAACGAAGGTTTCTTTGTGTTGTGTGCACGTTTCAAGAGCAATGAAAGTAGACACCCTATACAAATCCTCCTTTATTTTAAGAGGAACAATCAAACGCTAAGTCATATTCACATGTTCTTTAGTATTACCATCGAAGTATTTTGCGACTCTGGCTTCGACTTGTTTTTTTTTAAGGTAAATGCTATGCATTAATACTTTACATGCAGATACTTCTATCAATAACGTAATTGCTGTGCAAATTTGGTAATATTTTCTTGAAAATTACCCATTTTGTTACTAATCTTGTATATGTCGGATTTGGATTGCTATTTAGTGTATTTATAATGCGCTAATAAAGTTATGTCGAGTTACGATATTGTAAAACTTCACAATAAGTCAATGGAATGATTTAATAACTAGACTGATAATACGAATATGCAAAAGAATACAAATTGTTAGCACATGTTATAAACATAAAATCACAGATAATCAAAATCAATATTGTACTTCTAGTTAAGAAACAGCTAAAATCTGAACATATAATAATAGTTCACTTATTACTTTATTTGTTTATGGTATTTGAGTGTGTTGAATCAAAAGTCAAATTTGTACATTTAAAAAAACCATGTCTGTTTCAACATAGCTAATAGCTTTTCAAACTCATGGTTTCGAATTGCCTGCAATGTTTGCATTTCATTAATCAACTATGTCTCTATTTTCTCACGTAAAACTAATAATTAACTATTTATTCTAATGCATTCCAGAAGACAAATATGTAGTTTAATAGTATAATCATGAAAAATCAATGTATTGTGAATATTATATACTATGTAATAAATTACTTACTCGACAATCTTTTGTAGGACACACTTTTTTCAAATAAATACATTTACATTGTGTATATGTTTGTTAATTTGTTTATTAATTATATGTATACAAAGATCTGGATGAATGGATCAACAAAAACTGTGCAATTATATAATTTGTATTTTGAGTTTATACACCAACACACGATGCGTTTGTTTCAGAACAATGAAATATTTGTAATATTTTAGTAATGCACTAAAATATCTTATCATTCTGCAGCTACACTTTTTGACAAAAACACATAAAGAATCGGCATTCAACACCCAATAACATGAAAGTTAAAATTGGTTATAATGTGCATAATAAAAATACATTATAACAAAAATCGCCCAAGCACACTTTAATTTTCAATTTAAAATGCTTAGCGATCCTCATGTAAGCAAGCTATTATTTATTAAGCATTTCCAAATTAAGATATGCATCAAGGCAGACTGATGTGATGCACAGCAAAGCTTCGCCCAATGTCTATTTGATTCAGAGCACAATGCACTATTATTTTAGTACAAACAGTGGAGGCTGCGATAAGTATGCACTTTGTTGGTTTTGGTTTGCTAATTTATTTCTATTTTGGACTTTTGCTGTGTTATTGGCATTAAAACCAATATATTTATAAAACATAAATGTAAACACGTGTGGGCTATATATATATAATAATAATGTATATGCTTTAAAACATTTTTAAACATCTGTAGAAAACGTCAACTCTCTGATTAACATTATTGACTAATTAGTGTTTGCATACTCTTCCACAGTAAAAGGTAAAAAAAGAACGGTTATCTAACTACAACTCGCATCAGCAGCAGAAAAGCTATTGTACGCCAAATTAACATTTCAATTTCCTGCGTATAACCCAAATCAACTGTTTGTTATTCAACAATACAAACCCTGGACAAAGCAAGAAACACACACACGACAGTTAAATATGTTCGAGCAGTATACTTCATGGCAAACCGTATTGCATATGTTAAATAATAAATAGGACATTCTGTGTTTGATATCCAAACATGACATTGATTTGTCGCATTATAGTTTAATATCATTAATGAAGACAGACATATGGAGATCCAAATAATGCCCAGATTATGTATCATACACTGATGCGTATCATAGTAACATAATGGTTCTTACGAGCTTTATTTCTTGGTAATTTGAAATAATACAGTTCACGTCCGCAACACACATTTTAAATACTTGGAAACATAGTTGTCCATTAACCGATTTACCAGATTTTGGAATAACAAAGGCAGAAATAAATCATTATTATATTTCGTAATGCATCATTTCTGCTAGTATTAATATGTAAAGAAATATTTAAATACTTACAAAAAGTGAAAATTCTTTTTAAATTAAATCAGCATGCTGCTATTTAATAGCGTTTTCAATACAGACACCACATTTGTACAACACAATACACGTTGTGTCATATTTGCATTTTCTATATTTAGTTTACTGATATGAGAAACAAAGGACGACTTGCAATGAAGTGCAAGATATATATGTATATATATGTTTACTAGCGAAACTACATGTGATTACCGAGCAGATAATGAACCTGTCTTGTATCACGATTGATCGATAGAGAATCAACCACCGCGCTTTAGCTCGAATAATGCTTGTACAGTGAGCTCTAACAATGGCATATTATACACAAACTGCACGAATGTGGCATATACGAGTGAAACGTCTACTGAAAACCAGGATACAAGTACACAACGTTGAAATAACGAAACTTTAGCAGCATTTTATTCCTTGAAGCTAATAGTGCAATACAATTCTCATTTATTCGCCATTATTCTTTTATATATGACACATGGTTTATATAAATAAATTAACATGCAATTATTCACATTTGTTCCATTTATTAATTTTGATATCTTTTCAATTTGTTTCATATTTGTATTGACATTTGCAAGGAATAGTAATAATGCAAAATACCAATACGTTACAGTGCCATCTATTCAAAGCGAAACTTATCACGCTCTCTATCGACTTTACGTCAAATATTTATATGGTAGAGTTAACAATTGTAAAGAACACAACTATCGGTATTGCTTACAAATAATGATGATTTCACACAACACAGTTTTCTTGTAAAACATTCCTTTGGTTTGCATTTGTCTTTTTTTATTTCTTATGAAATAATTTGTCCTCAGCCTTTTGTCTGGTTTTATTTCTTGATATCAAAATATTTAAAAAAAACAATGTTATATCTAGGCAGTGAATGAATCCATATTTGAAACATCCCGAGTATAATCATTTCCAATTGGAAGGCAAAATCATTGCTGGATACCTCTGCCCAGAGCGAAAGGTAGAACCCTCAGATATGTTACAGATACTGCTTATAATTTAGATATAAAACAAATTACATATACACCAGTTATAAGTAATAACATACATGCATTGTATGAACAATTAAAGCATTTACTGAATAGATTGTAACATTATTTAAAAAACTATGCAAAACAAATTGGTTCGGCGAACTATTTTAATACAAACGGGATTGGGAATCGCTGTGGTGACAACAATTGTATACGAAACGTGATGCAGGTATTCGTTCCAGTAAAGGCAAATAATAACATGAGAATGTAAACATGATCTATAGCAAGTGATGACATACGAACGACCGCGAGCAATATTCTAAAACCTCGTGATATAATGCTGCACGTATATGTTAATCACTTATGGTACATGTTGATGGGAGTTTCACGTTTATGGGATTAATTAATGCTGATTCAATCAACAATCTGATTAAAAACAGAAGACCTATATTTACATATTCCTGTATATCTTCTGATCCAAATGTTGCGTTTAAAACGTTTGATTGACAGTCTGAATGCGATGGTTTTAATCATGTACTATAAATAAAGAAAGCGTGTTTATTTATATAAACAACACATACAAAGCGCTAAATATATTAAGTTTTGACACGTATAAAACGTATATCATAAATATTGCTTAAATTACACCATGCTTTAAATCACCTCGGAACATAAGGTTAACACCAGCTTGCTTCTGTACATGAGACTACGTTTTTCAACGCTCTTTCTTATCAATCAGATGTTAACTATTATAAAACGCCAGCCTGCATTAACAGCAGAAATGCTATTGACCGCCTGATGAACATTTTAACAAATATAGGAATAATGAAACTCAGCCTACATGTTTCACAAAAAATGGGAAACCATCTCTTTTGGATGTTATCTTACAAATAACAGTCCCTGTGTCACTAATACTTGTAATTTCAAATGTGGTTTGAATATCAGCGTTGTTCAACTTAAACAAGAAGTACCAACGATAGAGGAAAAGTTTTGTAGCCTAAAAAGTTCAGAAATGTTAACATAGTTGATGTTAACGTTCATCTAAACTACGCTATATCAAGTTTGAAATTTGAAGAAGATGTAAACATTAATAACAAAATATTTAGCGAAGCCTTTACTAAAGTTGCGGACAAACATGCCCCTTACAAAAAGAAAAGGTTAATTGAAAAGCCTGCTCGGTATATGAACATAATTTTGAAACAAGCTGTTCACAAAAAGATAATGTTCGTAAAAAAAGTTAATGCCAATAAAACAGCTGCAAATCGGGAACAATTTAGACAAAAGAGAAATTGTGTGACAAAACTTTCAAGAAAATCAATGTATAAGTATTTATAGATAGATGTATAGATGTATAGGAGGTTGCAAATCTAAAAATCTCTGGCCCACTGTTAGTCCAGAAGATAAACAGCAAATTTTCTGATAACCGTGCAATAGCTTATATACAAAATGTTTTTGCATTTGTATGTAGCTAAGACATTGTTATTCACAAATCCGCATGATGACACCTTGTCATCATTGAGCATTTCCGTAAAAACAAGATGGCGGACAAGATGGCCACCAAAATAACGAAAACTGCAAATTTAAGGCTAAAATGCTTGTCTGCAGCATAACTTTGTCCAGCGTGTATGGATTTTCAAATATCTTGGCAGAAGTGACAAGCATATTAAGACAAAGTGTCACGCGCACGAACCAGGTCTCAAGATCCAAGGTCAAGTTCACAATTTAAGTTCAAAGGTTGACATTTTATCCAGCGCATAACTTTGTCCAGCATGGATGGATTTCCAAATAATTTGGCAGATTTGAAAAGCATGGTGAGATGTCGCACGCAAGAAGAAGGTCTTTAGGTCCATGGTCAAGGTCATATTTCAAGGTCAAATGTCAAATATAATAAATCAATCCTGAACGCTTTGACCGGAGCATATCTTTGTCCAGCATGGATGGATTTTCAAATATCGTGGCAGAATTGACAAGCATCGTGACAGGGAGTGTCAGGTGCAAATACCAGGTCCCTAGAGGTAAGGTCAAGGTCATAATTCAAGGTCTTATGTCAAATATAAGAAATCAATCCTAAACACTTTGTCCGGAGCATATGTTTGTCCAGTTTGGATGGAGTTTTGTGACTTTGCAGAAGTGATAAGCATATTGTAAGACAAAATTAGGTCCCTATGTCGAACATCAAAGTCAACTTTCAAATATTAAAATTATTGGATCATATATTTGTCCATCACGGACGGATTTTCAAAAACATACCAGAATTGATAAGCTTTATGAGACATCGTGTCATGAACAAGAATCAGAACATTTTGTCCAAGGTCAGGATCATATTCCACGTCAAAGGTCAAATATATATTCAGAACCTAATATTTTCATGCATGTAGGTAGTATCATGAGAAGATGGATCGCGTATAGGAACCAGGTTCCAAGATCAAATGTCAGGGTCACACTTTGAGGTCAAGTAGAATAAATATACCCATAAACTTTGTCCTGAGCATAATTTTGTCACAAATAGAAATGATTTTAAATAACTTGCCAGAAGTGATATCATGTTGTTATTGTGTAACAGACAAAATCATGAGACGGTATATCGCATGCAAGAGCCACATCCCAAGGGTCATGGTCAAGGTCATAATTCAAGGTCAAATGTTTGTTCAGAGCATAATTGTATCATCCATGAAGGGTTTTCTAATTACTACGTAAGTTGTTATAATGATCACCATCATGATGTGGTATGTCACGTCCAAGCACCAGGTCCCTAGGTACAAGGTCAATGTCACATTTAAAGGTCGAATGTCAAATATTTGCCCAGAGCATAGTATTGTCATGCATACAGGGATTTAAAAATAACCTTGAAAATTATCGTCATCATGAGATGGGGAAGCGAAGCATACAATAATAATAACTCGCACTTACCAAAGTTTTCATTACCCACATTGATTATTTTGTTGTCTTGATACAGATTTAAGAATATGCATGGAATAGTTTTGATACCTCAACTCACCACACAGAGGGAAGCTTTGGAGATGAATTATGAATTAGAAGCACAAGTACCTTTGCTAAACCTTATTAATTTTTGAATCTTTTCTAGTTAGTAATTGAATCTTTACCTAAAATAAGCTTCTTTGACGGGCGTATCTTTATGACAATGGCACTAATTATATGTCTTATAAATGACATTTATAGCTCACCGGTTAAGCTGAAATACCAAAAACAATCAACCGGTTACTGAACTACTTTGTTTGCCATCCCAGGTGAAAAAATTAAGTATTTATCAAGAATATACTATTTTTGTTATAAAACAAGTTTCAATAACTCTGGTCTTTCTGATCCGATCTGGCCCATACTATACATTGACTGAGACATTATGGTCATACACAATAAGTGCAAGTTTGGTCAAGATTAAACAAGAAGGTCACGGTGGCCCAAAGCGCTCATCTGAGTACAGGTAATGACAGAAACCCGCTCTGACTGTCATCGCCAACAAACTGACTCACGGCAGATACTAGTATCTTACTGTTGTTGACCTGGAAATCGACTGGTACAATACAGATGCCTGTCATGCCTTCTCATGTAGTTAACATGGCAATCAATAGGCGCTATACAGATACCGGTCCGGACTACTTCTGTTAATCACCTGGCAATTGATAGGTGCAATACAGATGCATTTATGGGTCGAAACTGTAGGAAACAGAGCTCAAGCTTACTTTCCATGCCCAATCGCATTTAACATAACACAGAGGTTTATCCTATCCCTACATGAGGTTCAAACATCCAGCTGATTTCCATTTACGGTGTTTTGTTCCATATTATTACACAATAATTAAAACAGTCGCAAGTGACAGCAATAAAGACACCTGTCAGCGTTACGTTTATCATTGATAAGGACTAGTGAACCAAACAAATCATCATACTGGAAGTATTTGCTTTTTAATTTTGTCTTAGGTCTTATGAATGATATTTAGCTTACCGGTAAGCAGCTCAAATACCAAAACCAATTAACCGGCTACTGAAATACAATGTGTTGCCATCACTAGTGGAAAATGAAGTCTCTATCATGAACATAATCCATTTTGTTGCTTTCTCACAAACAAGTGCCAATAACTTTTATTTATAGACCAATCAGGGAAATTCTTTGGTTTACTATGACACCTTATGGCCATGAACAAGCAAGTTTGATCAAGATTTATATGGAAAATGTTTCTTTGTTACACAAACTCAAACACAAACGGTGTAAATATAGTCAACAAGGAAATACAAGTTTATTCTTTATGGAGACTGGAAGACAAATTATGGATTTGTTTCACACATAATGGGCGATAACTCTGGTCCAGTCTGGCTCCTATTGGACATTGACCGAGAACTTGTGGTCATACAAAAACAGTGTAATTTGGTCAAGATAAGACAACAAATAAGTCTCTATCCTGCACACTGTCCATGTTTATTCTTTTTTTTTCACAAACAATAGGCAATAACTCTAGTGTTTTTACCCCCATCTCGGTCATTTTGGGATTATTTTGAAATCCCCTGGTCATACACAGATTGTGCAAGTTTGGTCAAGTTCAGATGAAAAATGAAGTTTGTTTGTTGCACAAAGTGCATTTTGCAGTTTTTCTCATAAAAAGTGGCAATAACTCTGGTGTTCCTGGTCTGATATGGGCCATTATTGAACGAGAATTTATGGAAATACACAATCTGCAAGTCTGGTAAAGATTGAATGAAAAGTGAAGTCACTATCGCATACAGGCGCACAATTGTTGACGCATAATGGACGATGCAGGACATACCCCTATACCAATAGTTCACCGAGCACGAAGTCTCAGGTGAGCTAACGAAAAAAGTATCCTACATTGTCATTGTTTCATTTTTTCACAAACAAGGGGCAATAACTCTGGTGTTTATATATTTTTTTGAAATTCGTCTGCTCATGCAACCGCTGTGCAAGTTTGGTTAATAGATCAGAGAAAAAATGAACTCTGTATGTTGCACAAAGTCCATTTTGCAGTTTTTCTCGTGAAAAAGGTGAATAAATCTGGTGTGCCCCTACACAAAAGCTCACCGAGCACGAAGTGCTCAAATAAAATTAAAAATGCTCCAGATTATGTTATGGTATCGTCCTGGCAACAAGAAAAACAAAATAATGTTGTATATAAGTGATTGCACGGTCAAATTCGGGTTCAGCCAGGCTATGACTTTTTCATACAAATGTAATTCTTTTTGGTGAAATTGTCGGCGTACCTATATTTTTGAAAAAAATTATAACAAATAATCGTTTTCATGAAACAAGGGCTAATTACTCAGTTTTTATAGCCACTATATGGTCATACACAAGCTGTGCAAGTTGACTCAAAATTAGATGAAAAATGAAGTTTCTATGTTACAGAAAGTCCATTTTTTGCAATTTTCGCATAAAAAGGGGAAATAACTCTAGTGTTCCTGGTTTTTTCTTGCCCATCATTGCACCCAGATGAGATCTTATGGTCAAGCAGAAACTGTGCAAGTTAAGTCAACAAGGAATAAAAAGTTAATTCTCTATGGAAACTAAAACCCAAATTGTTGACAACTATGGATTTTTTCCACAGTCTCCTACATTGTCCATTATTTTGTTCTTACAAACAAGGGACAATAACTCTGTTCGTACCCCAATCCGGGCCATTTTTTGATTATTTTGAGATCTTGTGGTCATATACACGCTGTGCAAGTTTGGTCAAGATCAGATGAAATATGAAGTATGTATGTTGCACAAAGTCCAGTTTGCAGTTGTAGTTTTTTTCGTAAAAAAGGGCAATAACTCTGGTGTTCTAAAATTCTAAAAGTGATAATATGTGTTTACTTTGGATTGATTTGTTATATATTGAGACAGTTATAACAAATACTCGTTTTCAAGAAGAAAATAATTTATCAAATCAATAACATGACCAAATTTTAGACCAAACATGACCTTGGGCGGCCATATTGTACGCCATATTGAATAGGGAGATTTTCTCAAGGATGACAAGGTGTCATCATCCAGATTCTGTTATGGTATCGTCTGGACAACAAGAAAAACAAAAAACATCTTGTATATAAGCAATTGCACCGTCCACTGCAGGTTCTGCCAGATTATGTTAAGCCGTTTCTCACAAATAAGGGCTGCACTTAAAATAAAAATACGATTTTATGTGAAAATAACATCTTAATAAACAATCAGCAAGATGTTTGTACTATTTTTAATGACTTTTTGTGAATGTTGCAAAAGATATCGGTAATGATACCATAGCTGTTAATACGAGCCATCCCAGTATTATTAAGATATAGGAGCACATTTCTTGTCATTTGATTTTAAATTTGCACCAGTTGATAATGATTTTGTTAGTAAACAAATCAATAATTTAGATACTAAAAAGGCCATATGACTTTATATAGCGTCATCAGTTTTTCCTGATCAGCTTAAAATTGCTCAAGTCACTCCTCTTCATAAAAAGAATAGTACTTTAGAGAAAAGTAGTATAGTACGTTATAGAAAAGTAATTACAGACCAGTGAGTATCCTTCCGGTCATGTCAAAATTATATGAAAGCGCCATCAATGTTCAGATTTCAACATTTTTCGAAATTCATTTTAACTCATTTTTATCAGCTTTTAGACCGGGGTTTCGGGTGTCAGTCTACCCTTCTCAAAGTCATAGAGGAATGGGAAAAAGATCTCGATGCAAACCAGTATGTAGCAGTAGTCCTTATGGATCTGTCGAAGGCCTTTGACTGCTTGCCTCATGAAATGCAACTGCTAAAGCTTAAGGAGTATGGTGTCACTAGTAAAGCCTTGGAACTAATTTACATGTATCTATCTAACAAGAAACAATATGTTAAAGTAAACTCCGGGGAAAGGGCCTTTCAAAACCTTTGTCTATTATTTGCATGAAAGTATCTTCTCATGTTGCTGCTTAGTTTCTGATGTGTTGCATTTTGCTCTCCTTGTATCAGCTTAACTGCATATGGCTTCAACACTCTTAATGTTTGCTATAATAATGTTCTCATTCTTTACGCGTCCACTAAAATGTCCTTTTATGAAATATCTTTATTAGTCCATTACGGACCTTTTATTTAACTTTAATACATTAACCTACAATTCTTTAAAATTTTGGAGTATTTACTATTATAGTGATGCATTTATCGAATGTGTCTTTTTAGTTACCTTTCTGTACAGACTGATCGTATTATAATATTTATGTAAGGTGTTTTATTTGTGTTTGTAATGTGTTATTATGTTATAATCTAATACCTTTTGTATTATAACATGACGTAACTTGTCTTAGCTAATAATATTTTTTTTTTTTAAATTACCATAGCCACACGATGATTGTTAATAGCTTTATATCTGGTATATTTGAAAAAAAAAAGTAAAAACATTTTAAATACATGGAAACATAGTTTACAAATTTACCAGATTTTAGAGCAATAAAGGCATACATAAATCATTATTCTATTTCGTAATATATCACATGAGTTATTATCAACATATTAAGACATATTTTAACAGTTTCATTAATTGGCAAATACTTGTTTACATGGTGAAGTCAAATTTGCCTTTGCTATATTTAGTTTACTGATATTAGAAACAAAGGACGCATTATAATGAAGTGCAAGTGGTCTGTTTACTTGCGAAACAATATGTGATCACCGTGTAGATAATGAATATGTCTTGTTTTTCGATTGAAAATCAACCTACGAGTCTAAAATTGATTAATGCTTGGACACTGAGCTTTAACAATCATATGTTATATAAAGTAGAAGCAGCACGAATGCGGAATGTACAAGTGACACATCTGCAGAGAATCAGGAGATAAGTATACAACGTTGAAATAACACAATTATTAGAAACGTTCATTGCCTTGAAGCTAACTGTGAAATGCAATTCGCACTTAATCCCCATAAATCGTTCGTATATGAAACATGGTTCCTGGAAATAATTTAACATGCAATATTATTTTTTTTATTTGTTAATTTAGGACCAGCGAGCGACCAAAGGTTTTGCAAAACTGTATTTGACATATGGACAAAATATTAATACTATAAGAATACCAATATGTCACGCTGACATCTCTGCGAAGCGAAACCCATCGCGCTCTCCATTGACGTTACGTCAAATGTTTCTGTAGAAGAGTTAACAATTATCACGAAAACAAGTATCGCTATTGTATGCAGGATTACAAATAATCATGATTTCACACAACCCAGTTTTCTGCTAAAGCGTTCCTTTGGTTTGTATCGGTCTGTATCAATATCTTATGAAATTATTTGTCTTCCACTTTTTGTCTGGTTTATATTGTTTGATACAGTGTCATCCCCATATTGACAAGTAAACACAATGTAATATCTATACAATGAACGTTAGTCTCTATTCAAAATGCAATTATTTGTTATTGCTTAGAGGTTGTTCGTGACGATATTCGAAAGATTTTTTTTGTTCCCTTCTTTACGTGTTTTGCATTAATAATGTTTTATAAACAATATATGAAATTAATTGTTTCCTAAATTGCATTGAATGAGTTCTATGACGAAATGTATATGTTTGTATTCTCCATGAAGACTAAGACCGACCGCTTGGTATGGTTAGGACACATTAATCTGACACAGACCTTTACGACTACTTTACAATCCGTCAAGGTGAGATATAAAGGTTTCCATTTTTGAATCTAGTTTAACAGATATGAGAGTGAGCACGTTATGTGTGCTTATAGAGTTCATGAGTGTGTGGTTAATATGTCCGAGCTATACACAATTAAACAAGTTTTCCTTCAAAATTGGTATAAAGTACGTATTTAGAACGGAGTTCGGCAGTTGTGCATACAGTTGATGTATGTAAGTAGTATAAAAGATGTAAGTTTATTATTATATATCATGAGCGCCTTGGTTTTCGGGGTTACGCTCTTCCGTATTGAACATATTGTGCCACACCGTATGTAATCATTGCCTGTTGATAATAACACATTTGATGAATAACATACCTGTTACATTAGCTTATTATACAGGAGTTATGTATGCTTCAAATTAAGGTTGTTGACGAAGTCCATCCAATATATTAACACTATTGAATCAAAAGCAATATTTACAACCATTGTAACATATATACCGCATTTAAACATTATGAAAGTGTGTTTATTAAGTTTGTTACCAAAACAATGGTTCAGCAAATTCTTTTAATACAACTGGAAAAGCTTCAGGATTTTATTGCATCTTCGATTTATTCACTTGCAATGTTATGCTTTTGTTCTTTGAAATAGCATTAATGGTAGCAATTAAATTACTACGTTCGTCTGATGCAGATGCATTTCATAAGTGTTATATTTGATATACAATGTAACAAGATATAATCTAACCGGGTATGAATGCAGTCTAACATGCAGCTGCACAAAAGGATGATGTGTCTGTATGTTTTTTAGAACCAACGTTTTTGGTAATTCGTTACGCTTTGAACGTTGCAATGATAACGCCGATATAAAACGGCATGATTTATATATAGTATCTATAAGCTTATTGATCTTTACACATAAAGAAACGTCGGATCAGTGTGCACATTATCCCATTAGCAAGACATTAAGCCATTCAAATATTGCTAGGATCAATAACGTTTCCACACGTTAATAAAAATATACACATTTATCAATTTATAATGATATCAACTTATTTATTTATATGAAAGTTAACTAAGTCATAACTTGGATTTCCCTTTCGTTTTACACACTTTGTTATTGAATATGAATGTTGAAGAACACACTAATTACACCAAATGTCCGCAAGCAGTAACGGTATAAAAATAAGTGTGCTTTCCAAACAGTATGTTGCACGATTGAGCCATACAGCCAGAACATCAGAACAACGCCGTATATTTGGATAAGTATCCTACGTGGCATACGCTAAGCTGGAAACTACGTCTTCTGGTGCATTTGGCGATGTTTCAACAGTCCCTGCGCTTATCGACAAAGATTAAAGTGTACTGAGCTGCCATTGTAATTACTATCCTGTATGGATGCGAAGCCTGGGTTCTGTACCGAAAACAAAACTTAGTGCAGCTCCTGGAACGACTCCAACAACGATGCCTCCAAGCCATCATGGGCATCAAGTGGCGTGACTATGTGACAACCATATAGAAGTATTGGAGCAAGCATCGTCCCCAGCATCGAGACCATGCTTGTGACCAAACAGCTTCGGTTGGCTTGACACCTGTCACGTATGGAGAACACACGAATGCCTAAAGATGAGTTATATGGAGAGCCAAGACAGGGCAAACGTGCCAGAGGCGCCCGACGAAAGCGCTTCAAGGATCAGCTGAAGCGCCAACTCAGTGCAGCTGGCAACCCAGAGAAGGGCAACTTGGTAAAAGATGGAAGCAGATCTTTGAGGAAGCCAGGAAGGAAGTTGATGAAGCCAAGCGCAGACGTAGGAAAAGAACAGCAGCCCAGATTCCCACTTGCAAAGGGTTCCCTTGCCCAGCGTGTGCCGGAGTGTGCAGCTCGAGGAGTGTTCTACACAACCATAAGAGAACGTGTCAGAGACTTCTTAATGATTATCGGACCCAAGGAACCAGCATCCTCATCATTACATTAAAACAAATAATGTACAATTATCGCTTAACTTAATCAGATTAAAGTTGGAGACTGCTACCTTAAAACATCGCAAAGAGCTTTACTGCGAGGATCTTGTTGTCAAAAAGCAAAAACAGGAACGAAACACCCCATCCTGACTGACAGAATATCGAAGTCATTTATGAGCTGTGAACTACGCTGCTTGCGTTTCGCGCAACTTTCCATGTTGTATCAGTTAATGAAAATGTGAAATCATGAACATCATGTCATGCATGCCCCAGTAAGCAGTGAAATGTTTTGCTTTTCATCCAGACTACTGCCGTAGCTAAAGACGTCAATGACTTAACAAACGATGGAAAACAATTCACCATTTCCAATATTGTCCGCGAATTAAATGGCCATTGAAAAAATCCGCATAGAAGCTATATGACACCACGCAAAACATAATGTGACGTAATGGTGACTATGGCAAATCGCTTTGGACTATTCCGTAGTATATCTACGCGTTAATAAATTGCTCACATAATATAATCCATGCAAATGCGTATGTATCTGTATATATTAAGAAGGGGTAAGAAATCGTAAAACAAATGGAAGGATAATTTTCTCTATATTTTATCAGTCGGTTAGTAGTGTCTTCTTGCCTTACGCACTTATGGACACTATTTTAAGGAATTTTTTCAAGTACTTAGCATTTTTATTTTTTCACATGAGGGCAACGAATTATACGCACGTGCGTATAGGAGTACGCCCAGTTACGCCCCTGTGATTAATAGCCAAGTGATAAATTTTGGGGCGCCTTCAAACTGGGCTAATCCCCAAACCTTTGCATTGGACGTTTAAAGGCGGTGATCGCAGTTTTAATAATATATGTGTGTGTGTTTTCGTTGTTAGTTCGATATTGTATCTGAATTTAGGGAATTTGTCACTTCCCTGAAATAAATGACCTTAGGTTTGAATAAGTGTTCCTCAACTACGGATGTATCAGGTGTTTGATACTCTTTATACACTGAACACCTTTCTTTTGTTACAAATACGAACACGCCACAGCCTTAACCAAGGATCAAGAATCATTGTCTATAACATCTTGACAAATGCCACATCGCTAAAGTAAAAAATGGCATATTAGAATCAATATATTAATGCAACAATTATTACGAATCGATGCATTTCGTTGAAAATCATTTCTTATTAATAATACCAGTAAAATAGAACAATTGCGTTTGAGATTTATACTAATAATTAAAGTTATTGAACGCAGCATTTGGGTTAATTTAGGATAGAGCTTTGAAATGAATGAGGTGTAGAATATAGTTAACATCACATTATTTAATTAGATTAAGGCTAATGAAATGCGCTGTACTCGGATGAAATCTTTACAACACGCTGATATTAGCATTTTGTATTCATGTGTTATCACCTCAGTTCAACGAACATCATTATAATACTTAGATTTATTGTTGAAAAAACAATTGTGTTATGTTGTACACGGTACAAATAAAATATAACACCATTTCTAAGTGCATAGCTTAGTTGCTTTAATTTACGAAAAGTTATTTTATCTTCATGTATAATATAAATTATTCAAAAACAACAATGCAAACTCCAGTAAATTATATATTACCGATAAAAAACATAGAACCTTATATATTTAATAAGAAAAATGTGTGTGATGGATACACATATACATTTATTCTTTGTAAGACTCTAATTATTCTGAATCAAAATTGTGTTTGGAAATGTGAAATGCAAATGTGATGCATTGGCTGTATCAAGACAATGATAATTTATCCGACATTTATTGATGAACACATTTTCATAGTATAACTCTTGGGCTGAACTAAATAAAGAATTATTATAATCAGTATTTCTATAAAACTAATCCATTATAGTTCACATGTATTTTCAATCACACGCGTACTTTCTAAGACCTATTGTTAATTGAACGATGCTAAACATATTCGTAAATGTATCTAAATCTGTATGAGTAAAAAGAATATAATATGAAAAAAAAAAAAAAAAAAAAAAACTGTGCTTGGAATGTTATATATTTGACACAATATTAAGATTGCATTTTCGTTAATGTAAATCATGTTAATATCCGGTTGTTCCATATTTTAATTCGTGTCAGCATTTCAGAATGTGGTTACGATGTGAAGTGTTTCACGATCTGTTCCCTGTATGTCAGCCCACGCACTGCGAAACGTCATCAGCAGAAGACATTAGACTGTTGGTAATCGGAAGTAAAGAAGAAACACGATAACGTCCTGATATTTACATCAAATGTGGTTCATTAAATTGTGCAATGACAGATGCACGATTCATTTGGTTCTATTTAATTCATTAAGGTTTGATCATGTGATATATCAGTATCTTACTGTTCATGTAGGATTTATAAAACAAAAGCAATCGAATTATACCACAATACAGTGTTTGCTATCGTTCTTAAACAAACATCATGACCGCGACTATACAACTTAAATAACTCGATTTAATGAATATTATTCTTTGTTGAATTGGGTATTTGGTATGTTGCTGAAATGCAATGTCCTCGATGATTCTTACAAAAAAGGATTAAATATAAGAATAATGAAACGTCCAGTTCCGGCCGTGCTAAACTTGATAAAAGAATAATAATGTCGCTGTGTATGTTTGGATAAGTATTAAACTATAATTTTGATTAACTCTGTCATTCCTTCGCGTTGGCACTTCTAGCAAATATTATAAGAACGGAAAATACAAGAGAGACATGTCATTCAACTTCGACCATATGCACGAAAATCTTTATGTTGCCTCTGGCGTATATGTTGTGCGAGTTAATGCGTATACATGTATATAGAGATGGTCGGCATAGAAATCGGCATGAATTCCGTTGATAATTGATATTGTTTTATTACTCATTATTTCTAATATCACCACCTTGGAATGGTCAAATCAACGTATTCGGGGGTTTGGACCGGTTTAATGTTGCACAAAACCTCACAATTGACCATGTGTTTATCAGGGTTAAAGGCAAAAGGTAAATATATAACACAGCGAAGTGCAATCCAAATAAAATATATACAGTGGAGTCAAATTGCAATTTCTTTATACACTAGTATAGACGATAACCAGTGAAACATACCACCATTCATTATATAACTTAAATTTAAATACAAAACGGATGCATGTCTTCTGATTTTAAAATAATTCCAGTTATAATTAATATGTCATATTTTCAGAAAATAGAAGATGTGTGAAAACGGACAACACTGTATATCTGTTTCATTAATGTTGAAATGATATATGTTAAACAAATAAACGTATTAAATGATGAATCGTATATGACATTTATATAAAGAATTGCAGTGGATAATGTAACATTTACCAAACAGTATCATGTTTTATTATCATGGAACTCAATTACAAGCATACTGTTATACTATACATGCTTGTCATTCGTTTACGTAATACTGTCATATACTGACATATTGTTCAGTACAAGTACAAAACTGCATTCATTACTAGCCGTGCATATATCTACCAAATACACAATTGATGAGATTGTTTTCCACATGATATAATCATTGATAATTGGGGTGAACTATGCTTAATACTTATTAAGCGCTTAAACTTCATAATCGAAAAACATATAGTATATATGTATATCAATACACCCCAAAAAACCTCAAAAATAAGAAATACATATATTTTGAAAAGTACCGTAATCTGTGTCGCGTGTCCACGTGCTGAGAAGTAAAGTCTGTAAGTTCACTTCCCTGATCTTATTTTAATGGCCTTATCACATTTTAAATTTTCATCACAAGTAAGCACAAATACATAATAGATAGATCAAGTTTATGTGGCTAACATTCTGAAATGTGTAAATGTGGTTTTTATGCAAACGATATCCTTAAGTGCTGAGAGTTTGTCAGACAATTTACTATTATCTAAATTCCAATGATTCTACTAGCCTCACGTTTCCTGATTTAAGACCTTGGACAAACTACATCACTCACATTCAGTCCTCAGTCTCCTTGAGATACACTGGCCAAGGTTTAGCTATTAATAACTTAGGATAGTCCTAAGGCATGTAAGTAGGTTACTTGCTTTTGTTAAGTATTAATAATATTAATGATTGGACTGAAGAAATGTCCTTTGTAAGGTTGCAAAGCATTGTTCGACTAAAAACGCAATTATGGTATCTTTGGTATATTGTATTTGTACTATTGAAAGGACCATCCCTATAATTTTATAACCATGTCTGAGTCGCGTCACAAATGCCCATACCTAAAGTCAAAACCATCGGAAAAAATAGGTTTGGGTTAGAAAACAGTTAAATAATTGAACAAAACTAAAACACATGTTTAACACATAGCATATAATAACAAGTTGTGATGGTGTATCGTTATCATTTTTTCCAGTCCTAAGTTTAAACTACAACTTGGGTGTTTTAATTCATTCTAATCGTAAGAGTAGTTTTGCAGTTCAACAGTCTTAATTCTTGTCGAGAAAATTTTATATCCATTTCCAATATCAAAAGTATTGATATACGTTCAAACAATTATGTCGCGCCCCCTGATAACATCTGTGGAAACTGTAAAATGTTTTGGATCTTAATGTTAACAACATTATTATACATAATGTGATGCAGGTCTCCATTCCAGTTATGAAAAGCCGTAACAGGAGCATGTGAAAATGATGGATTATGAGTGATGTTAATTAATGACCGCGAGATATATTCGACAAACTCGTGACACAATTCGGCTCATGGTGCAGATCGATGACTGATTCTTGTTTGTACCAGGAGAGAGCGATTGTGAGGCTGTAAGCAACCTTTCCATAAAAGGTATATATGTATTATTGTTGTGTAATTGTCTTGTGTTTTATATTATTTTAAATATTCGTTTAGGCTTCATTTATATGATGTTAAGCCACTGGATGACGTCAAAATACTCTGTTTTGATATATATTAAATAATGTATGTTATGTGTATGATATGTTCTTAATATACATATAATATGCTTATTCATAAATAGCTACGTATTCTATATTCCATATAATGTGGCAATTTATGATTTGTGTTGTTTATATTTGTTTCAGGTTGTCTCCGTGATACCTATTGTCAGAGTGATATCGAATGTCTTAGTGATATCCAGTATACTCGTGATATTCGTGATATCAGAAATATATATGAACAGTGAATAAATTAGAATACATAACTCCTGAACTGTTCTTCAGTGTTACTTTTAACGAACCCCACACCTGCCTTTTTAACATTTTAAACATTATACAAAAAAGGGCCAGGTAACAAATGGCGCCCAACGTGGTTGGAGTTTTATTCTAATATAAGAACATTTAAAGTTAACTATATAATTTTTGTACTATTATCAGTACATTATTGAATGTAAGTTTGAAATTATTGACGCTGCCAACTCAAACTTACTATCACGTGAATAGTAAACGACGGGACATCGTTTTCTGGGACGAGGGAGGACATCGTGGGGTATTTCCATCATGCAGATGGCCATCGGGTGACATAGTGTGTTTTCTTCATCGTGCAACAGTCGTCACGCACAGGAGCTGTTTGTACACTCCATTTTCTTCTAGATCATCATACCAGCTCATTAGACCTCTGGATCGCCTTGGAGTACTCATCGTGTTACATGTGAACTCTAGAGTACATATGAACTAGAACATTGTGACATTTAGTGCATCCAGTGGCCAAATTATTCAAAGTGTACTTTCAAGGTCCAGGTCGACTGGTCGTGAGTATTGTAGTGTGAGAGATTTTCACTTGCATGCTAACTTTTGGTGAAGGATTGAATAACATTGCATTTCTCATAGAAAATTGACATTTCTCTGCTGCATTCTTATGTCCATGCCATGCTATTTCCTTTTCATTTTGGCTATATATTTTACATTTGCCATATAAAGGTCATAAAGTAACATGGAACTCATTACAAAGGTTTGGCATTGTTAAATAAGTTTTGAACAGACTCAATTTCGGGTTGGACCTTTGTGTTTACACTGCAAGACAATTTGCAGGTTCAAAATAACTGGTTATTTCCTGTTCAGAACTGGTTTTAACCTTGATGATCATTGTAAACAAAATTCCCATTGGCTATTCTTGGGAAAAACATATGACATCACGGGGTAGCTGAATATTTCATTGGTTGACTTTACAGCTGACCTTTAATGACCGAGTTGTTGTGTAGTAGTATTTCCTTAAATGGAAATAGTAGTAAATACCTGGTAAAGTACATGTGTAGTAGTAGTTGATTGAAGTGTGTAGAATCTTGTATACATGTCTGTGTTGAAAACTAATTTCATTGCAGTGTGGATTTATAAGGTAAGTGATGGTAAAATGAGCAATAGAGGATAGAATAATAATTGAAACTTTTATGGATTAACTTTAGTTCTTTCGAAACAATATTGCACAGAATATTGATTTTAATTTAATTTTTTTGGGGTGATTAATAAAAAAAAAAAAAAAAAAAAAAAAAAAAAAATTGTATTTGTCATTATTGACTGGGAGTTAATTAGTGTTGTACATGTATCAGACCAACAGCGACAACAGTCAAGAACAACAATAACAACAACAATCATCATCAACAACAACAACAATCACCATCAACAACAATCATGAACAATAACAACAGCAACCATTAACAACAACAACTACAACAACAATAATGACCATCAATAGCTATTTTAGTGTGAACTTTAGTGTGTAACCAAGGACTTACATGTACATAAAGTGTGTGGATTGTGAAGTAATAGACAGTTAAGATTTAAGTGTTGAAGTGATTGAAATTTTGAAACAGTGTTTAATTGAACTTGGACATTGAACTTGATCTTTAATAGTGTGCTATTAATGACATTGATTTCATTAGCAAGTGTCTTGGACATAACAGTGACAAATAGTGTGAAGAGTAACATTGGATACTTCAATGCATGTGTGTATTGTGTTTTATTTTTTTACTTTGATATTGTGATGACTTGTATTGTTCAGTGGAGTTTTCGTTTATTCTTATTAAATTAATAATGTGATTGTTGTTTAGTCATTTAATTAAGTTCATACTTGTGTAGTATTTACATGAAGTAAATAAGTTACATTAGTTATCCTTGTGTTGAAAGTACTTCAACGGTAAGGATTTACCATGGATGAGGAATTTAAATTAAACGAAGCTGCAGGGGGTGATGAAATTAGTGAGGCACAATTGAAATTATTGAAAGCCTTTGAAGAACTCCATGTTGAAGCGAAAATTGAATCTGCATCGGATTTGGTACAGTTTATGCACAATTTTAGTGCTACTAAACCAAAAACAAATGTAAATAGTACTGTAAAACAAGAATATGACTTTGTTCAAAATGAAACTGGAAATGCCAGTGCAAGTAATGTTCAGGAGACACCTTCTGTTTCATATCACTATCCTAAAATACAATGTTTTAGTGGTGATCAAGTCAAGGGTGAAACTTCTTGGCAATGCTTCAAATTTGAAGTAGACTCATTATTATCTGAAGGCTTGTTCAGTAATGAACAAATTTTACATGGTGTCAGAAAAGCTGTTAGGGGTAATGCAGCAGAATGCGTCAGAAGACTTGGTGTTGGTGTCAGTATTTTTAATGTCATGGAAAAACTAGAAAGTGTATATGGCAATGTAGAGTCGAAAGAAATGGTAATGCGAAGCTTATACAATTGCACACAGAAGTTAAATGAATCAGTTTCAGAGTTTGCTGCTAGAATTGAGGATATTTTTGATAAAGCTGTTATGCATAAAGGTGTGAAGAAAAATGACTTTGAAATTTTGAAAGGGGTGTTATATCAAGGTCTCAGAAAAGAATTGAAACATCTAGCTGCTTTTAAACATGAAACCATTCATAATTATGATCATTTAAAATGGAATTGAGAAAAATTGAACTTGAATTAATGGAGGAAAAGAATATTGACCCTAAACCATGCAAACCTGTAGTGTCAAAACCACTAGAACCATCGGAACTCAGTGACGTGAAATCTTTGTTGATGAAATTAAATGAAAGAATAGATAAGTTAGAACAACAGAGAGAAACAGGTAAGTATGATAGCGAATATAAACCTTTTACAAGTAGAGGTTCAAGAAGAGGTTCAAGAAGCGGATTTAGAAATTTCAGAGGACAGGTACGTGGGCAGAATTATAAACCATCTAGGCCTGCATCAAGCTTCACCTTTGCTAGGACTTGTCATCGTTGTGGTGACACTGGACATTTTCAGGCCAATTGCCCAAACTAATTTGTGCTTCCGTTAGGGGATCGAACCGGGGCACGTCATCTATTGCAGATCCCAAACTTGTGGGCGACATAAATGAGGTAAGTATATTTTTAAATGGTATTGAAACCCAAGCTCTGTTAGACACAGGGTCCTGTGTAAGCATTTTATCAGAATCATTTTATAAGAGTTATTTCTCAGACATACAACTTGAACCATTGTCAGATATTTTAAACATTGAGTGTGCGGACGGACAGAGTTTGCCATATAGTGGAGTTATTGAACTCGAAATTAAGATCGTGGATGGGATTGAAAATTCAAAACCGCAACATTGTTTGTTTTTAGTATCTCCTGATACAAAATTTTCTTCAAAAATTCCAATTATATTGGGTACAAATATTTTGAATTTGTTACTCAAAGAATGTAAATCCACTTTCGGAAATCAGTTTTTGCAAAAAGCAAAATTGATTACTCCATGGTATTTGAGTTTCAGAGCCATTACCATGCGAGAGAAATTGTTGAAAAATAATAAAGACAGACTAGCGATAGTCAGAAATGCACATCATGAAAAGATTTTGTTAAAACCTAATGAGACCAGAACATTGAAAGGCTATTCGGACAAGAAAATTGCTTATCCTACTTCCAGTGCTTTGATTTTACCGTGTGAGGAAGCACAAATTCCAGATTTTATTGATGTGACACCTTCTCTGACAACATATACATATGAAAAACATGATGAAATTTTTGTAACCTTGTCAAATTTGACAACAAATACAGTTTGTATTCAGCCAAAAGCCATTTTGTGTGAATTACAACCTGTCTCAATTGCAAATGATATCATGAATCAAGAACAAACTGAACTCGATAAAAAGAGGCAAGAAATAGTTGAAAATTTAGTAATTGATGAGAATGATTTATTGAATTCTGAACAAATTGCTGAAGTCAGATCACTTTTAATGAAGCATAGAGAGATTTTCTCTACATCTGACACTGATATTGGACAATGTTCTCAAACCAAACATAGAATTGATTTAGTCAATGATGTTCCGTTTAAACTCAGACATAGGCGTATACCGCCAGGCATGGTCGATGAAGTGCGTGAGCACTTGGAACAGTTACACTCAAGTGGAGTGATACGTCCTTCTAAGTCACCTTATGCTTCACCTATAGTTTTAGTCAAAAAACACAGCGGTAAACTTAGAATGTGTGTTGACTATCGAACACTTAATGAAAGAACCATTAAAGATTCCTTTGCACTACCTAGACTTGAAGAAGTGTTTGATTGTTTGAATGGGGCCAGATATTTTTCAACTTTAGATATGAAGTCAGGTTATCATCAGATAGAAATTGAAGAAACTCATAAAGAAAAACTGCTTTTACATTAGGACCATTTGGATTATGGGAATTTAATAAGTTGCCTTTTGGTTTGACGAATTCACCCGCTACATTTCAACGGGCTATGACTGAGTGTCTTGGTGATTTGAATATGAAAATTTGTGTGGTCTTTATTGACGACATAATTATTTTCAGTCGTACATACCAGGAGCATCTGGAGAATATTGAAAAAGTATTTGGACGTTTAAAATCTTGGAATTTGAAACTTGCACCTGAAAAATGTAAATTTTTTAGAAAGAATGTATCTTTTCTTGGTCATGTGGTGGGCAGTGATGGAGTGAAAACTGACCCTGATAAAATTGACAAAGTTAGTAAGTGGCCAACACCTACTAATCCAGATGAACTTCGAAGTTTCCTTGCTTTTGCTGGATACTATCGTCGTTTTGTAAAAGATTTCAGCAAAATTACACGTTGTTTAGCTGATTTACTTCCACCCACTAATGCCAAGAAAGGGAGATTGAAGTCTCAGAAAGAATGGCAATGGGGTGAAGAGCACCAGAACAATTTTGAACTTTTGAAACAGATTTTGACTTCTCCGCCTGTATTGGCATACCCCAATTTTAACCTTCCTTTTGAATTGCATACTGATGCATCTACAAAAGGACTTGGTGCAGTGTTATACCAAGAACAAGAGGGACACAAACGCGTAATTTCATACGCAAGTAGATCTTTGTCTAAATCTGAAAAGAACTACTCAGCTTTTAAATTAGAGTTTTTAGCTCTAAAATGGGCAGTAACAGAATTTTTTTTTTTTCTGATTACCTGACCAACAATCACTATCATGTGTTAACTGATAACAATCCGTTAACATATATTTTAACATCTGCTAAATTAGATGCTACTGGCCAACGTTGGGTCTCAGCATTAAGTTCTTATTCGTTTGACATTCAATACCGCAGAGGTATAAACAACAAAGATGCTGACTCTATGAGTCGTTATCCATACCCTGAACTGGAGTCAAGTAAGTATTCAATGGACACTGATGCAGTGAATGCCATATGTGGTTGTATTTCACCACCTTTTGTTGAATTACTGTCATCAATGAATGTCAATATTGTTGAAATTACTGAAAATCCTGGAAAGCCAATGGCTCAAATTGAATTAAGGGAAGTAAGAAAACAACAGAGAATGGATCCATTGATTGATAAATGGAGAATAGCCACCATTGATAAAAGAATTCCACAATGTTTTTCCAAAGAAGATCATATAATGAAAAAACAATTTAGTAATTTTGTCATTAAAAGAGGAATATTATTTAGAAAGATAAGTGAAAATGATGAAACTGTTGAACAATTAGTTTTACCTACAGTTTATAGGAAACAAGTTCTTTGTGGTTTGCACAATGATGTCGGTCATCCCGGACGAGACAGAACAGCACGTTTGCTGCGAGAGCGTTTTTACTGGCCATTGATGTTAACAGATGTTGACAAATGGATTTCAAATTGTGAAAGATGTTTGCGAAGAAAATCTTCAACCCACATCAGAGCTCCATTGATTAATGTAAACACCACTTATCCTTTGGAGTTAGTTTGCTTTGATTTTTTGAGTCTGGAACCTTGTAAGGGTGGATATTCAAATATTTTGGTCATAACTGATCATTTTACTAAGTTTGCCATCGGTGTACCTACAAAAAACCAAACTGCTAAAACTACGGCAGAAGCCTTTTACAACAATTTCATTGTGCACTATGGCATACCTACCAGATTGCATAGTGATCAGGGTGCCAACTTTGAATCCGAAATCATCAAAGAATTGTGTAATATTGCAAACATAAAAAAATCACATACCTCTGTTTATCATCCACAAGGTAACTCTGGTCCAGAGAGATTTAATAGAACGCTGCTAGACATGCTTGGAACATTGGAAAATTCAGAAAAACAGAATTGGAAGAAATATGTGAACTCTTTAGTGTATTATTATAATTGCACACCTCACGAGTCCACAAAAATGTCTCCTTTTGAACTAATGTTTGGTCGTAAACCAAAAATGTTCATCGATGCCGTCTTTGAGAAGGCAAATCCTGATTCAAATCAGAAAAGTTTTTCTGAATATATTGCGGATTTGCAATGTAGAATGCAGAAAACAAGAGAAATTGCTGAGAAACACCTTGAAAAAGCAAAAGTGAAGCAAAAGTCAGTGTATGACAGGAAGGCTAAAGCAGCTAAACTAGAAATGGGAGACAAAGTATTGGTCAAAATACTTGCCTTCAAAGGAAAACATAAAATATCTGACAAATTTGAGGAAGAACTCTATACTGTAATAGAACAAATCAATGACAATGTACCAGTCTATAAGGTTCAAGGTGTAGTGACAAAAGGTGTTAAAACTCTGCACAGAAATCATTTGCACTTGGTAACAAATCAAGATAAAGCAAATGAAGATATCATTAGGTTAAATGAAAGTACAGGAGAGAAAGAACCGGTACCGGATGAGTTTGATGGAGTAGAGGAAGTAAACAAAATTGAAGAAAATGTTTCTGTAGAAGAGGAACATAATGTGGAAAATAGTGACGTCACTGATGATGATGAAACAGGTGAAATAGTGTTGTACACTTATGGGGACGCCCAGCAGAAACCTGTTATGGTAGTTGATGATGTTCAGTACCCAGTGAGTACTGTAAATCATGGAACTAGCCAATACACAAGCAATGTTGAGGCAGAGACTACTGTAAATTACTCAGATGTTGGTACAGTTGAGAATGTCATTGAAAATGACAATTTAAGTAGTTCTGTCGGTGGTGCTGAGGTGGTTGAAATTACCGGTGCAGGGGCAATCAATGTTTCAGTTGAAACTGAAAACATGGAGTCTGATAACAATGTAAGTGAACCAATACAGGTACAAATTGAGAACACAATTAATATTACAGACCAAAACGAGTCTACGGAAATTAAAACTGGTGTCCAGAAACGAGAGATCAGGGAGAGTAACATTGATGGCGGTGAGGATAATGTGAGACAGAAAAGTCCCACACCTACACCTAAACCTAGAAAAAGTACCAGGGAAAAAAAGTTACCGGAAAAGTATTCTGATTTTCAGATGAATGCCTGTGTACCTGTAACATTACCTGAGGATTCATGGTTTTTTGCATTAAATGAAATGATGAATTCTGGTGTTTTAAATAAAATAGATTCAGAGATAGCTAAGAAAGTTGTAAAAAGTATTTTAAAATAGACTACATTATAGTGTGTTACTTTGTTGGCCTAAAGCTAACATCAAACCTATTGAACAATATTTGATTTTAATATTTTTTTATTAATTTTTTTAGTGTATTTTTTGTAGTGAACTATATAATGCATGTACATTCATGTATGTGAGGACACATATATAGTCAGTGGAGGGGGAGAAACCAGTTAAAAATAAGTATGTTATCTGATCACTAAGATATTGAGAGTAATGCTTAGTAGAAGTAGTTTATTTAGTGGTATACTAGTTAAACTATATGGTACGTGTTGCTATAGTGACATGTATAATAATTTATAAAGTTTGTTGTATAGTATTATCTATATTATGTATATCTAGATTTATATCTAGATTTAGAACAGTACTTGCAAACAGGACGTTGACTACCTGACTCTGGTATATTGTCTGGGACATGACTTGTGACTGAAAAATTTAATGATGTGGACATCATTTAAGAAGCAGGGGAAGTGTGTAACTGATACAAGAAATGGTCTTCTCCAAAGTTGTCTGTCCTTGGATATTGTATGGTTGTTTTTAACCTTTTCTCTTTCTTGTATATATTGGTTTTAGTTAAATTTTGATTATCTGCCCTTGGATTAAGTTTGCCGCTCTATTCAGTTGGCAGCAGGATTTCTTCATGAAAAGATGTCAGTTGGTTCACTGACTGTTTATCTAATTGTGTGGGTTGATTTCTGAGGTTGGTATAATTTTATTATTAGGATGCATTGTTAAAATGAGTTCTGTGTATTTTATTTGCCACTGTTGTGCAAGTAAACTTTGGATTTGATTGAAATTCTTAGAAGTAAATAATGTACTTTGGAAAATAGCCTGGCAGACATATTTGTTCTTGGATCTATTTTAATATCACATATTCCATATATTTATACACATGCACTTAATTTGCAGTTCTAACGGTCACAACAGGAGAGAGCGATTGTGAGGCTGTAAGCAACCTTTCCATAAAAGGTATATATGTATTATTGTTGTGTAATTGTCTTGTGTTTTATATTATTTTAAATATTCGTTTAGGCTTCATTTATATGATGTTAAGCCACTGGATGACGTCAAAATACTCTGTTTTGATATATATTAAATAATGTATGTTATGTGTATGATATGTTCTTAATATACATATAATATGCTTATTCATAAATAGCTACGTATTCTATATTCCATATAATGTGGCAATTTATTATTTGTGTTGTTTATATTTGTTTCAGGTTGTCTCCGTGATACCTATTGTCAGAGTGATATCGAATGTCTTAGTGATATCCAGTATACTCGTGATATTCGTGATATCAGAAATATATATGAACAGTGAATAAATTAGAATACATAACTCCTGAACTGTTCTTCAGTGTTACTTTTAACGAACCCCACACCTGCCTTTTTAACATTTTAAACATTATACAAAAAAAGGGCCAGGTAACTATCAAGGCAGAAGGGATTTTTTCAGCTGGGTTACATAACCATGACACGATTCACATTACTGTTACTAAATATATGTCCAGTCATAAAACAAGTACCACTGTAATATGTTCTTGTTTTCTATTAAATTCGAATGTAATCGATGTAATATGTCATTTGCATTACATGTATTACTAAACGTTATCTGTCAAACTTTTCAAATGCGTGTGATTTTGTTCAGATATAAATATATGCTAAGTTCCAAACAATACTTATAATGATGCTGCGGATAAAAAACTGGTCACCAGTTGATTGCGTATTTTATTTTATTCACAGAACAAAATCAAAATGGCCTTCATTTTTTATTTAAAGATTTGTATTTTACATTTGACTCTCTACAATAAACGCAAACACAAGAAACATACACAAAACACGTTTCATAATAATAATCATAGAATAAACCAATCTTGAATTCACGAGATAATTGTTCGAGTTTTATAATTCAGAACAAATCCAATGGCACAGTAGGACAGTCTAAAGCTTTGCAAACATGACATTGATTTGTCTCACTATAGTTAAACCTTATTAATGAAGACACGTGGGGATTAAAATAATGCATCATTAAATCAGATAACGTGACTTAATCTTATAAGTACCATAGCAACACGATGATTGTTAACAGCTTTATATTTGGTTTATTTAAAAAAATAATTGTGAACAAACATTTCAAGTACATAAAAACCTAGCTGTCCGTGTACCGATTCGCCAGATTTTGGAGTATCTATGGCAGAAATAAATCATTATTTAATTTCGCTATACACATGAGATCTTACGCACTTGTCTTGAAGACTGAAATTGGTAAATACTTATTACAATTAAATCAGCATTTTAAAAACACCCTTATTAAAGACACTCACATTTGTACAGAAAAGTACATGTTGCAGTCATATTCGCATTTGCTATTTAGTTCACTGTACTGAGAAACAAGGGCCACCTTTCAAGGAATGGCAAGTGATATGTTAGTTTTCTAGCGGAACTACATGTGACCACCGGGCAGATAATGAACATGTCTTGTTTCTCGATAGCTAGATAAGGTAATCAAACATCGCGCTGTGATGCTCTGACTATAAACTCAAACAATGACATGTTATACACAAACTGCACAAATGTGGCCATTACAAGTGAAATATCTGCTGAGAATCTGGATACACGTATTAAACATCAAAACAACAATATATATATTAATTAGTTATTTTCTTGAAACAAACGGAAAGAAATGCAATTCACGTTTAATCCCCATAAATCTTTCGTATATGACACATGATTTCTATAGTTCTATGTGTATCAATGATATAATTTAACATGTACTTATTATGTACATTTATGTGCATTGTTAATTAAGGAAACGCCTGTGGCTCTGACCAGCGATCCGTCGCCATAGGTGCAAAACTCTATTTGATATACGTAAGCAATATGATTAATATAAGAATACCAATGTGTCACAGTGGCATCTCTGCAAAGCGAACCCATCAAGCTGTCCATTGACTTTACGTCAAATGTTTCTTTGGTAGAGTTAACAATTATCACGAAAACAAATATCGCTTTTTTCAAGTCAGCTTACAAATAACCATGATTTCGCACAATCCTGTGTTCTTGTGAAACATAACTTTGACATTTATAGGTCTATATTTATCTCTTAAGAAATCATTTGTCTTCCGCCATTTGTCTGGTTTTATTGTTTGATACAGAGTCATCAAAATATTTAAAAATACTGCATTGTATCTCTCTGCGCAATGAATGTTACCAACGTTATACAAAATACAATAATACAATGTATTAGATTACTAAGTGGTTGTTATTTAACAGACGGAGCATTTTGTATATAGTTTCGCACATGTTTTCAGCATGAACTTCTCATAAAAAGTATATTAAACTATGTATTTTTTAAACTGCATAGTATAGTAGTTAAGACAATCTATAAGTACATGTTCTCTGTGGAAACTAAGACTGACTTGAATATATCAGTTTTTGTTTTATTTTAAAGGCTGGTACAAATATATACATAGTACGTCTTGACTGAGTTCGCCAGAATCGGGTATGTTAGTAATATAAAAGATGTTTATTCTTTATTATGCCTCATACATACGGTGGTTTGCGGGGTTACGCTCTCCGCGAAAGTTCCAGTATGTTATGATTTTTTTTATTGATACACATAGAGTATCATCATTTCCAGCTGATAAAACATTGGATGAGAACATGATTGCTGCATACTTTTGCCTACATCTAAAGATAGAGCTTTCATATATGTTTCAGATAAAGTTTGATGCATGCATGTGCAATTATAATATATATATATATATATATATATATACAACAAATTAAATATGCACCATTTATAATTTATTACCTAATTACACGTGTATGGCCGGCGGAGCTTGTTTGCTTGATCAACAATTTTGAATCTAAAGCAATAATTAATATATTTTTTAACATTCATACAATTATGGACATTCTTTATCAATTGACTCATTTTAATACACATGATAAATTTAATGTTTCGTGTTGTACCCTACATTTATTAACTTTTGGTGCTAATGTTGGTGAATGTGGTGTTAGTAGTATCGGCCCTGTTGAACAATAAAATTAAGAAAACCTGTTATCTTAAATAAATCAAATGTACGTAATAAAAAAATGTGTTAAGTTAGTCTGATGCAGATAACATGAATAATTTTTATTTGATATAACAAAGTATGGTTTACGTCGTACTAACAGCTGTACACACATCGTTTGTGGTTGAACTTTCTTTATTATACACACACTGTCTGCATATGTTCAATGCATAAAAATTTGAACATTGCATCCAAAAACCCAATAAAATCCCTCATGCAATTATAAAGTGCTCATTGGTTTAATGTTCTTTGCATACAAAGAAACAGCTGACATGTGTAAATACGTTTTTGCAAAGAGTTTATGCATTCAAATTTTGACATCCATTATTATTTGCATTTTTTTAAATGCAATTCCAAGCACTTTCAACCAGTATATTGCAATAAGCCATAAATGAATTGTATCGGGACATGTCTTTCATTGAGATATTAATATATGTCATTTTATATGTAAATGGAACAGAATATATTTTACCAAATGTGTCAAAGCCAGAAAACTTAGTTAAGAATATAAATATTTTTTTTTTAAAAGCACATTTCATGGTATTATGAGCAGTACGATTACTGTTTCAAAAGTTGAAGAAAAGTGCCACATAAATTGTCACCACCAAGTTTAACGCTCTGCAAAAAACGATAACAGTAAATTCATTGTATTGAAAGTTTTAATCTGTTTTTTGCATTGTTGTTCATGTGTTTAAAAGGTATTTAGTCACATTAAGTTATTAACAGTGTTTGTTAATGATAGTTTACATGCTACTAAGCTGCAGTATAGTCACACTTGGATCGATATACTTGATATTATTTCGAAGGCAACCAGTTTTTATCATATACTAGCATACGGAAGCAATGCGTTTGTAATAAGTTCAAGTTCCGTTTTCGGCAAATGGCTCAATCATAATTGTTTTCAAGTCCTTTTCCAGTCATATTTAGTCAATAAAGACACTATAAAACATGTACCAAAAAATTCATAATTCAGATTTCACAAAGTGTTCACGTTTTATTCATTTTACTGATGACATGGCACGTTAAAGCCGAAATGATCTTCGTTAAAATGTCTTAAGCAACAAAATACAAGTCAAATGCAAACTAAACATAAACAAAAGCACCGCCTACGGTTGCTGGACGCTCGACTTTTTCGTATTTGATATTATCGTACTCTGGCATTTTTGTCTATAGAATGGGCTCATCACTGTGATGAAGTACGTTCAATTTCAAATCAATACATCTTATAGATAGTGAGAAATTTGACCTAAAGCTAAAATTCTAAGTTGAAAATGGGTAATAACTCCTTGATAACCAACATGCTTCATATAGTTACCTCATCTTGTCCACATAATAAGATCATCACTGTGATCAAGTACTTTGAGCTTCAAGTTAATACCCCTTATATTTATTGTAAAATTTTACATAAAGCGAAAATTATAAGTTGAAAAAGGGCCATTACTCAGATGAAGTTCTTGATAGAGTTGTTTCCGCTTGTCTACAGAATAAGTTCATCACTGTGATCAAAAGCTTTGAGGTTCAAGTCAATACCTCCTATAGGTATTGGAGAAATTTACCTAGAGAACAAATTCTTAGTTGAAATAAGAGGGCAATGATCGCCAACAGCGCTCACATGAGAACTGGTACAGATGAAGACCATACTGTTGTGAAAATTAAGATATATGAACAATACGCAAAGGGGGGTAGGATCAATTTGATTTAAACATCGGTTAGTGCAATGGGCTAGCTGAAGTACGGGTTGGGTAGTGAAGGTTCGGTGTTTTTGCTATTGGTTCTCAAATCATTTGATCGATATTCTTACCTGATCCGTTTTCATTAAGTCAGTGACAATTCTGGAAAATGCAGAAACAGTAGATTTTGATGTGTTTTTCGCAGACAGTTTTAGAGAACTAGTTGCAATGCGATAATTGCGATAAGGTCAAGTTTTGCTTTTTATTTGATAATTTTCTGTCCAATGATGATACATGATGTTAATGCAGGCTCTGAAGACATCAATGTTGCATGCACAAATAACTGCATGCAAGGTTTGCAACTGTTGAAATCAAATTGTATCAATCAATTTTTATGGTCATACGCAAACTGTGTAAGTTTGGTCAACATTGAATAAAAAATCGTGTGTACAAGCCAGTCATTGATAACTTGTTGATGTTTTTTTTCCAAATACAAGGGGCAATAACTCCGGTGTTTCTGGCCTGATCATGCTTATATTCGACTTCACCTGTAGTCTTACGTTCATAGACAAACTGTGCACGATTGGTGATGATTGGATGAAAAATGAAGTCTCTATCCTGAAAATTTGAAAAATGTCAATTTTTGTATATTTTTTTCACAAACAAAGGGCAATAAATATGGTGTTTCTGGCACGATTTTGCATATATTCGACTTCACTTGTAATCTTATGGTCAAAAACAAACTGTGCAAGTTGGTGAAGATTGGATGAAAAATGACGTGTCTATCCTGAATAATGTCCATTGTTGGATATTTTTTTCACAAACAAAAGGAAATAAATCCGGTGTTTCTGGTCCGATCTTGCTTATATTCGATTTTAACTGTAATCTCATGGTAATTGACAAACTATGCAAGGTTGGTGAAGATTGGATGAAAAATGAAGTATCTATTCTGAATAATGTCCATTTTTGTTTTTTTTAAAAGGGCAATAACTCTGGTGTTTGAAACACGATCTGGCCCATTTTTGGCATCCTCTGAGATCTGATGATCATTCACAAACTTTGAAAGTTTGGTTAAGATTGGAAAGAAAATAAAATCTATATATTGGAAAAGGCATTTTTGAACTTCTTTTTTACAAAAAAAGGGGCAATAACTCTAGTGTTACTGGTGTGATCTGACCCAATAACAATCCCATCCAAGATTTTATGGTCATAAACACACTTTTCAAGTTTGGTTAAGATTGGATAAAAAGTGAAGTCTCCAGCGGACATACGAACCCAATCGCTGACGGCACACGGACGAAAAACGACGCACGACGCGGGAGAGGTCCCCTATACCAATAGGTCATCGAGCACTTCGTGCTCAGGTGAGCTAAAAAGGTTAAAAGCTCTAACGAAATCCTTGAAAAAGTAACCTTCTCATGTCTGCAGAATAGGGTCGGCACCATAAACAAGTATGTTGAGTTTCAATTTAATGCCTCTGATACTTATTGAGAATTCCAGATAACTCTGGAAATACACATTACAGTGTTACCTGTCTTGGTGTAATGAATTACCCTGTTGATGGTGAGTAAATATTGAAAGTTTCAAATATATACCTTTGATAGTTTGTAAGAGATGGACTCTGAGAAAAAAAACTTTACCAATAAACTTAACTAACGCAGACTCTGGCGCTGACGCAAACGCAGACGACAGAGTGACAACAATAGCTCGACTTTCTTTCTTCGAAAATTCGAACTAAACTGGTCGATACATACGAGATATCATAACTGTTGGTTAAAATTCATTCTTTATGTAATCACAGTTTAAATTCAAAAGTTGTTTTGAGTTTTAAAAATAATTCAAGTAAGTAAACGCGACATTATGGGGTCATTTAGGATACGCACAATAATTTTAGGCTTCTAAATGCGATTTACTCTAATGAATATAATGACATCACACGGACTTGGTATGTGTTGAGTGTTATGGTTAACAGCTGAATAAACATATTATATACAAGGAGCTGTAGTTGAACGAAATTTGTGTTATGTACACAGACTGCAAGCCTACATTGGTCCGATATGAATCCGATATGTTCTGAATATCGGATAGATATCGCTCGCGATATCTATCCGATCAACGTTTTGCCCATCGGCATTTGATCGGGCCGTCATCGAAGCATTGCATATCGGATACATATCGGATAGACATCGGGCCAATATCGTTTCAGAAAGCAAGCCTACATCGGTCCGATATCTACCCGATATGTTTTAAATATCTCGCATAGATATCGCTCGCGATATCTATCCGATCAACGTTTTGCCCATCGGCATTTGATCGGGCAGTCATCGAAGCATTGCATATCGGATACATATCGGATAGAAATCGGGCAAATATCGTCCCAGAAAGCAAGCCTACATCGGTCCGATATATATCCGATATGTTTTGAATATCTCGGATAGATATCGCTCGCGATATCTATCCGATCAACGTTTTGCCCATCGGCATTTGATCGGGCCGTCATCGAACCATTGCATATCGGATACATCGGATAGACATCGGGCCAATGTCATCCCAGAAAGCAAGCCTACATCGGTCTGATATCTATCCGATATGTTTTAAATATCTCGGATAGATATCGCGAGCGATACCTATCCGATCAACGTTTTGCCCATCGGCATTACATCGGGCAGTCATCGAAGCATTGCATATCGAATACATATCGGATAGACATCGGGCCAATATTGTCCCAGAAAGCAAGCCTACATCAGTCCGATATCTATCCGATATGTTTTGCATATCTCGGATAGATATCGCTCGCGATATCTATCCGAGCAACGAATTGCCCATCGGCATTTGATCGGGCAGTCATCGACGAATTGCATATCGGATACATATCGGACAGACATCGGGCCAATATCGTCCCAGAAAGCAAGCCTACATCGGCCCAATATATATCCGATATGTTTTGAATATCTCGGATAGATATCTATCCGATCAACGTTTTGCCCATCGGCATTTGATCGGATAGATATCGGAGCATTGTTTATCGGACATATATCGGATAGACATCGGGCCAATATCGTTCCAACCAGCAAGCCTACAGTGGTCCGATATCTATTCGACGATGTTGTCAATATCTTTGGAATTGATAACCACACTTATTTATTTTAATGCTAAATTTCAAAATGTTGTGCAATTTGGAACAACATTTTTAATAACTTCGTCTAATTCTATCTTCTGAAAACATTTCATACGTTTGAGAACCAAATTATAATAAAACAATCCCAAAAAGCTGTGATAAATATAACAGAAGGAATAGGAAATCATCAAGGAAATGTATACACTATTTATTTGAACAAATGTGTATATGATCTTTCAACGTCTTCATTTTTAATTAATATTTAAATCAGTTACGAGTTTATAGCTAAAACATTAAAGGACATGTCACATTTAAATCTTATAGGTTTGTATAAAAAGTCACTTACAACATGTCAGTGATGTGACAGTAACCAAGAAAAAGTTAAGAAATGCAATAATTTATCGTCAGCTGAATTGCCAATGAAAACAGTTACAAATGCTTTCTATCAACATGTAAGTTATTTATGAATATTAGCATCATCAACCATCATACGTGCTATAAAACATGTGCAACGAAATTGAAAAAGTTAATAATTCAGCAGTACTTAACCGACAATTAATTGTATACGACATTTAGTATCAAATTGAAATTTCGACATTTCAATGACCTTAATTTAGATAAAACTAAATATTTAAACATCATATAAACAAATGGAAATCTGATTCGAATCCAAACTGAAAATTACAACAAAATCGAAGACAATTCCAGTAAAAAGTGTAAACACACTGAAATACAAAAAAAACAACAACACATATTTGACAATATTATGCTTCCAAAAGCATCCTTGATGATATGGTTTCTTTTCTATCCTCACATAAGTTTACATTTAATTGTGCAAATAAAATAAAACTATGGTTCAGTCAAGATTATATATATTAATTACATGTAATTTGTTAGCATCATATATAGGTTGCATCACATCTTTAAAAAGAATCAGAATTCTAAGATCTTTAGATGTCTCCACAAAAACATGAAAAATGTAAAACAATTAATTAACACTAAACAGTGTGTGTCATTAAATTGCTTTTTTTTAATAAACCACATAATACACTTGTTATTAAGAATTGTGGTTATATTAATTAAAATAACTTCATAAACTGGAACTTTCCAGTCCCTATCACACATTTAAAAGTGTTTACTTCAGAAGTCTTCCTAATATTAATGATTAGTAGAATGTTTTTATCGACTGTTCTATATCTCAGTCAAATTCCTTAGCCAGTGTTTGATGCAGCACTCCACCCGATAATGATAATGGTGTTGTTTAAGGCAGACCATGTATGTCACTGGCAGCTGGAATGTATGTAAATTAAACTTTAGATCACAGAAAGTAGTTCAATTAATAATTGTAGTCATATAAAGAAATGCAATAAATGTTTTACTATACACTCCAATTTTACATAACTGTAACAATATTACACAGAAAATGTTGAGTCATAATAATAATTATTAAATCAGAGTTGGACAAATTGTACTTGATCTCTGTATTGGTGTTATGCAGAAACTGCTTAAACAATGTGTTACTAACATGCTCAACAGAAGTGAACTGCATGTTCTGACCAAGTATTACTATATCCAATGTACATTTGATTACCTTCATCTTTCCAAATGACAAACTCAAATGAGATGATTCTGTCCATATTGATATGCAGCCGGTTTGTCAGTGATGAACGTTATCAAGTCCAAGACCTTATTGTCATCCAAAGAGGCCCAAGAGCCACCATTGCGAAGCAGGTAATTCGTCTGAAAACAATAATTTGTTTTAAGTGTGGGTTCATTAGTTTAGTGTATTCATTTATTTAAAGGGACCAGTTCACAGATTGGCCAAGTGACAATTTTCCAGCTTTTTGTCACAGATTCCCACAATTAAAAAATAGCATATATAAAGGAGCGAAATAATACAAAGGACTGTAAATACCGTTTTGTTAATGAGTAATCATCAGTGGAAATTTAGAAAATCAGAAAGCGTTTGTAACGCTAAACGATGGAATAATTTGGAGTGTTTCTGTTGTTGTCGTTAAAATTGCTCACAACACATGGATAGCTTACATTAATTATACAATCATATAATAAAATATATAATGCATCCCCATATATAAAAGTTGGAATGGCCGAGTGGTTTAGGCGGTAGACATTTCATCTAAAGGTCGGAGGTTCGAACCAAGGTGGGAGCAACAGTTTCTTTTCGGTTTTTTTCTCGTCATTATACTTGTGCTTTTTATTTTCGATGCTTACATCTGTAAAGTTAAGACAATGAATGGCATCCTACAAAAATATGTGAACAAGTCCCGTTAAATATAATGTATACAATACTGTTAAAATCAAAATAAATTTAAACTGTAAGCCTTTAAAATACAAATATTTGAAGTATATTGAACCTGTAACATGTAAAAAAATTACTTTTCTCGCTGTAAATACTTACATTCGTAGATATGACAAAACAGTACCGTAATATACTAATAATAATAAACAATTCTCGCGAAAATATGTTACATTTCAATAACCTGGATTTTTCTACGCCTACAAGACTTTGAATAGCTGATATAAAGAAACACGATGTCTACAAATCGTCATAAGTTCTTACTTCTTGTTGTTTTTTTCTGCGTTGAAGAGGAAACTGAACATTTTAATTCTACTTTTCGTTTCTGGAGATCAACGGTTCAAGTTTAAACGAACAAAATTTCGCGCCAACCGAAAATGATTTTGTTCGACGAAAATAATTTCGAAGCTATTTCAAATAAGATTTGTGAAGTCATAGAATGCAAATTCATTTCAGTAAAATACTATTTAGTATTGCCGGATTGATACACATAAATAATTTTACGTGTATCGACAACGAAACACCACTCATATATGGATTTGTTTAACATATATTACATACACTAAATGTATACATCTACTTTTTATTTTTCACCATAACTATATCGGATAAATAACGGATAGATATCGAACTATTATATCGATAGCCGACAACTGGCCGATATCTATCCGATATGTACAGTAGGCTACATGCTTGCTAGCGATAACGGATAGATATCGGGCCGTTTTGTCAATGCGATATCGATATACCGATATCTATCCGATATATGCTTGCTGGCTGGGTAGTTACAAAAAAGATGCAAAGGACATTAGGATCCTATTGCTCCTGTATCATATATTTTGAGACACAAGGTGCATAACATAATATTTATAAACCATGCAACGAATCTCTGATAAACACACCAAACCATCTTTTCATATGAAATGCATTTCTAAGGGATAAATATATATTTACATTGGCATTTAATTGTGTCGTTGAAATCTTGACGATATATTGTACTATTGTTGTAAACTTTATGAATTGACTCTTTTAATGTAGTATCCCCCAGATTAAAACAGTATTTGTATACATTCATTTTCTCTGCGTATGTTTTTATCTAGTGACTGAAAACAGCGCTTCGCTTCCGCATTAAAATAATTAAGCATTACTAGAAGAAAACATGTTATAACACTTGCAAAAAATTTTCACGGGTCTTCATTTATAATTAAAATAGACACTTTAGTCAAAGGAACAGAACGTTTTACATTTCAGATATTAAATATCGGGTTAAATGAAATGAATACTTCATTGAAACAACTAAATAAACCAAAAAACTGTTGTTGAAACCAATTATATAGCATCTTCAATTGCGTTGTACATCTTTCATATTTCATATTTATGCAATGGCCACGTCAGAATGCGGTTTCAACGTCAAGTGTTTCGGCATCAGTTCCATATGGTGCAAGTCATCCCACGATCAGCAAAACGTCCTCAATTGAAGACATTGGAATGCCGCTAATCGTCAAACAAGAAAGCCTTTAACGCCCTAATGTTTACATCTCGTGTGGTCCAAGGCATTTCACAATGGTGCATGTACGATTCATTTGGTAATCTATGTAATTCATTAGTGTTTGATCAGATGTATTTCGGTAACTAATGTTTATGATTTACAAAAGAATGAAACCACAATACATTGGGCATTACAATTAAAAAATAAGAAAACCAAATACGAATAATAATATATGTATATGGCCATGTTTTGTAACAAATGTTAAACCACAATTTTGATAAACATCATTAGACAGTTACCATTGAATGTATTAATGCGATGCCCTTACAATGGACACTGATATTGAATATAAGAATGACGTTGACAAGAAATATCATTCCACTTTGGTCATTTGCACATTAATAAGTCGTTATGATGATGCCCCTGGCATGTAGGCTGTGCGAATGCATGCGTATATGGAGATGGGCAGATTTGTAATTGTCACGGATTCTGTTGCTTATTGATATTCAGAAAAGGACACCGCCGTTGGAAGGATGGAAACAAGGTTTTGGAGATTGCAGCCGGTTTAATTGTGAATCAAACATCAATTTAGCTAAGTATTTAAATGCCAAATCACATATTAACCACATAGACTTTCAATTCAAATATAAATGATACAATAATACACAATTTTATACCTTACATAAATATCTTTCTTCTTCACGTATATAAAAGTCAACGGTCCGTTATTTTGGTTAATTATAAAATGTCAATTAAGAGGGCCCACTAAATAGTTTAGTGCCTGGAGCCAGCGGGCAGTATTTCTTGTGGGTGCCCGCTCAGCTCTGGTTGTGTGTATCTGCAGTTCTGAGAGGCGTTTTGTCATCATTTACGATTTTTCGACGATCGTAATTTACGTATCGAGATTTATGTAGTTGTTAACGTATATACAATTACATTAATCCGTTTCATCAACGAACATTTCGCAAATGCAATATATGCGACTACACAAAATAAATAATGGTGGTTGTTTACCGAAATAGCTTTACGAGGTCAAAATTGTTGAATTGACGTCATTGTCGCGCGCTGATCGAAATAAACAAGTTGAGAAAATGGGTTTAAACAAGGACGATGACTTAAAATTCTCGTTTGTCTTTGCAAAATGTTGTATATCTCAGCATGTACTAAAGACATGTTTAGTGCATTGTGTTATGCTTGTGATATTTTATCATTATATCTCAAACTTCTGTACTAAAAATGTGCGGTATAATATAAGAAATAGCACAGACCACTTCGGACCTCCTTGCATCATAGTGACCTCCCAGTCAGCCCGCAAACGATTAACGTATAATGCAAATTTATGTATATACTAGAAACACGCTAACTAGAACAACGATTAACGTTCTTAAATATAATGCAATTTTATGTATATAATAGAAACACGCTAACTAGAACAACTGAAGAAAATCTTAAATACAAAAAGCAATATCACTTCTTGGCAAAATATTTTTAAAATTAAATATTATGTTATGTTAATAACATAATAGATGTTTGAAACCAAACAACACTGAGTATCTGTTTTCAGTAATCTAACTTGAAATGAAATATGATATACATCAATCCACAATGATGAATCTTCGTTAAAGTACCGGTCTCAACTACAAACATATTATTTGCATTCAATGTGCAAAGCTATTACTTGTGCATCCGTTGACGTAATACTCTTGTCATAAATATATTCTGATTCAGTGCCGAGTTCAAGTTAAACTGCATTCATTTCTAGACGTTCAAACGTCTAAAAAACACAAAATTGCTAATGATATTATTATTGATAATAATTAAATTTATTATTGTAATGAAGAATGCTTTAAAGTAATTTCAGAATCAAAATACATATATGAGTATACCAGCAGAGCAAACATGTGGACAATCCAGTTGAAATGCAATATATATTGGAACACGCAAGCATTGATTTGTTTGTTTGCCCCCGTGCTGTAGATTTGAAATCAGTTTTGTTCACATTGACCTTATACTTTACATTCCTTACTGCTATTGGAATGTTTTCATGACAGTTTCATGTTCGTAACAAACGTATATGAACACAGGCATCTATAGTTCAAGTTGTGTTTTGCTAACATTCTGAAACGGTCAATCTCATTTTTATGCAAACCGGTTCCTTTAGCGATAACAATTAATTGCTGCTTTTAGTTTAGACCCACTTACGGTTTTGCATATATTTCATATTGATCTTACATGTATCTTCCAAAGATTCGATTCCACGAAATTTCCTGGTGAATTCCTTAGAACAGCTACTGAGAAACTCTTCATCGCTGATAAACTCTACTTCCGATGATTCGATGTCGGAAGGACAGAACAAGCGCATTGACGGCGTAGCATTCTTTATGTAGCATTGAGTTGTTATTTGATACGTTCCAGAAATACAGTAGAGCAAGTTTTTCCACTAATAATTACCAATAGTCCTTAGTTTTGGTAGTTGATTAATATCCATTCTTTGCTTCAGGCAATTGAGTCAACCGCTTCAAATGTACTCATTGTATTAACGATGAATTAAGTTGATTCATGTACTGATTGACACCTAAGGAAATGTTATTTGTCTTATTCCAAACTATTGTTCGACAAAAAAGCATTTAGATCAAAAACAGTGATAGTACATTTTTTATATTATATTTGTATTATTGAAATCGCCATACCTATATTTTATAAACATGTGATATCATCGAGCAAAAGCGTTTGTTCTTCGAAAACGATTGCATAATAAAATAAACGGTTAGAAGAAATACTTAATAAAGCGTGATAATTGGTATATCGTGACTAGTATGCAATCAATTCACTGGTTGTTGTCCGAACGGTCTTTCACCTGTTCAATGTGATAATTTACATGCCATTTTCTGTGGTCCTAGTTATGATACACGTGTAAATAATTATGTCTGTTTTCTTGTTAATAACAGTGAAAACAAGCTAGGCTTGGTATTTTATGTATAGAAAACGAAATGTGGTTAAAGTTTCTAGTTGATTACTGTATGACCATTAACAGAGATGTGTGTGAACAAGGTGGAGAATCAGAGATGTGTGTGAACAAGGTGGAGAATCAGTGGTGACAGAAGTAGAACCGCGAGCTATACTCTACGAACACGTGACAACATTTTATAACGGATTATAAGTGCACAGTGTACAAGTTGGTTTCTGTTTCTTTTTGGTGGTATTAATTAACGAATTCTAATTTATTTAACCCGTGTGTACGAAATTTTACTTGGATGATATTCTATTTTAAAGGTTGATTAAATATTAAAATCATACTTCATTAACACATGTTTTTCGAGAATAATGTTGCTATAAATAATGATTTGATAGTAGAAGTTACCATGTCTACTTTGGTTACCTAATGAATAAGTAACTAAGATTATGTTGAACAAAGTTTCATACAGAATGAATGAATGCCTAAAAGATTAAGAGCTTTGCCACCCGGCATAATACTGCAACTTAATACAACTATAGTCGGCAGTTCAAAATAACAGAAATTGTATTGTGACTGTATGTTATTTAAGTAGTGTATATAAAGTAACATTGTTCGCTTCGTTGTTTTTGTATCACTGATGCATAGTGCAAACGTCATTGTCCACGCATTTATATTCATGATATACACACCACTAATTAGGCATGGACATTTAATTGGTTTTGCTACGCAATGAGTTGCCCACTTTTGCTTCAAGTGTTGAGAGGTATATTGTGGTTATATTTGTTAACCAGAATATTACAATACATTGATTTTCCTAGAAACACGGATATGTTTTAGCAATGCAGAAGGGTTACATTTTATAGTGTATTCCTTATTAACTGATGCAATCTGTCATTTGACTTATATGTATTTGTCTGTCCACTGACAAACTTTTCTATGTAGATAATTATGACACAATGGACCAGTCAGTTGTATGTCAGTTATGTTAACCACAGAACGTAAATATATTATAACGTTTGGATCTGATTAATAAAGACCTACATTTACATTTACTTGTATTTATTATGGAACAACCGATTTACGACCCACACTTAATGCATGTAAGAGACAGTTCCATTGCAAAGACCCCAGTAGTAACAACTGACAGATCCAATGTAGGCGACATTCGGTGTAGCAAAACCAGATGTTATACTGTTATGCTGAGAAATATGTATGTACAAAACGGCGCCTAACTATTTTTAATATATTGAAGTATTTTGGCCAAACATTGGATAAATTCAATGTAAATGCTTAATGATAAGGCAATCATGATGATCGCACTTTTGTTAATTCGTACGATTCCTTTGTTAAGCGTTAATAATGCCTGGGAATAATTGTTTTATTTTTTGTGGCGAATATTGACAAGCATTTTAACTTGTGTTTGTTTCTTCTCAACAGCACAACAACGCTACTTCACACAACCTCAACATCGCCACTTAATCTCGTTTGCAATCCAAACTATAGGCTACTATTTTAACAGTTGAAATAATATGTGTGCATGTTGTTAATGTATATGTCATTAATTTTTGAAAACACGTTTCTTAGAAACTTTAAATACACACTTATCGTTAATTGTCACTGCATCGGAAGTCTCAATATGACAATTTTATTACATTACATACATGTATTTTTGTAGCCTCAATGATTGCCAGGCGTATTAGGTCTAGCCCCGTGTTCACAAAACAAGTTTAGCCTGATTTTCAGGTTCAAGATGAACTTGAGCCAGATATTTCAGGATCAGGCTCAAAAATGATGTTCACTAAAATCAGGATCAATTTTAATTTTCGGTCAAATATATATTATGAAAACTATTTTAAACTCTTAGCAACGTACATTTGCTGTCTGAAATGAAGAATTTAATAAAATAAATATAAATGATTATGTGATTCTATCAAAAAGACAAGTAATTCTGAAAATAAAGTATGTTTGATATTCCGCTCAGTTGAGGTACAAAATCAAGATCAGCTAAGACTGATCCTGATCCTGTAATTGATCCTTTGTGAACACGGGGCCTGGTGTTTGATTACATCTGTATTCACTACATACACTTCTCTAATTCGATCCTCGACCGTCGTTAACAATTAGACATCATGTCCAGTCCACAAATGAAATACGAAATGCGTCATGTTTTCTTTAAATACATCATTTGATTGAAGACAGTTTGACAAGGAATGCAAATGTCGTTAAATATATCCAAATATACGAGCAACAGTGTTGAAACCACGGTTTGATGATGCTGCTCATCTAATTTCCGATTTGGCAAAAATCCATTCTTAAGCAGAAAAGTGGTTGGTTACGTTCAATCCCTCGAAAACCGAATCTCTTATAATTTTTAGAAAGTGTGATCGTCCAATGCATCCTCCTCTTTTCCTTAATGATTGCCAAATCAATATAGTAACGTCTCATAAACATTTCGGTTTGAACTTCTCAAATTCATGTTCCTGGCATGACCATATTGAATCAATTAAGAAAAAGGCGTGGCAAAGAATCAACCTAATGAGTTCTTTTAAGTTCACACTCGATCGAAAGTCCCTTTTTACTATCTATACAGCATTTATTAGACCTATTATTGAATATTCTGACGTTGTGTGGGACAATATGACTACTCAAGAAAAATTGAACTTGAAAAGATACAAGAGGAAGACACAAGAATAATTACTGGTGGAACACGTTTGGCATCACTGCAGAATCTATACCATGAAACGCACATCGAACCCTTGAAAAATAGAAGAATAAAACATATTCACTCTTTTCTACATGATGTCTAATTCTTACACCTTCATACTTGTGCACATTAATCCCTCCTAGTGTGGGAGAACTGTTTATCAACTTTGCAATTCTGGTAATATTCGCAACATCTCATGTAAATCTCAAATCTTCTCTCGATCCTTCCTACCATCAACTATAAACCTATGGAACTCTCTTCCAGCTGCAGTTAGATCGGCTCCGTCCCTTTATGCCTTCAAAGCAAATCTAAACAAAGATAAAAATAAAGTTCCTCTGCATTACTATGATGGTGATTGAATGTCTAATATTCATCATGTACGATTAAGGATGCATTGTAGCAGCTTGAATGAGCATTTATATATGAAGAATATAGTGGAAAGCCCATTTTGTCGCTGTGGCGAGATCGAAGATACCTATCACTACTTCTTCAATTGTCCTATTTATCTTGATAAAATAATTATTATATCCGACAATCTGTCTGCTTTCCAACCCATCACCTTGCAACTCCTTCTTTTCGGTCTTAAAGACGAATCATATGAAAAAAAATAAATATTTAAACATGTTCAATTATTTATTCGAGACAGTAACAGATTTTAATCCAGTATCATCTCTAGGGACAGACCAAAAGTCTCTCCCCTTGCCCTGTCTCGCAACCGTTCTTTGTCTTTTCCCCCCAATTTATCTTGTGCTAATACGCTCTCCCTCCATCTCTCCCAAACCATATGTCAATATACCATTTAGTTTTCCTTCATAATATTAAAGCGTTATGATACTTTATTATTTACATTATGCTTTGTACTACAATCTGTTTCATTTGCAACTTTGTACTTCAAAATAATTCTAGCAAGTCAATTTAGATATTTTCTTACCCATTTGACAATCAAGTTGTAGTTTCACAGTCGTTATAGTTTACACCGTATCACCGCATTATATCAGCAGCTCATTTACCAACGACTAAGTCTTGAGCATCTCAACATATGTAATCTATGATTATTGAAATGTATTTTTCAAATTTCAAATTGTCAAATTTGTCAAATGTATTATGTATGTTTGTTTTGTGATTATTGCATGTGTATTTGATTGATTAAATAAATACTGTTTAAAACAAACCACGGTTTAGTACCAGTAGCCACCGATGCGAAGTCGTGGCCAATTCGTAATACTAAACGTTTTTGTTTCAATACCAATTTCTTGCACCGGCTACATTTCATTCACCTCTGTAGTTGGCTCGGAAAGTAGTCCTAACCCACGTGGTTTTAGTCACATCTTCATGACATTCAAAATGGCGTAGAGACAATAGCGTCCACTCTGTCCATTTTGTTTACATATGCGAGCTGATTCCATCTGCGTAAATGGGCATGACAATAATTCCAACAATAGGAATCAATGTTATTAATTTTTATCTCCATTTATAATAATTAAATAAAAAACATTTAATCTTTATTTCTATGATCCCAAAAATTAACTTCAATGTACGCTAAACACATTTTTCTTGTTTCAACAAGATTTTTGTCATTGAGCCCGTTGCAAAGGTGTATGGTGAGAGCAACGAACGACAACTCTGTTAGGAGATTGTTTCAAGACAAATTCAATCAAGCATTTTGACAGTATTTAAAAATATAACCAAATTTATATCAGCAGTAGAAGAGCTCGTGGTATTATGTTTAATGTGTGGGCATATTGTATTTAAAAATCAGTAAAACAATACAAAAAAATTTGAACCAACATAAATCATGGTTAAAATAATGAAAACCGCTTACCACAATAAAAAGCCAATAGGAAGCAGCGGTGTTTTAACTAGCTTAAAGCTTACAGATAAACACAACTTTCGTCATCTCCGCCAACAGTCTTTTGAGAGGGTAATTTCCAAAACAGGTATCGCGGAAAACTACTTCTTTTCTGTACAGGCTATTAGTCAGTAAATCGAAACCAGAAAGGGTCCTTCTTCCAAACAGCAAAATTACACACCCGTTTTCTTAAATTTTATTATTTAAGATAATGTATGTAATATGTATTATAATGTGTATATCATGTGATTTATTACAATCACCGTGTGTAAAAAGGTCAATGTATAAAAAAATAACTTTAAACTAATGACACCCCTACTTTTGCTATTTACTTGATGTAACCGAAATATTTACCGGGGTGTCCTGGAATAAGACCAACAAATTAATGCGCTACATCGGTTATTTTTCACTCGTTAGAAAAGTGTTTTTTTCTTGTTACCAATTCTCATTCTGAATATTTGGACAACACATTACTGCAATTTATTAATGTTAACTGTACTTGGAACAATCGAGAGCTTGCACCGTATGATCTATTTTGACTCAGGAGGCTACGAACAAAGATATGTAAATAAATATGTTTTTTTTTTTTTTTTTTTTTATAGATCTTTGGCTAAGAAGCACTAACACTCGGTGCGCCTAACTACTACGCTTCATCGGTTATTCTGGCCCTTGCAGATTGACTTGTTAACTGGCATATATTTACTTCCGTTTGCATAAGATAATAAGCTCGAACAAAATATGTTTTCGTTACTTTCAAATTAGTTTTCATTATGATGTCGTATACTATTGCATAAGAAGCCAAATTATAAAGTTTAAAATTGGAAATTGAACTTCATTCAAACAAATGTTTTCTTTTCGCAAAAATGCTATCATAATTCACATGCTTTAGTTTCTTTTGTCGGCAATAGTCTTTCTACGCTATGGGCGTTTTGATTTTTTTAATTTAATAATTGGAAATTACTAAGATATGTATGCAGTAATTAACCGAAGACTCGGAGCCAAAGGACTGTCTAAAACATTGCCAGTAACTCAGTTGATTCGACCGATGTTCTATAACGATGTATTTAAAACATCGCGTATAACCACAAGTGACCATTGATGTTTAAATTATATAAGTAAATGTTGTATTATGTTTTGCATCTGAATACGATCTCAAAATAGGCAAAATAACAGGGAAGGCACATACGTTAACAAGTACAAGCAATTCTTAGGCCTAAATAAAATTACTAGAACTATTGTACATATTAAGGTAATTTATTATATTTATTATGTAAATACTAATAAAAAATAGTATATGATATTAAATTCGGGAAAGCATTTGTAGAGAAAAATAATAATTAAATCTATGTTATAAATGTGCACAATATGCTTCATAAATTGCTGGCATCAACTTTAAGTCCAGAGTTAATGGTCAGTCGAAATGAGCGTCATATATTACTACAAATATGGAACGTTAATGCGGGATTTCAAAATGCGTAAATGCTTATCCGGAGACGAAAAATACTGCTGTAGTATGATCACGTGTTCAGAAGTGGGGCGTTATTGGGAAATATATTAATTTAATAAATGCTGCTAATTATGTTTAAGTGCATGTTACTGTACATTAAGATTCGTCGGCAAAACATTCCGATGTTTTCACAATAGACAATTCTGCGGATACTGAGATTAGTGGATTTAATAGTGGGCTAACAATGTTATCTTTTGTGGAATACCTTTTTTGTTGGCTACGTAAATTCTTGTTTCGTTCTACCCACGAAGTTTACAAAAATGTGTGTCACACGAATATTTTGGATTTTGCATTATATACAGTTCCTAATCTGTCCACCTATAGTGTAATACTATTGCATTCAATTATATAACCATATTTTATACATGTTCCTATTTAGTCTGTACATTATAAAATATATCTGCATGCAGTTATAATAACCGTACTTTGAAAATACAATATATGTGTAACGCATTTAATATCAGTATGCACTCTACTTCGAAATGGCAAGTTGGTACTTTTTCAACTTTTCACATAACGGACATACTTGTGTTCGAAATAAAGCTCCGTATAGCAAATGATAATGACAATTAAGAGTACTCATAAATGTGTTATTTGTAACAATTTCTGTACAAGAATGTCCTTATTTTATTTCTTTCACACTGGAAATCCAGACTAACGTTATTGATTGAAATTGTTCTGCATCTTTGCCCGAATATCAATACGTATGTTTATTGAGTATTAGGACTGTCTGAATTGGGCTAGTTTTCTAAATTTTGGTAAATTAAGAATTATATGAATTTATAATGAATGACGACAAAAGACTGAATATCAGTATCCTCATTATGGTAGGGGTATATTTAAATTCAAATTGAATTGTTTGTGTTACACACCTGTACCATTATTGTTTGTACCACCATGAATTGTTTAGCAATAAATCACAAGGCTCGAATATCAACCACATAAAAAATATGGAATTAAACGCAGGAAAAGAACACACTTCTTACGGTTTTACATGTATAGTTACATTTTATGCAAATTCTGAAATTACAACACTTTCAATGAATTATAATTGAATATTGTATTGCGCTAATTCAATCTGAAAACTATTGTTAATTTCGCATATTTACATAACAGTCTCTACAAAACCACGTCATTAGTTCATAAACATATCTACATACCATACCATAAACGTACAGTTTATTCTATGCTCAACCAATCGAAATACATACTCAGTAGTTACATTTTTAATACATACTGCGACGTCTTTCTATATCCGCATGTTAATTTTAACTTTAGACCACCTAAGAGCAACTGCACAGGTATAACTTAAAGACGACATTTTTTCCTTAACACTGGGTAATTCAGTCCATCGAGGATCATGTCTTAACACTTGTGAGTTAATTGGTTATGCATGCAATCATAATCATAATTATGGAATGATCAAGGAATATCTACGTTCAAGCGTATAACTTTTGATGTATGGCTACGATAACGAAGAAGAATGTTCCAATCAAATAAAACAGTTCCAAAGTCTTAACCGTCTTTGTAATACGGTCTATTCGCTTATAAATTATCCATTTGCACCTTTTATTAAATAATCATGCCCATACCAACCACGCTGTATGTCAATAGCATTATGACTGGTTGTGTTCCTTTTTCTCCGTTCATTTATATTAAATCAGTTATTTACAGTAATTGTTATTACGGAGTAGTTATATCAATCAAGGTGATAAGCATTGATGTACAATTCATCTCTGAATCAAGATTGATGGAAAACATTGCAAAACGATTGTGTTTTCAAAATTGACAATATTTCAAAATAAAGCATCCGCATTCAAACCATACAGAGTATTTGTACATGTCAACACATGTCAAGGTATACAGTAAAACAATTTTATATTGTTGACACAAGTCTTATCCCTAGTAATTCCCTGTTTCCATTGTATTCTGAATGTTTTACTCGTATAATATACGTAATAACTATTATAATATTTTTTTCGCCATGCACCACTGTGGAAACTGAACACCGTTCTCAAGTTGCTTACCCATTTGCTATTTTCCTCTACTGGGTACACTCCATAGTAATTAGAAAGGAAATACAATCTCATGGGATTAGGCTGTGACACAGAAACGGGACAAACCGCTTAGCTTAAATTTAGAATGATCAGCAACATGAATAAAGAGGCATTTTAGGAATACGAGAATGTGCTTGATCAGAAATGCAAGTTTACAGTGGTTACAGTTTACAATGCAACTAAACGCAAGTTTTAGGCGCAATTATTTATTTGCGAGCCTTTGTAATCAATAGGTAAAGACGCTAATTAAATTATGTAAGTGTACATTGGCGAGATGAAGGTAACTGAAACGGTAAAATTACGATATGACCAACGTTTTTGAAAAAACAATCCTTAATTTACGCTGCTTGCGTTGATGTTGCTAATCCTTTATCTGTTTCAGGAAGCATATTGAATCCATCTGTGACTGATGCTGGCATAAGTTTGTTAAGATATTAAGAATATTCCATGATTTATACGTGTAATTCGTTTTATCACATTTTATTCCATATACACCAGTACTAATAACGTCCGTCACTAAGCATTTTCTCATTGTTACAAAAACGCTACATATGTTTGCAACTATTACATTGTAACTGACAACCGAATGATATACCATGTTATTTTTACATATTCTGATTTTTTTTTAAAGAAACGCCTTCTTCATAATGTTTTCTCTGGTTAATGTGCATGTACAGTGGTGGCGTAATCCTGTCGGTATTTGTTTTCACGGTATACATCGTGCTTATTGCACACATGTCTTGATTCAATGAATACCAAACAACACAGTAGACCATTGTTTTCCGGCCCCACTGGATGGAGCAAATGTCCTGTGTGTTTTTGTGTGCTAATGAGCTCATTTAAAAGTGCATTGATGCAGCGAAAACTATATATTATTTCAAGGTTCAAGATTTTATGTACAACAAATCCAGTAGGCTAAGGCCCATGTGGACAGTTGATGGCACATGTGTGTAACACAAATATTCAAATCTGCATCAAAATATATAAATAAATTTGTAAAGAAATAAATAAACAAATACATGTGTGAATATATTTGAAAGAAATTAGCTATTAGTAAAAAAAGGTCGTAATTCAAATCGTAATATCTACCTTTCACACGGACGAATTACATAAAGGGTAATGAGTTGAACAAAGTAAACTGTATTGTGCGATTTAAGTGACCTGACACTCATGAATAGTTCGTGTATTTTCGTAAATCTATTTTAAGCTATACCCAGAGAGGAGATTTAGACATGAATATGTGTTGATGAAATCCGTACTAAGTAACACTTGATACAGTAGTGCTGTGGTAAGTACGCAAAGTTTGTAAGCGTGTTGTTCTGGGTTCGAATCCCAGAACATACACTTTTTATTTATTTCTTTTATCTATTTATTTAATTTATTAATTATATTAAATTTAATTAAATGATTATTTTGTCTGACGTCATGACACGGAATCGCATCCGCAACCTCGATTCTGACACAGACGAAGGCTACACCGATACTGCGAGCGAAGGAGAGTCTTTGAGAATGCATTTTTATGTAGATAAAATGAATAAACTAATAAAAATATAACAAATGAAGAAGGGGAAAATAGCAAAATCAAGAAAAAATAAGTGAGGTTGAAGTATAAGAACATGATACAAAAGAAATATTTTTGAAAGAGTTGAATTACAGTCATTGTGATTCAAAGTCTAAGACACTATCCATCGCGGTATTCTTTCTGACACTTGTTGAATTGTGCTCTTGTTATATGCCTATTAAATCCATGCTTTAGACGCTAAATAAATTTAAACCGATACAAATAGAACGGTCGAGCGCTACCGTTAATGAATGCCAGGTCAATAAAATCGTACAATATATATACAGTATGTAAATATATGATGGTGCATGTGTATAACACAAACCTTCAAATCAATAACATCATAGATAAGGTTGTAAAGAAATGAATAAACAAATGCATGCGTATATATATTTAATTGTATATATATTTAAAAGAAATTAGCTATTAGTAAATAAGGGTCTAATTCAAATTGTAATATATACAATTCAAAATTGCACGACTTATCACGAAAACGGCAAATAGATGGTATTTAAGTACCATTATCAAACGTTTTTACATGAAAATCGAAAACCAAATAAATGTGTTCATTCCCTTACCATAGCACCTATACGAAACGAAACAATAGGTGTTATAGGGAAAAACGAAAATAAAACTTCTTAACACATATAATACATTAAGTAACAATGTACCAATTTCGAATAAACAAATATATACAATTATAACTAATTAATACAACGTATAAAGAGGGAACATAGTACCTGTTAACACTCTAGAGTTAAATGAAATAGTTTTCTATACATATTTGCACATATTATTATTTGAATTTACAATTATTTAATATGATTTCGGCGACAAAAAATCATGGACATGCGATGTGTATTATATGTTCACATACGAATGTAAGAATATTTTGCATTTAAATTGACCCAATGAATACCAACAACATTTAATACAGTAGACCATATTTGGCCGGCCCCACTAATTGTACCAAATGTCAATTATAATTTCGTTTTCGATTGCTAAACAGCTCATTTAGAAATGCATTAACTTTTCATAGAAACATGGTGTTTTCCTTAATATCTTAATATAATGATGCAATATCTATTTTACAACACTTCATGTTAATGTTGCCGGTGTTTATTTCTTGTTATATGGGTGTGGGTCACCGGCTACCGTGTTGTGAAATACAACACAATAGTAATGTCTGAAATATATTTATTTATAATTAATATAAATAAATGAATGTTTTACATTCCAAGGTTGAATATCGAATGTGAAAATTCTCGACAAATCGTGAAGGATTAAAATGGTTGGGTGAACACAATCATGCAGTAATTGGGGGATCGAATCTGAGTGATGTTAATTATTGTTAGTCGTTGACAATAGAGATCAGCATAGTTTGTTAATTGAAAAGTTCTCAGTCTAAAAACTACGGATACTTCGTGACTATAACTGTACATATAAACCTTACCTATCTATACACAAAAACTACTCTACCTAAATAGATTATAAATTAAATGATTTATAAAAATAAAAGGGATAAAATAACAAGGCAACACATTGTTATTGTTAATAATGTATTATTGTTTATTCAATAATAACGAATGATTTAATGGACTGTGACATATATCCCTTCTCCGACTAGATGGCGTCCTCGACATCTTTTCATAAGAACTTAACGTGATACTGAATGGAATCATAAAAACGAACAATATCACGATAATAATATTTACAAATAATTTTCAGTAGTCAATGTACTTGAACCTGTAATTTCAACAACAAAAAAAGCAATTATGAAATATTACGCACAGTACATAATGCATAATTATTAATGATAAAATATATAAAATATACTCAAAATGTTAATTCAAAAACATGGTAATGATGTTATTTATATAAACACAATGTAATTCATTTGTAAGAAATGAAAATACATTATTATACACTGGTACAACACTCTGTCGTCTTTATGTACCTTGTGTTCAACTCTAAACTGTCAGTTATACAAATATCTCACACTCTGTCGGTATGGTAGTGACGTGGTGTTCCAGTATAAACTCACCGGAAGCGAACCTCTCGGGTTTGCGTGTCGTCCTGGTAGATCTGCGCGGGAGTACTCCGGGTTCACCAGGTTTCCTTCTGTGTGGCGGTCTGTACGGTGAACTCGGTGATTCTCTGTCTGACGAGTCGCTACTGTCAGACGTTGACGTCTTGAGGTCGTGGTCGGCCTGAATCGATCGATCATCAAGTCGATCCGATGCAATGCTTTGTATCGAGTCTGATGACAATGATCTTGATATTGGCAAGTTGTTAATCACAAGTAGATTGTTCCGATGAACGGTTTTCGCGTCGCCTTTTCCGTCTTCGCGTTTAATGCGAAAAACAGGTATGTCGGGGTCTGGCTGCGAAATAACTACGTAGGGGTGTTCATCCCAGATATCAGCTATTTTGTTTTTACCACGTAAATCGTAGTTGCGTAGCAAAACACGATCACCACATTCAAGTTTAGCGTATTTCACCTTTTTGTCATAATACTCTTTTGATTTATGACCTTTATTTTGGGCTTGGCGATTCGCAATATTATACGAATTTTTTAAATTCTTTTCTAGGGTTTTCATGTATTGGGAATGGGATGAACCCTCGATATTTTGACGCTTTAAATTCAGTACAGCGTCGATCGCTAATCTTGGTGATCTTCCGAACATCAACGTATATGGGGCAAACCCCGTACTTTCGTGTCGTGTCGCGTTGTATGCGTGTACAAGGGAGGGAATGGCAGATTTCCAGTCGGACTTACGATTCGGTTCAAGCGTTCGTAACATTTGTAAGAGGGTTTGATTGAACCTCTCACACTGACCGTTACCTTGCGGATGATAGGCTGTGGTTCGGGTACGCTTAATACCAGCAATACGGCATAATCTTTGAATTACTTTTGACAGGAAATTTTGTCCCCGGTCACTATGGAGTTTTTGAGGGAAGCCGTAATGCACAAAGAAATTGTCCATCAACACTTTAGCCGTTGTTCGGGCCGTTTGATTTCGGGTCGGTATAGCTTGTGAATACCGAGTGAAGTGATCGGTGATCACTAGTATATTCTCATACCCACCTTTGGACATTTCTAAAGACAGGTAATCGATGCACACAAGTTCCATGGGGAATGAGGAACTTATATTTACCAGCCCTGTAGCACGAGATGGCCGAATTTTGCTTTTAACACAGCGCTCGCATTTGTGTATCCAGTCTGATACGTCATTGTCCATGCCTGGCCAGTAAAATCGCTCTTTTAAGAGAGAAATTGTGCGGTCGCGACCTTGATGCCCAAGATCGTCGTGCAATGCTCTAAATATAGAGCGACGACCTGATTCAGGAAGTACAATTCGCTGAATTGTCTCCCCCTGTACATTGCCGGTATGATATAGGATATCATTGGACACAGATAATTTCTTGAAATGTCTGAGATATTTTCTTGTGGTAGGTGTCATGCATTGTATCTGTTCGGCCGACGGCGTGCGGTCACGAGCAACGTATTCTTTGATACAATGTATCGCAGTATCGGCATCTTGACCGATAACCCAGTCCGTATTGCTCAAGACCTGAGCCCCATCGTATACATTTGTATCCGGTGGGTTAAATTGTGTTATGGGTTCGGTTGGCGTAGCTAATATAGCCTGTATTACACATTGTTCTATTTGTTTACATTGAGTTGTAAACATGTGCGTACTCTCATCTGACGATATGTTACAATCGTCATTGGGGTTTTGTTGGGGTCTTTGGCGTGATAGCGCGTCCGCTTCAATATTAAGCTTGCCAGAACGATAATTTATTTTGAAATTATAATTCGCAAGGGAGGCAACCCATCTCTGACCACACGCGTTTAGTTTGGCTGTACTTTGAACGTAGGTCAGGGGGTTGTTGTCCGTGAAAACTTCAAATTGCACGCCGTACAGGTAGTCGTGGAATTTTTCCGTGATAGCCCAGTTTAAGGCTAAAAATTCCAATTTACTTGAGTGGTAGTTGCGCTCAGCCGGTTTGAGACTCCTGCTTGCATAAGCGACAACTCTGTCTTCTTGGTACAAAACCGCACCGAGACCAGTAGCAGAGGCGTCTGTGTGCACTCGGAATGGTTTCTTGTAATCAACGTATGCCAAGACTGGTGCTGTAGTTAACTTTGACTTTATTAAGTCAAAAGCAGCCTGCTCAATATCGCCCCATTTAAAAGCATCAGTTTTGGGCTTACGGTTGTTGTGTTTGCTTTTGTCCGGATTTTCACTCAATAGGTTATTTAGTGGACGGACAATGGAGGCAAAGTTAGCAATGAATCGTCGGTAATATCCGGCGAATCCAAGGAAACTGCGTACCTCTTTGACAGTCTGTGGTATTGGCCAGTGTACAACCGCTTCTATTTTAGCGGGGTCTGTTTTTATGCCTTCTGATGAGACTATATGGCCTAAATATTGGACCTCTTTCATTAGAAACTCACATTTTGAAGCTTTAAGCTTTCAATTGTGTGTTTCTAGTTGTGTAAAAACAGATTCTAGTCGCTCAACCATTTGCCCTACTGAAGAAGAAAATACAATGATATCGTCCAAATATATTAGGCAGTCTCTGAGGTTGTGTTCGCCCATGCACCGCTCCATCAACCTTTGAAATGTTGCTGGGGCATTGCAGAGCCCGAAGGGAAGTCGGTTACATTCATAAAACCCCAGGGAGCCTACTTGGAATGCTGTCTTTTCTTTGTCTTTTTCGTCCATTTCGACCTGCCAATAACCCGATTTCAGGTCGAGTTTTGAGAAGTATTTGGCTACTGACAGTAGGTGTAAGGTTTCATCAATGCGCGGAAGGGGGTACGCATCTTTATATGTGCGCGAATTCAATTTTCTGTAATCAATACAGAACCGAATTGTGCCGTCTTTCTTACGGACAATAACAACATTTGATGAAAATGGACTTTGTGATGGCCGTATAACTCCCATATCCAACATTTCATTTATGTGTTCTCGGACTTCGTTAATAAGTCCAGGTGGTACACGGCGATACGGTTCCTTGAACGGTTCGCTGTTTTCTAGCTTTATTTCGTGTTTCACTAGATCTGTGTTCCCAATATCTAGTGAGCCTTGTGAAAAGACATTTCGCCATTTCCAGAGCAGGTTTTCAATGGTAACTTTATGTTCATCGTCAAGATGACTTAAGTTAACGTTTATGTTGTCAAGGAAATCGGTTTTATTTAAAGGCCTGTCATTTTGTGTTGGTTTTAATTTTGACTCTTCGGGGGTATTGTACGTGTTATCATACTGGTCTGGACACCATGTTCTCAAAACCTTGACGTCCTGTAGTTCGCACAAGACAGAGTCTGGCTTTATTGAGAGTGTTTTAGCGGACATATTAAAGATTTTCACTGGTATACGGGCCGTTTTACCAGTGTTTTCCAATGAAACAACACGTGGACAAACACCAATTTTTGAGGATGCAACTGGTGTTTGCTCAGTAACTGCCGCAACACCTTTAAAAGCAACAGGTTTCCGTACAAAACCAGATACTGTTATGGTTTCGTATGGAGGTATTTGCACATCTTTCTTATTAGTACTGCGTACCAAGCATTGTGGCGATTGTGCAAATATAGACATGTATGCTGTGTGCCATTCAGTGGGCAGCTTGTTTCCTGAAACATGGCTTAACAGCCGAATGAGATTTGTACCTACGATAACGGGGACTTGTATGTTGTACTCCGTATCGTGGACCACCAGAACAGGTACATCATGTGTTTGATCAGATATGTTGGGTATTTTTATTGTGGCCTCAATATACCCAATGTATGGAATTTCATTACCGTCTGCCCCTTTAATTGATATTTTTAGTTCTTCTAATTCATGTATTTGCGGTGGTTCTTTCAGTTGTGCCACAAAGCCTTGGCTTACCGTTGTTATCATTGCACCGCTATCAATTAGTGCTGGTGTTAGTTTACCGTTTAATACGATTTCAGATTCATTGGAATGACCAATCAATCTTTGTAAAAATGGTAGTTTTCTAGGTTTTGGGTCTTCTGTTATAGTAGTGTCTTCGATTTGACCCGCAACGGAGACATCCTCTCGTTTAAAGGAATGGAAATCTGTCCATCCTGGTCATAAGTTCTATTCGTGTTTTTGCCGTTGTTTTCGGTTCTGTTTTGGTAGCCGTATCCTCGGCCACGCCAAGTTCTGGTCCCCCCTCTTTGTGGTTTCGAATGTTCTCTGTCGTGCGTTTCTGTCGATGGCTGGTTCAATTTTATAGCTTCCACTTTCTTGTCTAATGTTTCAATTTGTTTCATTAGAGCCGCTATCATGTCTGATGTACGCGTGATTTCCGTATCCGCAGTTGCTTGGTTAATCTTCGTCGTTTTCGGACGCGTACCATTTCTCTCGCGTTGAAGCTGAATCTCGAATTCTTCAGCCCTGATTTTATTTCTTAAAACTTCATAGGTCATTGAACTTTCAAAATGAACTCGTGTCGCTTGACGTAGTTCTTCACTTTTTAGGCCTCTCCAAAACCTATTCTTCAACTTCGTGTTTCTTTCTGCTTCCGGCATTCTAGCCTTTCGTGAAATCTGAAGAAGCATTTCTTCTAATCGAAGACCCCATTCAACGATTGATTCGTCCTGTTTCTGTTCTGCTAGTAGAAACTTTGACAAAATACTGTCTTCGCTTGCTACATTTCCAAAATTCTCTTCCAAATTTTGCATGATTTGCTCCACGGTTGCGTATGTGCCAATGTGTAGCATGCATTTTTTTGCTTGGTCTCTAAGCGACTTCCGTAAGGCTTGTTTCAATATTTGTTCTGAATAAATGTGTTGAATACTTTCGAATTCAAGCTTGAATTCCTCAAATGACGCTTCGTTTTTAGGCACTGGTTCCTTGCCAGAAAATGGGGCTAAATTGATTTTGATAGGTAGATCTTTTGGCTGTGCTTCAATATCTCTTGGCCATTCATTTTGTTCTCTATGGCTGTTTTGGAGTTCGATCTTCTGCCGTTCAAGATCTTTTATCTTTCTATCTAAATCAATCAATTTGACATTGTCCTCTGTCTGATGTGTACAGTCGTGTGACTCATACTTGGTAATAGTTCTGCGTTTCGATTCTTGTCGATGTAACGCTAATTCTCTTTTCATCATCTGCAATTCCATTTCTTCAAATCTCTCTGTCATCCTTTCTTGCAACTGTTCAAGCCTATTTTCATACTGGGCCATCTGTGACTCGCTTTTGGATAATTTGTCCAGCAATTCCTTCTCTTTTGTCTGAAATTCGAGTTCTCTTACCTTTATTCTCCAATCTTTCTCTTCTAGTAATAACATCAGTCGTTCTATCTCCTGTCTCTTCCTATCTATATCCTGTTTCATCCTGAAAGACTGTACCTCATTACTAGTTTCATGGTGTCTCTGTTTTGGTGTAGTTTCTTGTATTATATGCTCTTCTAATACTCTTAAACTTCTCTCTAAGTCTGTAATTTGTTCCGCATCCGACTCACTATCTTTGGAGGCACGTCTGTCTGTAGATGTCTGTAACTCTGCGGTCATTCGAAGCTGTTTCTCATCAAGTCTCTGTGTTTCCATGCTAACATGAAGAAGGTCCCCGTGTTCGCAAGTGTCGTCATCCTGAACGGGATAGGCTACTCCCTCCTCAGCTTTACTTCTCTGTCTTTCCGTGATAAGCTGTTGTCTTTGTCTTCTGAACATTTCTAATTCAAAGTCTTTTCTCTTTCTCTGTTCCAGTTCAATCTCTCGTTTTCTTCGCTTCTCATCATCAACTATTTCGCGTTCATTTCTCAATTCCTCTGTAGATTTTCGTAATCTATACGAATGCTCACCTTCTGCCATGTTCGCTATCTTACTTTGCTACTCAACTACAGAATTACAGTCTACAGACTTATTGTAATACGTGCACGTATTGAATAATTATCTAATTTAACCTATCTAACTATAACTACTACGCAAAAACCATGTAAAATATCAAAATTTTGCAAGCAATTCCGTTGTCGTATAATATTTTATCTCCCCTTTTGTATAATAACCCGGTATTTCACTCGTCGTTGTTATCTCCCCTAACTCTCTTTACTGAAGCGTACCAACACTACAATCACATGCTTAATATATTATCCGATTTTCAGATCCATGCTTATCAGCAATTAATGGCGGAAATCTGTCCTCAATTTAGTGCTACTTAGATTGCAACTGTATAATCAATCGTCTTAATAAAAGACCTTTCACTCAACTGGGATTGGAACCATCCGCGTGCAAAAAAAAAACGCGCGCGTCAAGCGCGTTACCGCTACGTCAATTCTGCTATCGTAACCGTCGCTACTCAAAACCAACGATTTCGGCGTTAAGCTATCGATAATAGTTAGCCGAAAGTAAAGTTCTCGATTATTTCAAATAATCGATACAAATACCCCGCAGTATTCGCGTCTGGTTTTCGATCTCGTGGTAGGCCTACGAATTTGTAATTAGTATTCGGAATAAAGTATATACCTTATTACGAATATCTAATTTAATTTTGAATGGTCACTGATCTAACAGGTCAATATTGCTGGTTATTTTATAACCTCGCCATTTTTTTTGTGTGAATGGGGTTTATATTTGTGCTGATACAAAAAAAATTTTTCTAAGAATATACTATTCTACTAATTCTTAGATCATCTATTGGTTATTAAAAATGTTAGGTCAGAGATAATTATGGTTATGAGATTTCACCGTTAGTTAGTTTTACGAAGTTAATGCTCGTGTGCTCCGTGCATAATACTTGACGGTTTGTAAAATAATACAATTGTAGATACAAAAATATAGGACAACTGTACAGTAAAATATATATGAGAACTGGTTTTAAAATAAATTGTGTTAAGTGATTTCACACTAAGTTGACAACGTGTCCCAAACGAGATTTAGTAAAATCTAGGAATTTGGAGAAAACGTTTTCCTATATACGCAAATTAGAATTTAGAGTCAACTTAGTATATAATTGGCATGTAAATTGTTATTAAATTTACACAATGTACAGTATACAAAATTTGACTCACCAATCCGTCGGCAATTGAAAACACAACAAAACACACAATAATAAATTATGATCCACTGTCCATTTACTTAATGTCCAGTAACGAATCCGATGCGTTCCTCCAGCGAAAAGCGTGAAGTCCCCTCTGCGGCGTACGCGTAACGTGATAAAAGTACCCGGGTTACTAAATCACTCCAGTACGTACGAACGAACGGTTGTTAGCAAGTTTATGGATCCTCTGACACGTTCATTGACGTGAATCATTAGCCGTCACAATCAAGATGGAAATGTTCCTTTCTGGTGTGCCGTACACGGATCAACATCGGAAAAACGTTGATGTTGTTTCGCCTTTCTGGATTCAACGTTATTAACGTTGAACTTGAATGCTTGTTGTCTGTTCACGAACGTGAACTCACGTTGGGCGCCAATTTGTTGCCGGTGTTTATTTCTTGTTATATGGGTGTCGGTCACCGGCTACCGTGTTGTGAAATACAACACAATAGTAATGTCTGAAATATATTTATTTATAATTAATATAAATAAATGAATGTTTCACATTCCAAGGTTGAATATCGAATGTGAAAATTCTCGACAAATCGTGAAGGATTAAAATGGTTGGGTGAACACAATCATGCAGTAATTGGGGGATCGAATCTGAGTGATGTTAATTATTGTTAGTCGTTGACAATAGAGATCAGCATAGTTTGTTAATTGAAAAGTTCTCAGTCTAAAAACTACGGATACTTCGTGACTATAACTGTACATATAAACCTTACCTATCTATACACAAAAACTACTATACCTAAATAGATTATAAATTAAATGATTTATAAAAATAAAAGGGATAAAATAACAAGGCAACACATTGTTATTGTTAATAATGTATTATTGTTTATTCAATAATAACGAATGATTTAATGGACTGTGACATTAAAGTGATAATATATTCTTATTTACCATGAGCTGTTAAACATAAGTTTCTGTCCTGCTGATACAGCTGTAATTTAAGAATGTTTTACATTTAAATGATGGAAACCAGCATTAAAAGTTGCATTGGTATGATTTATCATCCTTCACACAGTTGCATACCTTAAGGAATTGAGGCTGGGAAAATATCTACCAATCTAGAAGGCAGTCTCAAATGTTAAAAGACGTCCAGCAAAATTCAAATCAACCAATTTCAGTTCACTTAAGTCCGATTGAGAAATGTCGGATATTACGATAAAGGAATTACACAATCAGAAACCGCAATATGACTTTGAAACTAGCGCCACACACACGAATATTGGTTTCCTTCATGAAATGGCTTTTGGCCCTACGCTTCTTGAACATTTACAAGATTTGAAGATACAGTAAAACGCCTAGTAGGCAAGAATTTAGTAATAAACTGCTTACGAAGTCTCGAAACATTTATAACAATTAACTTGCTGTGTATATGCATTTATGACAGCAGAAAGTATTATTGAAGAGTCTTCTCCTTTAATTTTAAACATGTAACTTTTGCTTTTGTTTTCTGTTCAGTCAATTCGTGTATTTAATCAGTTGTTTATTGGTATTTGTTTCAATGATATGTGGCCGGCTGAATATTTAAGCGATACGCTTCAATGCCGTTTCTTTCTATTTGCATACATCTAATTATGCAACATTAAAGCAAATAAAAACGATTCTGGCAAGATATAAAGTGCTTACAGATAATAATTACAATTCACTGTAAAATCTTGTTTTAAAATATTAATAATTGGCATCTTTTGGCAAATATACAACTTATGGAAATGTATGTGAGTATAGCAAGTTTTGTGCATGTAACTGCGCATTGAACATGCCGTTTTTTATTTTATATAGTTATTATAAAGTCATTCCGTTATTAGATCATCTGCCTTAGTTATGAGTCATCTTGAAGGACTAAATAACGTTGGCATGCGTATTTTTTACATTAAGATTTTCAGAACTTCAATGTGCTCAAATATTTGCATACCTTCGTTTTGTTTGGGATATATTCAAACATGTGACCAAATGCATATATAATGGCTAGCACCAACAAGAAGTACATTAAGTAACACGTTCATTAATACACCGATTATAAAATAGTTTTATAAATATGCAAATAATTGTCATATTGGCTGTTTTCATTTAACCTTCTTTTCCTGATGTTTACACTTCTTAACTGACTTCGAATTATAATTGATGTTGTATGGAAAATATCGTTTTTTACATCGTTGTGTTATTCACAGAACTCGAGAGAGGCACTAGCGGATATAAGATTTGTTTTCCATTTCATCGATGTTTACATATTTTTTTTATCATTGTTTTTCTAGCCTCTATAAGATGCAAAAGGTGAAGCAACAAAAGACAATTGCAATCTAATATGCGATGCAAGGATGTGTTAGTGATCAATGTTTGTCCATATTTGTATCGTTTAAACGCCTGAAGTGATGAACAAATACCAATGTGAAAGTTTATTTCTATGTGACGGCGTTTACGCATAAATTAGGCATAATTTTCCCGACAGTTCATACACCGATGAAATACAGAAAAATGCAGTTCAATTCTTATAATTACAACAAAAACTGGATATTAACTTTACTTTTAACTGTCTAAGGTTCGCAACTGAAGTGCAGCCTCCGGCGTAAAAATCCCCGGTCAGTTTCGGTTTCATTTTCGTCGAACGGCATTTCTTATATCTCGTCAGACATTTCACATCGCTGTGGATCATTTTGGAGTGGACTTTCTGGTAAAATCAATTCAAATTTACCAATATGCGTTAACAGATTCATCTTCTGGAACACCGGCAACCGATAAATCAGTCATTTTGTTTAAGAACGATAGTGTATACATCGTAAATGTTCGCGTAAAACAATGGCGTCATTTAAAAAATTGCGAATGAAAGAAAACATCGTGAAGGTTCGCGCAAAACAAGGACGTCATTTCGCAAATAGAAAATGAAAAAGTAGTACGGTCATAAATATTAACGAGGTAATTTGCTTACCCAGCCGGATCATCGAGGTATGAATGACAGGTCACGTGGGCGGATTATCCAATCAAAATGCAGTGTTTACGTGAAAATGCAAACAGTTGTAATTATACTAGTATCATAGATTTTGAAAAAAATAGAACCACCACACCGATCAACCATGCATGGGAATTATAGTCGGTGTTATTTTGTGAAGTTGGGAGCAGATTTCTCCAATGTCGAAAGTAAACGGATCATGAAATTCAAAAAATCGGAAAAATAAATAAAATATAGCCATATAAATGTTCGGGAACGTTGTTTGTTTTTATTTCTTCCAAACAGATGCATACCATGAGATATTATGGCGGTGAATAAATCTAAACATTTACAGCGTATTCCCAATTGTATCATAAACATCACAATATTTAACTCTGAGATCAATTCAAACTAATGTACAAATGCGTGAACATAAAGTAAACACATCTGGAATTCACATTAATGTCTGTGTTAGTTAAAGTTTGAAATTTACTTCTGCATATGACGTTTTAAGTTAGATTTGTGTAATTAACAGTGTCAATATGACATGATGAAATACGCTTTAAAAATGGAAAATAAGAATCACTATCGTGATAAGATTTGTTGTCAGAAGATTTGTTTCTTTAAATAATCAAAATCATCCGTAGTTTCTCGCTTTAACATCTATAGTTTATTCCCAGCTTCAAAGAACACAACACATTTGTTTAACACTATTGTAATATACAGTTTGATGCAAACTTTTAACCTATTTAGACATAAACAAAACCGGGTTTTGTCTTTAGTGTGTATGTTTACATATATACATGTTGATTAACTGTGTATACATAGTTCACAATATCTTTTTGCGGAAAACAGGAAACGTTGTTAAATCTAGTATTATTAGTGGTGTGACAATGAATGAAACTGTTTTATTTATTTGTTTATTTCATACAAAAAAGAATATGTTATGCTCACTTCGGATGTCGAGGCGTTACATATATATAATTTACTAACCTATATAAAAACTAACGCAGTTTTTCACAACAAAGTATTGTTAGAATTTTTAAACATTTTCACAATCTAATAGTTCATATTTTCTTTCTCTCTGATAAATTCCTTGTTGAGTAACACTGACCTTAGAGATAATCTGCGTACAGCATCATGTTTCCGCCAGTTAAATTTCGCCCTGTGCTTTACCGCGACGATGCAACGATGCGACATTTTAACTTTAATAATCTGCAGATCTCGCACTGAGAAATTGCATAGACACGCGCAATTTGGACGATGATTATTCCAAATTGCGTGTGTTTATAAAGTTTACACCAGCGATAATTATCGTCCAAATCTCCTATCGTCGCATTTTCGTATCATCGCGGTCTTGTACACAGCGATAATTATCGCCCAAATCTAGCGTCGTCGCATCTTCGCCCTCGGACTATACGAATGAGATGGTAAGGACTGTCGCACCAATGTTTACTTTTAAAAACGTACCGCCTGACAGATATAACCTTTATATAAAAAAGATACCCATTTGTTTCGTTTAAGAGATTTTAAATACGACCATAATAATAATCAATATCAGACGTCATATGCAAGAAAACAAATAAATCATGTAACCGGTGTCAGTACATGAATTTCGTCCTACCGACAATTAATCCGGGTGCGAATATACGACGGTACAACAACCCAAGATTTGGGCGATAATTATCGCTGTGCGCAATGTCAAAAAAAGACACACGAAATGTTTGGACTATAATTATCGTCCAAATTTCGTGTGTCCCAGTTTTTCAAAGTGTGAGATCTGCAGAAAATTAAAAAATTAAATGCCGCGTTGTCGCAGTCTTATATAGTGCGAAATTTTTAACTGGCTGAAACATGTTTCCGTATCTGAATCAGTCATTGAATTACTGCTAGTGCAGTTATGGCGATTGTTTTGGTTGCTTGCGATTGATTGACTAGTTAATCGAATAACGCTGCAATGAGATCCCGTAATTGACAAATAACACGAAGCGCTTGATGCTCAGCTCCTAGGGGAGAGCAAACACCAATCGAGTTGATCATCAATGTTACATTCAACTCTATTAGCCATGATGTCGAAATGTCTATGTAGTAAAATTAATACGTAATTGTGTATGAACAGAGTAAGTAATATAACACTCAAGGATAGAACACTTTACGTATATTATCAGGTCACAAAATATATTTATTTAAACCGCTGTCGTCGTATTTTTAATATAAATGCGCTGTGAAGCCTTAAATTTCTACTTCATGCAGCCTGTGTATTTAAACAGCTGCTGTTAATGATATATGATATCTAAGATCTGTTGGCGGTTGACTTTAGAAGGTATCTAATAAGTATTCATTCATTTTCTTTCCGTTTGCATACATTAAATAGGACAACATTTATTCTTCACGAGCACTTACAGATAATGTCTGACCGAGTCAACAATTGCATTTAATGTATTGTTTGAAAGTAGATACTGCTGCTCTGTGCAATAGCAAGGTAATTGTTGGCTCATGTTGAATGTATTTGTCATTTTACATTGATTTTGCATTTTATAACAGAAACACATATTTATTCAAATAACATAATGTAACTGAAAGTTTGCATAATAATACACAAAATATATCTATGTTACTTATGCTGTCTTTTTAGAACAACACATTCCTTATAATGTTTTGTCTGATTGATGTACATGTACATTGGTGACGTAAGAATGCCACCTTTTATATTCATGTAATGCAACTTGCTAATTGAACACATGTCGCGACTCAATGAATGGAAAACAACATTAAACATAACCGATCATTGTTTCCAGGGTCCACTAGATTTCTGCAAATGACAATACGACTATTGCGTTATTTTACAAGTGTATTGACTTTCCAAGAAACATGAAAGCTTTCGTATTATATGGAATATTCTACACTTGCACTAACGTTAAAGATATTATATATTCTCATTCACCATGAGCTGCTACACATACACATGTCACCATGAGCTGCTACACATACACATGTCACCATGAGCTGCTGCACATACACATGTCACCATGAGCTGCTACACATACACATGTCACCATGAGCTGCTACACATACACATGTTCAGTGTTTTCTCTACTCTAAACATTTCGGGGGTCATTTTTTACCCCATTTTTTTAAATTTCAAAAACAGAGGTTCAGAACGTTTTTCCTTTAAATTCTTCAACAAACATTACAAATCTTGCGAATATTAATTTAATATAAGCATGTCTAACCCTTTTACTATTCTGATTTTGGAAGCAAAATTTAAATTTAAATTTGAGAGAAAAACGTCACAACAATTTGCAGCGGTTTCTTGTCATATTTGAATTGTCATTTTATGTTGTTTATTTTTATAATAATAACAGGTGTAACTATAAACGCCTCGTGTTTTCATGAATGTTTTGTTTGTTCAAATCGGGAATAATAAATTTAGGTAGTAAGCACGCCGAAAGACTATTTGATTCGAATGAATTACGAACAACATATCGTTGTATTAATGACTATTATCATAAAAAGTTCAAAAATAAATGAAAAAATGGCCGAAAATGACTGTTACGTGTATAACGCGCACAGACATTTCATAGCCGGATAAAGGGGTGAAACGTGTGCATTGTAGACGTTATGTTTGTTTGAAGGTAGTAATAGAAGGTTGCTACGTTCTAGGCAGTGACTTTCGGAAGTATCTAAGCGTCCAATATGACTATATAATCTGAAAATCATTGTCTTATAATCGGAGCCATATTTAACTCCAGTGCTCAATATATTGCGTCACGGAAAACGCACATTGCGTCAGATCCCAAAAAGTCCCATAAACGCAGAAAACGCGCTCTAGAGAAAACACTCTATGTTTGCTGCTGATACAAGAATATTTAACATTTAAATGATGGATCTTGGGAAATTAAAGACAAACAACGCAAATATATTTATCAAGACTTGTAAACTGTACATCGTATAAACACTGAAATGTTTAACATACATTTGGTCACAAAATATTGAATATAATAATAACAAATACAATCATGTTAACATTCATGTACATAGAATTTTAATGAAAGCTTAAGATAAATTATAGCTTTGGATACATCTAGCAATGTAAAAAGTAATCTCAAACATAAAAAAATGTCCAGTAAAATTCAAACCAACTAACCTCAGTACATTTTATTCCGATTGATTCGTGTTCATCATGTCGGTCATCTCGATATTGGAATTACACGATATAAAACCATAAACTGACATTGCAAATAGCGTCATAAACACATGTGTGTAGCCTTCATTTTATGAATGGTTGGCCCTATCAAATGCAATGTTTCCTGAACGGCTGTAGATTTACAAGATTTGTAGATTTGGGCAGAATAAAAGGATTTATATCAAACTGTTTATGCACTTTCTGGAATATTTAGAACTATAACTTAATTGAATATGCATATAAGAGCACATTACGACTGACTGAAGACTGCAAACAATAGATTTGAAGCGCAAACTCATTGTATTTAAACTGTTTAACGTTCGCTTTGTTTCACTTGACGCTCGCTCACGTTGTATTTAATCAGCTGTTGTTTACTAATTTCGGTATCAATGGTCTGTGATCGTTTGGATATTTCAGGCAATAAACTTCCATTTCATTTCTAACTATTTGCATACACATATTTATGCAACATAAAAGCTAAAATACGATTCTGGCAAGATATTTAGTGCTTGCATACAATGTCGGGCTAAGTCAACAATTCTCTTCAATATATTGTTCAAACAAATTATAATTGGTACTTTTGGGCAAGCATGCAACTTATGCAACCGTAGTTTGTCATTGTGAGTATAGAAAGTTGTGTGTAAGTAATTGCGCATTTAACATGCCTGAATTTATTTAAATCATTCCTATATTTAATCATCTGCCTTGGATATTAAGCCCTTTGCTGGATAGCATTCAATTTGGCTGGTTTATTTCGTACATTAAGTTTTCCAGAACTTCAGAGCGATCCAATATTTGCATAGCTTCTTTTTTGTGTGGACATGCTCAAACACGTGATTAACTACCTATATAATGGCTGGCATCAACATGAAATAGATTAATTTCATAATGCTGTATAACAAGTTCATAAATACTCCGCGTATAAAAAGCTTATATTCTTTGATAAACTTAATAAAAAAATTATTTTCGTACTGGTTGTTTTCATTATTTTTCCGATGCTTACACTTATTACTTAACTTCAATATAAGAATAATGAAACTCCAGAGATATCACCTGGACAAAAACCTTATTATCATCCGCTAGTCATCTATTTAATGTAAGGGACCGATTGCCAAAAGGAATGCCGAACCTCACAATTAGCCCACAATTAATTAAAATACAAGTACATGTGTACTGGCAAATACAATTTAACCTCATAGCATTGCAGTTCAAATTAAATAGTAATAAAATATAATATTAATTCAATTGAATTACAATTTAATTACTCAATGGTTTAATGTTCACCATAGCAACATAATTGCAACTTTCTGAGGGCGATGGAATGCAAACCATGTTTACTGTTGTATGGAACACCTCATGATTTAACAACGTTGTGCTATTCACAGCCATCTAGTCATCATTGTGTTGGAAACACCAAAGCATATTAGACTTGGCTTCAACTTCATCGATATTTACATATTTAATCAAACTATGTTTCATCTGGCCCCCAACAATTCACGCAAAATATAAAATGGAAATCTAATATTAGATAATGCACCGAAGTGTTTAAATAAAATGTATTCGTCATCTATATGTGTCGTTATTGTGCTTGTGTAAAAGCCCATCCTCCGCGCAGAGATAGCTGGTTTAAATCCCTGCCGGCACGAACTTCCACGTGACCATAGGCAAACACTTGGCGCGAAATAAAATCGTGGACAAGCAGATGATAAAAAAGTTGACAACGTAAAATCCTTGCGTTGTTATGTTAACTTATTTATTTTCTGTTCCATCTGAACCCTTAATATATATATAAGCTATATATACCTAGATCAATAATGCATCATGTCGGTGTCATTGTTATAATAAATACATAATGATAAAATTAAGATTTTGTACACAATAATTCTTCAATCTCCTCATAATCGTCTCCCCTGCAAACTTCCAAATCTGTAAGTTTTTAAGTCGTGCTTTCAGTGGCAACTGAGAAGAGTACCAATGGGAAGTAGCCACTGCGAGGAGTTCGGTAAAGGCCTGGTGTGCTAAAGAAATACAAACTGAAAAGTTTAATTCGATGCGACTAATTGGTCGTAATTAGAGTAGACTGGGAGCATTGGTCTTTCACACATACTGGATTTTATTTTGTTTTATGTTGTAATAGTGTAAGCTGTTCCTCCATTGACGAATGTTAACTGAATTTTGGGAAATATACCATATTAACAGTATACATCAATAATAATCGCATATCCTGAAAAAATCAATTGTTATATACGTTATATTGTTTTATGCATAAAAATCCGTTGATGACGATCATGCAACTCTCGTATACAATTGGCTGTAATAAAAACACTTTAGGAAGCATATATGTTAGTAAAAGTAAAGTGAAAGGCAAAGAGCTATACAAAAGTCAGTTACATTTTTGTTTTGAATTCGTATCTTCTAAATAGATGCATACCATGGGAAATTAAAGCTTTGAGTAAATCAACAAATCAAATTCGAATTCCCAAAGGTATCTTATACATTCCCACATTTAATTCTGAGATCAATGCAAAACATTGCTTAAATGCGTTTACAGAAAGCAAACACATTTGGTATTCACACTAACGGAGAACGTCTGTGTTAGTTGAAGTTTGAAATTTAATTCAGTATTTTGGCGTTTTTAGTTCCTTCATTTGGATTTGTTATTTCTATCGTACATTATTAACTACACTATAAAACAAACGTGAACATAAGAATCACCGTATATTTATAAACAATTGCCACTTAAAGGCCTACATTATTACAGAATGTCGTGGTCCTGTCGTGTTGTCGAAAGAGTTTAAATAGTTAAAGATGTCGGTACTTGCTTGCTGAACCATTTGTATTTTATTCCCAGTTTCAAAGCACACATTAAATATTTAACACTGTTGCAATATACAGCTTGATGCGAAGAAATCCAACCATTGAAATAATAATAATAAAAATAATAATAATAAAACATGATATTGCCGTCACTGTGTAGCCATCTGTTAAACAAGATATTATTACAGGGATTAACCGTTCTCACAGTTACTTTTAAAGCTAAATTGCGTTCCATTTACAATGAAAAATCTCTCTTGTAACTTGTAAGAATTCTTTTAAAAGCTTTCTTGATAAAAACTCACAACAGAACAATTTTAGGACAGTTGTATCAATTTGATTTTGATGGTTGTATTTGACATTGTAAATGTGTAAAGCTCAAAACACTTAAATATAGAATACGACTTAATAAGGACAGTGTGATTGGATTTTAACACGCATATAAAATTAAAGTAGAAATTAATAACAATACATATATGCATGTAATAATTAAATATGTTCGATATCAAATTTGATTTGAACGTTTAAAAAATATGGAAGAATCATTACATTAGTAAATGACATTTGTTTTATAAGACTTGTATTTCAATCACAAACAAAATTTCAGATTGCATTAAATGTGTACATATGACAAGGTTTCGACAAAGGTAAAAACGCATGAAGTGTAACAGAGGTGTTGACTGCACACAACTACAGGTGTAAAATTTGCTTCAAATTTATATGACTGGTAATATAAATTGTATTACTATGTTTGAGTACTTTCCTGTTGTTTGATATTCATTTAAAAGTAACATGAAAAGTAACAAACTAAATCATTTGCAGTTATGGGTTTATTATATGTTTGCATAGTGATATACTATAATTATATGCTGTATTATCCATGATTAATCTATGTGCATCTCGGCTTTTGTTGAGTCACTCTTAACAATGTTGCCTGAATTATTGTATGAAAGATCTAAATCAACAAAACAAAAATCAAATGCAGCCTAAACAAATAGATAATGGAGTCACTATGTATTACTGTATTTTTTACATTTATTTTTTATTTAATCCGAATGACAATTCGAATAGAACTTTGAGTTAAACCAATAATTGAAGAAATTGAGCATTGTGGGTTAAGTTAGAATAAATCTTTGTACTTTATGTTGCGTTAAACCCAATTAATTACATATTTAATGAGATTAAGAATTCCTAAATGCGCATTACTCGAATAAAAAGCATGCCAAAACACTGCTATTAACGCTTACCTGTTAGCGGTTATTGATAAACAGCTGACCAAACGTATACTTCCAGGAAATGTTGAACGAGTATTACGGTTTATGCAGAACAAGGTCAACAAGAAAATATAGCAAATTTATTTCTGGTAACATTCATTACAATACAGTATATCTGTGCATGCTTACTTATCTCATGTTTATGATGTATTATTGGAAAAGACATCTGTACTGTAGTGGAATGTAACCTGTATTTTTTGGGAATGGTTTGGGTGCGTTTAGTTGCGGGAACGTGAACGCCATTAAACTGTTGGACTGGTTTATTGCGATGTATTTAAATACGTTTACTGACTTTAAAATCCAGTACAGTATATATTTTTAATAATATTGTTGAACCCAAAATGTTAATTATTAAATACCAATATTCCGGAAAATATAGGTTTACAATATTCGTTTTGAACGAGTCGATTTAGAACACGTGTACTTTGTTTGAAACATTGAAATGTACATGTATATGTTATGCATTGACCATCTCAAAGCAATAACCCAAAGAGTTAATCAGTATGAATATTTGATGTTTGCAAATATGTTCATGTGTCTTTTATGCTACCGTAAATAAAGTACACGCAGCACAATTATACTGGTGTTTTTCATTACAACCACTAAACAAACTCTTCAGACAAATTATATCATATTCCTTTGCCATGCTCATCCTTCCTTTTCAATAGTTTACAATGGTCATGTCAGCATTTCAGAATGCGGGTACAATGTCATTGTTTTGTCATCAGTTCCATATGTGAAAGTCATTCCACGCACCGCAAAACGTCATTAACTGAATGCATTAGAATGTCGGTAATCGGAAGTAATTGTTAAACCAGAAAACCGATAACGTTCTAATGTTTACATCTCGTATGAACTTAGACATTTCACAGTGGAGCATGCAAAATTCATTTGCTAATCTAGCTTGTAATTGGTTAGTGTTTGAGCAGGTTATATATCGGTTACTTACGTTCATGTATGATCTAAAAATTAAACCCCGATACATTGTTGTGTAGAAATGGATATAGACAAATACAGAAGTGCTTAAGCTGGATACTTCTTTTTACCCCATTTCATCTTGCATCAGAAAGTTGTGACTCTGTTGCTTAATTAAGCCATTGATTAATTAAAATGTAATTAAATTAAATTAAATTATCTTGTATTACTGTTTTATTTGAATTGCAAGGAATGAGGTTAAAGTTTATTTGCAATTGTGTGTTTTGAGATGAATTCTGGGCTTAGTGTGAAGTTCGGCATGCTTTGCATTGACCGTTCCAAGGCAGAGATCCCAGTTTAATCATTTTTATGTTTTGTGTTGTGATGTGCGTATTGAACTGTATTGTATTGGCAATTGGTCACTTGCCTAAAATAAATGACCTTCGGATGTTAATAAGGGTTCCTCTCCTGGTGATATATCTGTAGTTTTATATAGTAGTATCTTATGTTTAACATGAACTGCATAGGTAATAAAATAAACAATAAAAAAACTACATACGAATACTATACACGTTTTTAAAACTTATATTTTTAATAACACTTTTTAAATATTAGACAGTTACTAGCTATGTAAAAATACTGCGGTTTCCTTCACGTTTACACTTAAAGCGAAAATTAAAGAGAATGGCGTTTAAAATAACGACATGTTAATCAATCTGTCTATATGTACGTTATGTTGTCTTTAGCATGTTGCATCCGGCGTGTAGGTTGTGCGAATGAATGCATATCCATGTATGGTATGTGGGATGGTCAGCAATGGAATGGCCACGGATTCCGTTGATCAAGATTAAATCCAGGAACAGTGAAAGCTATGTATTGGGGATTGCCGGTTTCATTTTTCACCAAACCTCGCATTTGCCCAAACATAAAAAATGATAATCCACCTATTTAACAAATAGAAGTGCAATTTAAATAAATTATAGTCTAATATACACTTAAATGCCAATTAATGTTTACACTAGAAACAAGCTGACCGAAGCAACAGAAGAGAAACGTTCTAGGCACTACGAAATTAAATATAATATTCTATATCACTTCTTGTCAAACTATTTGTAGTTATAAATTCTATGTCATTTTCAGAACACAATAGATATGTGGACACGAACAACACTGAATATCTGTTTACAGTAATATTGCTTGAAATGAAATATGTTATACAAATATAAACACAAAATGATGAATCTACGTAATAGAATGTCTTCGTAATATTACTAGTCACACTTGCAAGCATATTATTTGCATTCAATGTGCAAAGCTATTATGTGTGCATCCGCTGACGTAATATTCATGTCATCATTGTCTGATATAGTGTCGAGTCAAGTAAAACAACTGCGTGCATGTATAGTGCATTCGTCTCCGAAATACAATATTTAAAATATTGTTTTGCAAATGACATAATGATTAATAATAACACAATTTACAATTTTGATAACATATGCTTATAAATTACTTCAGAATCGAAGTATATATTATATATAAACGTATATCACTAAGCCAAAAATAATAAATTTAAACTGAAATACAACGTTTATATTGAGATATTTATACAAACATGAGTATCGTTTGTTCGCCACATGCTACAGATTCGAACTCAGTCTTATATCCATTGACCTTGTTATGCCCATTACTCGCTGCTATATGAATGTTTTAAAAGTTTCATTTTTTATCAAAAATCTACGAACAAATGCATCTATAGTTTAAGAGTAGCTAACAATTTGCAATGGTCAATGTTATTTTTATGAAATCGAATCGGTATCCTTTAGCGTTAACAATAAATGCCATCTTTCAGTTTCGTCTCATTGTATATTTGGCATATATTTCAACATTGTCTTATCGTCCAACAGTGTCTTATCGTTCAACAGTGTATTATCGTCCAACAGTGTCTTATCGTTCAACAGTGTATTATCGTCCAACAGTGTCTTATCGTCCAAAAGTGTCTTTTCGTCCAACAGTCCAACGGAAGAAAAAAGTCAGACAGATAGAATATATGCATAAAAGAAGTAGAACACGTTATGTATGTTAGTTTCCGTGTAATATTTTATATATTATATACATTCTTTTAGAATATATCTACGTTTTGTTAGTGGATGATTTTCAATGTATTGGTTTTGCGAGTGCAGCACAAGCTCTAGATAACATGCACCTATCATTTAGCGGTAAATAAAGTCAAATGATTGGATAAATCAAGAGCTGTTTGACACATCGGGAAATGTCCACAGTCTTATTCCAAAACATTGTTTTCTTGGACAATAAAACACGATTCTAACACAATGGCATTGGTGTTTTATTTTATTTGTATCATTGAAACGGTCATATCTATACATGTGACAACTGTGTTATAAGTGTTCATACCCAACAATAAAGACCTTTGGCAAAATATGTTGCTGCTAGAAAACGGTTGCATAATTACACACTATCAAACCAATTTTATACAAATAACATTTATCACAAAGAGATAATACGTATGTCGTGATCAATTATTCGAGTAGTAATGTCTGTATCCGGTGTCTATGTACTGTCTTTTGTTTCTATCCAAACGGCCTTTCACCTGTTAGATGTAATAATTTAAATGTTCTTTTCTGTGGTCATGTCATGATACACGTGTAAATATCTATGTCCAGGTCGCGGTGGCGTAGTGAATATGGTGTCCGCCTAGCGATCGGGAGGTCCCGGGTTCGAACCTTACTGGGAGCGTTCTCAAGATCTCCCCCAAAGACACCAAGTACTGGTTCTACCCAGGAAACGGACTCGAGAGTGTCTCTATAAGCCTTCGGCTTTCGATGCAATCGAGCTAAAATAAATAGGTTTAAACTAAACTAAACTAAATATCTATGTCTCTTTCCTTGATAATATCTGTGAAAACATGAAAATCTCGCTAGGCTTGGTATTTGATGTTTAGAAGACTAATAGATGAAACGTGATTTAGGTTTCTATTTAATTACTTTATGACCGATAATAGAGATGTATGTGAAAATGGTGGATAATTAGTGATGATAGATGCATAATAGCGAGCTATACTATACGAACACGTGACACAATTTTCTCACGAATTTGATTTCCCCATGGTAAATGGTTGTGTCTGTTTCTCGTTTCTAGAATTATTTAACTGTTGCTGGTTTAATTTACTCATGCATATATTTCAATACAAAATATTAATTTTACATTGATTTTCTATATTAAAAGTTATTAACGTAAACAAATTAACAAATGTTGGGTTGAAATAATGTCCACTTTTAATAATGCGGCTTCATTAGAAGCACCTATGTCTACTTTGGTAACTGCCTGAAAGATAAAATACTTTGCCCTCGATGCATACTACTGCAACTAAAAATAACTGCTGATGGCAGTTCAAAATAACAGGAATTTCATAATCACTGTATTTAATTTGCGTAGTCTATATGAAGCAATATCGTAGACTTCGATGCATAGCGATGACGTCTTTGTTTTCGCATTTGTATTCATGGTATGCACACCGTTAATTAGGTATTGACATGTCCATCATACCGGGCGGACAATTCTGCGACGAATTCATTTGCCGACGTTCGCACCAAGTCTGACTGGCTTATTGTGGTTATATTTGTTACTCATAATATTACAATACATTCCCAGAAACATGAAGGTATTCCTAAGAATGCAAAAAGGTTACCATGTAATAATTATGTGTATGTACGTTTACAGGTATATTTCTATTCAATTGATTCAATATATCATTTGAATTGTGTTTAGTTTTTTCCGACATTGACACATATTTTTATGTTTTTGATTATGAGCTGCCATAAACCAGTATATTGTAGATAAACAACGAAACCATAAGTTGTATATGTTATTTTAACCACAGAACAAATCCATATTAACGTTGGGATCAGATTAATAAAGTACTATATGTAAAGTTACTTGTATTCATTCTGTACCAAGTGTGGAATTAGGTCTGTTAAACGGTTTACACCTCGACCTTCAATGGAAGAGACCGTTTCATTACCAAGACTCCAGTTTTAACAATTGACATATCGAATATGTTTTATTTTCGGTGTAGAAATATTTAAATACAAATGTACAAAAAATACAAATATAAATACAAATATTTAAATACAAGGGTACAAAAACCGCGCTTAACCTAATTGTGAATATATTGAATCATTTTAGCCAAACTTTGAATCCATTCAATTTTAATGCTTAATGATAGGTGAATTGTGAATGATTGCACTATTGATAATTTGTATGATTCTTTTGTTTAGCGGTAATAATGCCCGAGAATCATTGCGACTCCGACTGCTATGCTATGAAGTAAATTTGTTTTTATTTTGTTGTGGTAAATATTGACGAACATTTTGAATTGAGTGGTCGCATATACCGCTTCTTAACAGCATAACAACGCTACATCACATAACCGCAACTTGATTGCATTTACATTCACAACACACACTTCCGATCCCAAACATCGTGTCCAGTTCACAAATGAAAGCCGAAATGAGTCATGTTTTTCTTCTTGAAATACTTTATTTGACTGATTGGTTACGAATGCAAATGTTTTTTGAATATATTAGTCAACAGCTCTGTAAACACTGTTTTAGTATATTTAAAGCATATAATTAATGTAGTATAATGTGTTGTTTCTGAATACAATCTCGAAATAAGCCAAACAACAGGGACAACACGAATGTAAACAAATACAGACACCTTCTAGACTCAAAAAAAAAAACTACTAACAATATTGTACATATTCAGATAATTATAACATTTATTACGTAAGGCCGGTTTCACTGAATTGGAAAACATACGCGTTTTTGGCACGGCTATGTTCGGCAGGCACCGAACACGCGCCGATTAAAATAATTCGCTTTAGTCTATATTTAATACATGATAACAATTCCATTGACGTGTTTTTCGGCGCAGAAAATGAAATAGAGATGGAAAAATGACGTCATTTTCTCGATTTCCGAGCCAATCCACAACATCAGACCACATTTAAACTAAATTGAAACATGGATGAATCTCAGTCTGAAAACATATGGGAAGCATATAGAGTTGGTGAGGAGACATAAATGTATTTGTGACTCTTTGTCGGAATATAAAGACCATACGTGAAAAATAGTTGGCAAAAAACAGCCAAAGAGATGAAAGAAGAATCCATGAGTTATAGGCACCATGACTGTTTTCTCAATAAAAGGTGAATATATACACATGCGTTTTTATCCTAAAACCGCGTCTCGTTTCGGCTACATGGAAAATGTTTTTCGGCTTGTCTCGGCGCCTTAAAAAAAGGCTTCATGGAAATCCGTCTTTACACAGAAACATGTTTCATAATATGATATTCGGAAAATCACGTGTAGACAAAATTGTTAATTACTGTTCTGATATAAATGTTCACAATGTGCGTAATCAATCAAAGGCATCAACTTTATTTTGAGTTCAGAGTTAATGATTAGTCAACACGAGCGTCATATGTTATTACAGCTATGGACATACAATGCGGGATTTCAGTATGCGTCAATACTTATCCGGTACTGAATAATACTGCTGTAATACGATCGTTGGTTCAGAAGAGTTGCTTTATTGAAAAAAAAAAAATTTAATTAATGTTGCTAATTATATTTAGAATGCGTGTACCTATAAATTCATTTAGATTCGTCAACAAGAAATTAAGTGGTTTTTGGGAAAAAGACAATTGTGTCGATGCATAAAAACGACTCGTGGATTTTAATAGTGGGCTTACAATGTTATCTTATGTGAAATGCGTTTTCGTTGGCTACGTAAATTCTTGTTTCCTTCTGCCCACGAAATTCACAAATGTGTTTCATACGAACATTTGGGATATTGTAGTATATTCAGTTCCTAGTTTGTCATAAACCAGTAAAATGACTCAAAATTAAGTTAAAATAACACTATTTTGAATTGTTTCTATGTAGTTACAACACTTTGAAATGTATCTGCATACAGTTATAATAACCACACTTTAAAAGTACAATATCCGTCTAACAATATAATATTATGATGTTCACTACTTCGCATTTACTGTTTCGTACGTTTTCAACTTTTCAGATAACGGACATAATTGTGTTAAAGCGAAACTCCCCTGGGCAAATTACAATAAGGAGTACCCGAAAGTTGTTATTTGTAACATTTCATGAACTTGACTCTTCTGAACTATTTTAATTAATTTGCAAATGTCAACATACATCACAATATTGAATTAAAATATTTGGCATCTACATGGAATTCCTCCATACCCGAATACTCATAGTATGATATCATTTGCTATTCGTATTGATGCTCTATGTGTTTGGATAGTTTGCTACACTGGATGATTTTGTTAAATTTAGAATTTATATCAGATGAATGGCGACTTAATAAGCATAACCTCATGTTAATGAATTTGAATCGCATGTTTGGCACACAATCACAAGGCTCGAATAACAACCATGGCAATCATAGAAACATTATAGAAGTAAACGCAGAATAATAAAACATCGCTTGACGAAGCATATTTGTAGTAACGTTTTAGCATTTTTTAATTACAACACACTTGTACAACACACTTGAATATAGTTAAATTGAATAAATTTTGCGCTCGTTGACACTGAAAACAATTATGATGTTCGCATATTTGCAAAACTATTTCATTAATTTATTTAATATCTACATGACGTACCTTTAACGCTCAGTTTATTCCAAGCTCAATCAAACGAAATGCATTCACACTATCCACATTATTCATTCTTACTACCACCTTACTTTACATCCGAAAGCTAATGTTAACTTTGGGCCACCTAAGAGCGGTTGCACAGGTTTCAATTAAACATATTTTTCTAATCCCTCGATAGTTTAGTCAATAGAGGATCATGTCTTATCGATCGTGAATTAATTGGTTATGCTTGCAATCATAATTATATAATTGATCAAGGAATATCTACGTGCAATGTAGTTACTTTTAATGTAATGACGATAATGTAATGTGATAAGGATGAAGCATTTACCAATAAACTAGTAATTTCCAAACCAGTTTCTAAACGTCTACCGTCCATGTAACAAGGTCTGTTTACTTGGAAAACTGTTCGCGTACCCCTTTCGCAAAATAAAAACGGTGTAAATAACTTTAAAACGTGTTGTGTTCCTATTTGACCGGTCCTGTAAATGAATAAATGTGACAATCATTGGTTGTATAGAAACAAGTATATAATACGTTAAAATATTAAGACATTTACAATTCAACAAATGAAATAAATGTATGGAACTGATGGATAACATTTAAACACATTTTAGATTTATGAGTTTTGACAATCTTTCAAAACTAAGCCTCTGCATTCAAACCATACAGTGGATTTGTGCATGTATCATATATCAAAGTATACATTATAAGAATTGCTGATGTGTGACACAAAGTCTTATCTCTAGTACTTCCCTGTTTCCATTGTATTATATAGCCACTATATATTTAATAAACGTAATAATTTTATTATTATTTCACCATGCTACTAACATGCACATGTGTGGAAACTCAGTATCGTTCTCAAGCTGCTTAGTTTGGCTATTTGCCATTGCAAGGTACATTCAATAGTGATTAGAAAGGACGTGCAATCGCATAGGATCAGGTTGTGGCACTAAAATGGGACAAACCAGTTCGGTTAAATTGAGAATAATCAGCATAATTATTTAAGACGAATTTATGGTAATGAAACAGCTTAGTTTGGTAAGACATACGAGTTCGATAATTGCATAACAGTGCCACTGCACGCGTGTTGTGGGCGGAAATACTTAAATGCTAGCTTTTGCTATCAATAGGAAAGGCGCTAATTAGCTTAAACATATTTATTGCCCAATATATACAGATACAGTAGTATATGGAGAACATAATACAATACAACATGTGTAATGAGGCAAATGAATCAAGACGAAAGCTAGAAGCTTATAAAGTCTCTCTCCGGTTCTGTTTCGAATTCGTGAATATGTATGTGTAAAGAGGCTCGACTAAACAAGAATAAAAGTGTTATAATATTACTAGCTGGAGGATAAAATGAAAATATGTAGGGGATAATAAGGGTCAATTAGAAAATATCATAGTACAGAGAGAATTGGTAACAACAAAGATTAGACAAATGAATAAAAAAAATATATAGATCACAAAATAAAAATAAAAAATGAAAAAACGAAGAAGCAACCTCTAACACTTATGCAACCCCCGATGTAGAGAGAGATAATGAAATACATAATGTGGTTTATAGTTAAGAGGAAGATCGTATGTGTGTGACTGCCAAGAATCGACGGGATTTTTTTATAAAAAGTTTAACAGCGTCAATGATGGATTTATTAGAGTCAGTATCCAAAGTAGCGTTGCCAGAGAGGGAGGTTTCGAGACAAGGCTGGCAAAAAGGGATCACTGATTGCATAAGTGCAGTTCTTATATGAGTATAGGCCGGGCCAGAAAAAATCAATGGCAATTGTCTTCGACTATTCCGCAATGGCAAAACGGAGACTCAACAATATTTTTATCAAATAAGTGTTTGTTTAGTCCACTGCACATTGTCCGGAGACAGAAGTGGAGGACCTGGAGTCTTCTTGGACCATGGAAAAAGTGGAGGGGTGTTGCGGTTCCGTTTGGCCTAATTTTATTTTTGAAAGATGCAATTTATGAAGATTTTTGCGTTTCGGGAGGCAGATTATTCGACAGAGATATTGTGTGTGGCAAAAAGGAATTGTGGAAAGTGGACGTGCGACAAAGAGGTACCCGAATGGAGTCTGGGTTGCGTAAATCATAAGCTGAATTAATTTGCTGAGGGACGAGATCAGAAAAGTATGGTGGTGTAAGATAATTTTTCATTTTGAAAAGTTGAGTTAGGCTATGCTGAGATCTGCGCGACTACGGCCAAGAGTAAACTTAAGCTTCCGCATAATGTTTATACGTGTCCATGCTCTGGATGTGATGTATTCAATTTGCGAGTGTTAAGTACAATTGGACGAGATGGGTTGAATTTCACTAGCCAGGTGTTGGTCCAAGATGTAATTTTATCGAGGTCATGATTGAGGGATATTGATGATTGCAAGAGATCCTCTACAATGACATACGAGGACGTGTCGTCAGCAAACAATATTATATTTGTTGGAATTTCTTGAACAATATCGTTTATATTTATTAAAAATAGAATCGGACCTAAAATTGAGCCCTGGGGAACTCCTGCTTGAATGTTCCTTGGGTTAGAAATACTTCCAGCAAGAACAACACTGTGGTTACGAGATGAGAGGTAGTTAGCAAACCAATAGGGAAGAGATCCGTTAATACCAACTGCATTTAATTTAGCTAAAAGACCTTTTATTCCATACACGGTCGCAGAAGACCACTCTAACTTCCTTCCCAGAATCAAGAGTACCACTTTATTTTTGTAGAGATAGGTAAGTTGGTTTATTGTTGAGTCTCCTGGGATAAATCCAGACTGCAGAGGTGTTAGACTATAATTCTGAAGTAGATGGTTATACAGTTTTTTGAAGACCAAGCGTTCAAGAACGTTGATAACATTACTAAGAAGAGATATAGTCTATAGTTAAATGGGAGAGATGCGTCACCTGATTTAAAAATAGGTTTTTGAAATGCATACTTCAAGGAAGATGGAACAAGACCAGTGGATAGCGAAGTATTAAAAAGAGTTGCAAGCATTGAGAAAAGTTCTTGAAAAAGTTCCCTAGGTAAAATGTTGTTTATACCGCCAGGACCTGATGCTTTACCCGTTGGTAATGATCTCAGGGTAAGGGATGCCTCTCCTCAGCTAAAAAAGTAAAAGTATCCAATATGGAGTCAAATTGAGGAAGAAGGTCGTGGACAGGGGAATTTGAGTCATCGAGAAACGTCTAACTAACAAAGAAGTTGTTACGCAAATCTGCCGTGTCATCATTTGAAGTGAAACTGTGTTACCTGTACAGAGTGGGGGGATTGCAGAGCTAAGGTTAGGATTAATAAATTGCATTAGTGTTGTCCACCAAGACCGTGAAGTGGACGTGTTTGAATTTATTTTTGAGGCAAGTTGGTTAATATGGTCTTGTTTTGCAATTCGGGTAAGTTTAATGACTTCATTTCTAAAATGTCTAAACCTTTCACAGCTTGAATTATTGTTACTGAGTCTACCTTTTCTGTAAAGTCGTTTTCTCTTTCTAATTTTGCATTTGATAATATAGCTTAACCAAGGAGGTTTAGAAGGACGTACTGTGACTGTTTTACATGGGATACATTATTGTGCTATATTTAATAATTTGTTGTTTAGTTGTCAGCATATGTGTTTATGTCATCATCCACACAGGAATCCCAATCAAAAGAAGAAACTTTCTGACGTAGAGTATTGAAGTTACCATATAACCATTTATGTCGCTGAATCGAAGAGGGTGCCAGGCGAGCAGGGATAGTAAAGATGAAGTGGCGTAAGCATAGTGTCACAGGTAGCTATGACAAAATATATGTAGATGACGAACAATTTTCTTTCAAGCGTACAGGATCAGCTTTGGGCGAAAAAGAAATGAGAACAAAAATATAGGTATATATAAGTTGTACAAGAAACTAACACAGATTTTGCTGGTAGAGATTAACGATGCCAAACACTAATCATATTTAGTCAGGATAGTTTTGCCTTGCATGCAGCTTACACAAATAAATATTAAATTAAACTAGAATAATCACAAATTTTTATTGTGTGCAGGCGCATGAGTATGTGAGCCAACTAAGACCGGACGAGACACTTACAATCAGAAAGACAAATAAAAGAAAACGTATAATTGTATAGTTGTATGACTTGAGTGAAGATCTCCTTTATGATGATAATAATGTGTGTCAAATAGATAATATGTAGTGTTAGAATTACAAGTATCTACAATGCAAACACAACCACACACAAAAGAGTTTAGTTGATGAAAAATGTCTGGTATTATGTTATGGTCATTATAATTGTATTCTTAATATATGCATTAGCATATACAATTGTTTATGAACAATAAGTGTAAATTTGCATAATAAATACTTTGGCAAATCAAATGAATAAGCAGTTAATTGCTCGATTTAGACAAATTATTTATAAGTAATTAAGGCGCTAATTTAATTATGTAAGTGTGCTTTGCAATTAAATGTAAATGTTAAAGTACGATATGAAAAATGTGTTAGAAAGAAAAGTGTTGTTATTACTGTTGCTATTCTTATACAAACAACATATGGAATTCGTTTGCGACAGATAATAGCCTAAGTATGTTAGTATATTAAGGAACCTCCCTGGTTTATAATTGGTATTTGTTATAGCATGTGAATACCAAATATCAATATTCGTCACGTATGAGACGTCAATTCTAATAATGTCCGAAACTTGTCATATTCAACGTAAATGCTGACTTATAGAAAGGTAAAAATTACATGATACGGTCTGAATTGACCAGTAGATACTTGTCAATCAAGGATTGAGTTGACCAATTACGGGTTTATATTTCAGTGGTAAACAATAGCACATGGTTGCATAATCCAATCGATTTACGTAAAACCCTTGGACAAACAACCTTGGACAAACAGAAAGGCGGAGCGATAAATTTCTGTCTACTGGTTAATACTGCTGTTCTATGTAATAAAATCGTAATTGATTGAATACGTTTAACGAATGTGCAGTTTTAAATATATTACATATTTATTTTATTAGGAAAGGTACATATCTCTGCAACTGCAAAACTGTAACTGAAAGCTAGAATTATGCTTTATGTCCATTTTTCATATTCGTGCTATTTAGAGCAAAGTGCATGTGTGACGTAAGAATGCTTGCATTTGTATTCATGATATGCAATGATCTAATTGGACGCATGTCGTGACTCAATGAATACCAAACAGCATCTAATAGACCTTTGTTTACCGGCCCCACTTGATGTACCAAATGCCAATTATGTTTTTCGATTGCAAATACGCTCATTTAGAAGTACATTGAATTTGCCAGAAACATTGATATTTCCTGTATACGTATATCCAATACAGTACACTATTATGCTGCACTTCATTTTAAAGTGTTTATATATTCTCATTCACCAGTAGTGATTAAAAAGGCTTTCTGCACGGCTGATACCGCTGCAATTTAATGACACGTTACATTTAAATCATAGAATGCATCATTTACAGTTATAGTGTTGTGATTCATTATCTTTCAAACAGATGCATATCTTGAGAAATAATGGGTAGGAATATATCTATCAATCTACACGGCAGTGCCAAACGTAAATAACGTCCAGAAAAAGTCAAACCAAGCAACGTCAGTTTACATAATTCCGATTGAGTCATGTCGGTCATTATGATATAGGAATTACACAATGTTAAACCATAAAATGGCATAGTAACTAGCCTTCATTCTATGGATGGTTGGCCTTTTAAAAAGAAACGTTTCTCAAACGACTCTAGATTTACTAGATTTGAAGATTTTGGGGAGAATTATTTGATTTATAAGAAATATAAGAATAATGAAACTCCAGATAAATCACCAGGAAAGAGACCCTTATTAACATCCGCTATTCTTTAATTTGAGGCATGTGACCAATTGCCTATACAACACAATACCATAGCACAACACAATACAAAACATAAAATGTTATTAAAACCCTTTATGCACTTACTGAAACAATTGCATGGGTATATTGGAGCACATTGCGACTGAAAACAATATATTTTCAGCGCAACCTCAGTTTATTTCATATATGTTACATTCGTTTTTTTCACTTGACGCACACTCACTCTATATATTTAATCAGCTGTTGTTTACTGATATTGGTTTAGATGATATGTGGGCGTTTGATGATTTCAGGCGATAAGTCTTCACTTCTTTTCTTTCTATTTAAATACAAGTATTGTCGGACTAAGTCAACAATTGACATTGATATCTTGTTTTAAAAAATTGATAATTGGCGTTTTTTGTCAAGCATATATACAAGTAATGAAAGCCGTAATTTCTTATTGTGAGTGTAGCAAGTTGTATGTATGTAACTGCCCATTTAACATGTCTTAATTTATTATTGGTCATTCCGTTATCTGATCATCTGCCTTAATAGATATCAAGTACTTTGCTTAATAACGTTTGCGTACGTATTTTGTACATAAAGTTCGTCAGAACTTCACGGCGATCAAAGATGTGCATAGCTTCTTTCTGTGTGAGGACATACTCAAGCATGTGACACAATACATATAATGGCTAGCATCAATAAAAACTACACTCATTAAATACATACATCATAACACGTTTCATTAATACTCAGACTTTAAAAGAGCTTTATATATAAAAAATATTTGTCGTATTGGCTGTTTTGGTTAAAAATTCTTTTTTTCCAATGTTTGTACTTATAATACCAAACTTCAAACGATATTTTATGTTGTATGGAACATCTCGTTATTTTACATCCGTGTGGCATTCACAACCATCCGGGGAGACACCAGTGCGTGTTAGACTTGGTTTCGATTACATCAATGTTTAAACAGTTGGTCAATGTAACATACAAGAGGCTAAATCATCAAAAGCAAATGGTGAATTGACATTAATCGAGAAAACTTGTGACAGTTGAAGATTTAAAGTTACTTCGGCATTTGTTATTTTGAGTGTCCGCATTATAATTAATTGTTTTTATTTTACATTATCAAATACAATTTAGAAAACAAACTTGGAAATAAGAATCACTATATACTTTAACAATTGATACCTAAACGCCTAACCGTTGTCAGAAGTTTTGTTTGTTTGCATAATCAAAGACATCTGTATTTGCATGCAGTAACATTTATAGTTTATTCCCAGCTTTGAAGAACACACCATATATTAAATTTGCACTGTTGTAATATACAGTTTGACGGGAAGTTTCACCCCAATAAAACATCAATAAAACCGGAGTTTGTCTTGGGTGTGTAACCTATGTATAAACAGTTCTTAATACAGGTATTAATTGTTTAACATTGCTATATCGCATTCCATTAACTATGGAAGGAATCGCATGTACGTGTAATATGTAAGGATTCCCCAAACAGCGTTCATCTTAACTATTAAAACTCTAAACAGGAGTGCAATTTTAATGTTATGACCATCATCGTAAATTCATATTGATGGATGTATTTGGCATGGTAAGTACTGTTTTGCTTAAAACACTGAAATCTCGAATACCTCTGAATAAGGAAAGAAGCATTGTCAGTAATTTGAGGTTTAAACCATATTATAATGATCATCGAAATAAATAACAATATGTTAACTTGTTTGCAAACATGTTATTACTTCGGTATGTTCATTGTACGTTTTGTGCCTGTGTATTACATTCCTATAAAATGTTGCTGTATATAGGCTGCGCAAAAACAATGTCAAATTCCATTTCATTTCGAACAATTAATATCGTTTCGGCAAAACATTGACCCGCTAAAAATGAAGCTTTCATTTAAGCAATAGTGCATAATCCGAAAAAAATTATTCCAATGCGTATCAATCAATGCCATGGTGTATTCGATCATGTTTAAGTTTGGCTGCATTTGTGCAACATCAAACGATATATAATATCTCCTTTTTGTTTTCTCTAGCATTTGGTAAGTGTATTTAAACGGTTTCCCAACTGGTATATGTTGAACAAGTAACTACAAACGTACAACCGGAAAATGCCCAGAGTAGTCATATATTTTATAATACAATGCACCTTCTTGTTTCTTGTCGTATCAATATGAACGCAGTGTTGCTCTTGGAGTTGCATGTACGTGCATGCTGCTAAACCTTGTTAAAGCAACTGTGGAATTATTGGTGTAACAATACGTAAACATGTTTTATCAAATGTTTAACTTCATACAAGAAACCTTTTTTTATGCCCACTGCGGATGTGGAGGCTTTTGCTACATATAATAAACAAACCTATATAAAAAGAACACGGTGTTTTTCATAACAAACTTTTATTACATTAAGATAGAAGTCATACATTTTCACAATAAAATAATTCGCATTCTCTTTTTCACTCTGATGAATTCTGTATTTGTTACGCTGACTTTAGAGACAATCTCAGCCAGTCATTACACTACGGCTAGTGCAGTTATATGGCGTCTGTTTTGGTTGCTTGCGATTGATTGACTTGTTAATCGAATAACGCTCCAATGAGATCCCGTAATTGACAAATAACATGATACGCTTGATGCATTCACAGCTCCCAGGGGAGATCAAGCACCAATCGAGTTGATCATCAATTTTACATAGAACTCTCTTAGCCATGATTGCGCTATACCATATGGGCCTATGTAGTAAAGTTAATACTTATAAAGTCAACAATGTAGGAAATAGAACCCTCAAGGATCAAACATTTTATATTTACAATACAGATTCGTTTAATACATGTTCTCAGGTCACACAATATGTTTTATGAGCTGTCTTTTTTTTGACACATATGTTTAATGAAGCGTTTGTTTGCTACTTCACGCAGCCCTTGTATTAAATGAGCTGTTATTAATGATATTGCTATCTAAGATATGAGGCCGGTTAAATATAGAAGACTTGCGATAAACATTCATTCATGTTCATTCCATTCTCGTGCATTAAATAAGACAACATTAAAGCTGCAAAACAAGCTCTTTCAAATAATGTTTGCCTAATTCAACAATTGCCTTTAATATATTGTTTAAAAATATAATAAAACACATTTGTGAGATGTTTTGGCAAATATACCACTTAAACAAAGTATCGGCCGTTTTAATACGTTAATACGTTAAGCCTATAACCAGTTATGAATACTGCACATTTAACATTTCTTTTATTTAGGACATTCCGTAATTTGCACACCTGATTTAAATATTAATAAGCTATTCAGAACACTAAGGTAATCCAATATTTACATTGTTTCCTTTTGTCTAAGTACGTTTTCATAATACATGACAACCCAAAAATTTTCCGACATAAACAACAAACACATTGCCGTATTGAATAATCAGATCATAAATGATCCGATTATAGCAAGCGTGACAACATTAATAGAATAATTAAAAAAAAGTTGTAGAATTGACTACGTTCATAAGTTCGCTTCATCAAATACATAAAATGTTAAGGAATTGATAACTGATATATCTTAATTACATTGAAACAATATTTTTATAATCAATTGTGTCACACATCACCAAATTGTGCTTCCGCATACAGATAACCCGTATAATTTAGTTTGTCTTCAGATGTAAAAGATTGTGTCTTTGATTGTGTATGTTTATTGAATTTATATAATGTTAAATTTTGACAAACAACTATCATCCCTACATGTTAGAAATGTTAAGAAATTCCCATTTGCTATAGTTTTCCGTTGCCCATACCAATATAATACACGAGTTATAATGATGATTATTATTATTATGCGATGCTACTGAGATACTCCAGTGTGGAAACTGGAAATATTTTCTAAGTGCCTTACCCTTTAGCGTAATGGCATGTATAGTGATCAGTTATTCGAGTACTAATTAACAGTATCAAAATTACACATGTTTCCTTTTCTTAATATAATGTCCACTATTAATAATGCGGTGATAGTAGAAGCTACAATGTCTACTTTGGTTAACAAATGAATTATTTTGTAAAAGTTAAGTGTCGGCTAATTTAATGCCTGAAAGGTAAAGTAAGCCACAATGCACAAATAATATTGCAACTAAATATGACTACAGGCGGCAGTCCAAAATAACAGGCATATTGCATGATGACTATATTTAATTATTTAATTTGCGTGGGCTATATAAAGCAACATTGTCAAGTTCGTTTTATTGGAATCACTGATGCATTGTACTGACGGCTTTGAATTCCCTTTATCTAGGCATAGAAATGTCCATCATTTTTGGACAGTTTGCGACGGAATAAGTTGTCCGTTTTCGCACAAAGTTTTGTGGCATTGACGAACTTTTCTGTGTTGGTGATTATTAGCTGCAATAAAAACGGATAGTACACTAGACATTGATGTTGCAGATACAAAAAAATGAACCAGTGAGTTGTATATGTTAACTTAACCACATAACACAACCATATTAACACGTTTCATTTACATTTACTTGTATGTTTTTCTTGACCATGTGTTGAATTTGGTCGGTTTAACCGGTTTTCATCCACACCCAATGCACGTAAAAGACCGTTCCAATATAGAGACCCCAGTTTAATCAACTGACAGATCAAATATATGTGACTTACGGTGAAGCAGAACAGAACATAAAGTTTTTTTGTTTTTTTTGCTTGTTTGTAGATGGCGATGAGCTGAATATGCTGAAGTCGTAAATAAACTTTCTGTTCTGGTGTAGCAGAACAGCATAGTATACTCATCAATATTTAAGTACAAGCGTACCAAAACCTCGCTTAACCCTATATATACTGAATTATTTTGGCCAAACATTGTATAAATTAAATTTCAATGTTTAATGATAAGTGAATCACGAATGCTGGCACTAATGCTAATAAACATGATTCTGCGTTCTGTATTAATGATGTCTGGTAATCACTGCGACTACAACTGAAGTGTTGTGTATTATATGTGTATTTTTTTTGTGAAAATTGACAAAACATTTAAATTGTGTGATCGAATATATTTCTTCTCAACAGGAAAATACCGCTACATCGAACAACCCAAAGATTGACATTGACACCACAAGATTTTATCACTTGGATATTCAGCATTAAAAAAAACTAATCATAAAAAATCGGGATTTATTCAGCACAGCAAGTACATACAAATTTTACATATCAGACATTCATGTATCGATAGGATTATAAATATATATATATACATGTAACAGAAACTCAAGTTGATACGTCATAGATGACACATTTGTTAACACGATTCTAAAAATGTCCACACCAATCTTGAACGTAATGCAAAAGTTATTTAGCTATTTAAGAGTTGCAATTCTATGTTTGCATTATGTTGATGTATATATTATAAATATTTGAATACATATTTCTTGGAAACAAAATGTACACATATTATCAATTGTTACTGTCTTGGAAATCATAATGTGATTGACAGTTTTAACACATAACACATACTAACACACATTGTGGCCGCAATGATTCCCAGGCGTGATACGTCTTTCATTTTATTGCATTTTGTATTCATTACATACACTTCTCCAATTGGAATCACGATGGTCCGATACGACATCATGTCCAGTTCACAATAGTCAGATGAAATTCGAGGTTTTTTTTTTTTTTTTGGGTGTGTGTGTGTGTGTGAAATACATCATTTGATTGAAGACAGTTTGGCAACGAATGCAAATGTCCGACAATATCTCCGAATATATTTATCCACAGCTTTAAAAGCTCGTTTTTGTAGTGGAGCAACACATGCACATTCGTGAGACTCAAGTTTTTTTTTCACAACAAATGTGATAAAGTAATTAAGTAATTTGACAATATTGATAAATATAACGGATTACGAAACCCCAGCTACATGTACATCCACAGTAGAAGAGCTCGTGGTGCTTTGTTAAAGGCAAGTGACATATTGTATTTAAAAATCAGTAATGCAATACAGAAAACAGACATTAATCATGGTTAAAAATAAATAAAAGCGGTTTCCGCAATGAAGCGCCCACTCTAATGCACTGGTGTTAAACTAGCTGAAAGCATATAGATAAATAATATTTCGTCATATTTTGATAGTTCATCATTGGAAAGCCGGTTTCTATTTAGTTCATGTCCTATTATGGCCTATTTTATGATTCCTCTCATGAAAGATCAAAACAGGTCCAGTGAATGGATCTGGTGTCCGCCTTGCGATCGGGAGATCGTAAGTTCGATCCCGATTCGGGGAGCGTTCAAGGGATCCTTCTCACAAGACACTGCGTACGGGTTCATCCCAGGAAACAGACTCAAAAGTGTCTCAGTAAGCCTATGACTTTCGACAGAATGGAGTAAAAACAATCGTATAACAGAAAGATCAAGTAACTGCGACGTGTATGTAGTATGTAAGAAAAGCTTATGAGCTAGAGATCTGACTTAACATTGATAGCTACTCAGTTCCATGAACTGCATGCATATCGAATGATATACTATAACGGTTTGTTTTAAAATCATATAGTTTATAACCATAAGTGGCCATTGCTATTTAAATTATATAAGTTAATGTTGTTTTACATTTTGTTTCTGAATACAATCTCGAAATAAGCAAAATAACTTGGTTAACACGTATATACATGAACTACATAGACATAAAGAATTACAAATACTAGTATACTGATTTAATTATAAAAATGTAAATACTAAAACAGAATAACGTTATATTATATGATAATCGAGCAATCACCTGCAAAGAAAATTAATTATATGCTTGCTCCGCAATAACTTTGCGTAACATGCGTCATCAATTGCTGTCATCAAGTGTGTGTTTAGATTTACAAGTTCAGAGTAAATGGTCGTTAATCACAAGCGCATATATACTAATAGAAAACAGAAACTGGACATTTTTTCATTTTGTATTTTTATATGTTGTTAGATTTAAATTTGGATGAATTTGGTTTGGATGACGTTAGCGTTTAAATGATTTATTGATTATTTGAGCATTACAATTATTGATAAGTGCAATTTAAAACCTAAATTTTGATACCAAATTCATCCATATTTAAATCTAACAACATGTATAAAATACGAAATGTAAACATGTACAGTTTCTTTTTTCTATTAGTATATAACTACAGATATGGAACCACAATGTGGGATTTTAACATGCGTCAATATTTATCCTGACACGAATAATACTGCTGTAATACAACCACGTGAAGTGTGCATTATTAAAAATGTATTAAATTAATACAAGCTTCTAATTAAAGTAAAAGTGCGTGTTAAATTCAGTTTATTATTGGCAAATAAATGAAAGTGAAATATTTATGAATACAGTTAAAATAGCCATACTTTGTAATTACAAATATATGTGTAACACCTATGACACCGTACCTCATGTAATTGAATGAAATTGTTTGAAAGATTGAATTAATTTTTACCCGAATATTGAAATGACACCGGTTGCTTTTAGTATTAGTGTTCTTGCGAATGTATACTTCATGGAAATGGTTTGTTAAATTTAGAGTTTATTTAAGATAAATGACGACACAATCTTTACGATTCGTAACTTCGTACATTTAAATGAATTCATATTAGTGTCTGGCATTTAATCGCAAGGCTCGAAAATCAACCGTGTAAACATTATGGAGATAAACGCAGGACAAGAACACAATTTTTGAAGCAATGTATTTATAGTTTCGGTTATGTAAACAATTGAAAACCTGACATAAAAACTGTGTACCGATGAGTCAAAATTCAAACAACGCGTTGCAGACATACTTAGCATTTTCATCCTGATCCTTAAATCAAAAAGTTACCTATACTGTGTAATCCCATATAAACACACTTCAGCACTAAATAACATGTTGAAATGGCATCTTCATTTAAATATGTTTTGACAAATATAAACATCATGTCAATGTGTTTATTAATGAAACACATACAGTGAATCAAAATTTTCCACTTAAGTTAAAATATTTAAGAAATAACGTAAGATGCTTTGTGAATACCACCCCAGTTCATTTAATTATAAAACAAATTGCATATGTTATTGCGCTATTTCAATCTGAATAAAATTGTAGTTTGATTGAAGTCTCTACAAAGCCTTTTTTACTAATTTATTTACATACCGTACCGTAAACGGTAAGTTTATTCCATGCTCAACCGATCGAAAAACATTCACACTATCCACGTTTTATTCATTCTTACTTTGACGTTTTTCTATACCCGAATACTAATTTTAAATTTGGACCACCTACACGCGGATGCACAGGTTAAACTTAAAGATATTTTTTTCTAATCACTGAGTAATTCAGTCCATCGCATATCATGTCTTATCCCTAGTGAGTAATTGGTTATGCATGCTATCATAATTATATAATTGATTAAAGAATATCGTTGGGCAAGGTATATACATTTATTTTAATGTATGGATACGATAACAACGAATGTAGCAATGGACTAGTTATTCTCAAATAAAACCAGTTCAATAGTCCTTAACGTCCATGCAACAAGAACTATTCAATCGTAAAACTGTTCGCTAAACCTTTTAAACTAGAAGTGCTCGTTTCAACAAATCTTGATATCAATAGTAATATAACTTGTTCCTTTTTAAACGATCCGGTATAGCATTTGCATTCTTGATCATTTCTAGAAATGAAACTGAGAAACACTGATTTATTTTTATTGAAAGATATCAAATATGATGAAATATAAATATATATAAATACAGATAAAATTCATATATAATACATACAACAATTAAATTAAAGCACTTGATGGATTTGGGAATTGATATATTACATTTTATCCCATCATCAGGCGTGCATTGAGGAAATAAACCCTCATAGAATAAAAAAAACAAACTTTGCTTCATTTCAACATTGTGGCAATAAAGCCAACACGCGCAGTATAATGACGTCATCTTGTTATTTTCGTGACGTCATTTTATGTTTTTCGTAATATTTAGTGTGTTTTCTTTCGTTAATTGTTATAATAAAGACTGAAAATGATGGGATAAACAGAATACTAGGTAAGTATTGAATAACGATAAGTTTATTTGCTCAGCACGAAAACGTGAACCACTCGCCAGGGCTCGTGGTTCAGGTTTTCTAAGCCTCGCTAAATAAACTTATTCAGCACTAACCTAGTATTCTCTATGTAACAATAATATTGTTATTAGTTGTGGCACGCGTCACCAAACTGCACTGTCGCATAAAAAACCCGTATTATTGTGTATGTAACCAGATTTCAAACCAATTTGCATATCATTTGAATTTTAAATAATGTTCAATTGTGACTCAACTTCTATCCCTACATATAAGTTATTTACTTGTATTCTAGATCTGCAACCCCATTGCTAGGTACACGCCATAGTGATTGGAAAGGACGTGCACTTGCGTGACACAGAAACGGGACAAACGATTTAACTTAAATTAAGAATAATCAGCATAATTATTCGAGACGCATTTTCAATTATAGAAGAATGTGTTTGTTTTTAGCAGGTGAGTTCGAAAGTGCAAATGCTCTCACGTTTTAGGCGGAAATAATTATTTGCGAATATATAGGTAGATACAGGGGCTAATCATATTATGAGCGAGTAGATGTACATAGATGAATGCAATTTAATGTTGCTGTATTCCTTAATCTGATACAGCAAGCATATGAAATACGTTTGTGGCAGATAAAGGCCAAAGTATGTTAGATATTAAGGAGATACTTATAAAGGTAATTTGTTATACCATGTTATATACCAAATACCAAATCTGATCAAGTTTGAGTCGTCAATACTAACAATGTCCGTCACACAGCATTCCCAAATTGTCACATTCAACGTGAATGGTGACTTCTAGAAATGTAACAACCACATGCTATGGCATGAGTACTGCTGATCTATGTAATACAATCGTAATTGATGGGTTACGTGGAATGTGTTTGAAATTTTAAATTTACGCATTTTATAGCAGGAACACTACATATTTCTGCAACTATCACATTGTAACTGACAGCAACATGATAGAACATCTCTATTTCAAATATAAGCTTATTTATAGAAGCACCTTAGTCATGTTGTGTCTGGTCTATGTATATGTACAGTGGTGACGTCAATATGCCAGTGTTTGTATTCATGTTATGCTAAGCGCTAATTGGACTGACGACGTGACTCAATGAATTCCAAACAACATTTAATAAAGTAAACCATTGTTTGTCGGCTAAAGTCAATAGTGTTTTGTTCGCTAATAAGATATTTAGAAATGTATGGAATTTCCAAGAAACCTGGACAGTTTTCGAAATAAACTGAATACAGCAGATAAAGTACTTTACTTGATGTTAACGTGAATACATATGCTCATTTACAATGACTTGTTAAACAAAGGTTTCTATACTGCTGATACACTTAGAAATAAATTATACGTTACATTTAAATGGTAGATACCATCATTTGCAGTTGCAATGTTGTGATTTATTATCTTTCAAGCAAATGCATATCTTGGGCAATGTAAGCTGGGAAACTATATACCAATATAAACGGCAATCCCAAATGTAAAAAATACACGTAAAATTCAAATCAACAAATTTGAGTTCACTTAAGTCCGATTCAGTCACGCCGGTCTCAATACGATGTATGAATTGCACAATTTGAAACAACAAGATGACATTGAATCTTGCGTAGCGTCATACACACGTATATGCGTTTCCTTCATTGTATGGAATATGGCCTTAAGAAGCGTTTCTTGAACGACTAGATTTACGCGATTTGAAAATACAGCACAATGCCTAGTGTGCGAGAACTAAGTGATGAAACTGCTTATGACCTTTTGAAACATTTATAACTATAAACCAATTACATATGCACATATGATTGCAAACAATTTATTGAAGCGCCACAACTTTATTTTTAAAACATTTGACACTTGATTTTTTTTCAGTACAGGCAATCTGTGTATTTAATCTACTGTTGCTTATTAATAGTTGGTTCGTGATATGTGGGCCATTGAATATATAAGCGATAAGCTTCCATTACTAATTTAATTATGCAACATTATAGCAAAAAACGATATTCAGTGTTTACATATAATGTCGGGCTAAGTCAACAATTCCCTTTAAGATCTTGTTTTAAAATATAAAAAATTGCATCTTTTGGCATTTGGCAAATTAACAACTTATGGAAATGTAAACTGTGAGTATAGCAGGTTGTGTGTATGTAACTGTGCATTTAACTTGTCTTTATCTATATTATACCATTCCGTTATTTAATCCTCTTCTTTAACAATGAATCACTTTGCTATATAACATTGGCATGCATATTTTGTACATAAAGCTTTTCAGCACTCTTCAGTGGGATCAAATATTTGCATAGCTTCTTTTTGTTTGAGGATGTGCTCAAACATATGACACAATACATATATAAAGGTTAGCATCAACAAAAAATACATAAATCAACACGTACTTTAAACAATATATATATATATATTCCAAATAAATCAATCGTCAATTGTTTTATATTGTTTTATGCATACAGATACGTTGAAAGACCCATATAAAAATTCATAGCATAGGAGTTGTGTTTGGTTTTGATTTCTTATCTTCGAAAGAGAACTGCGTCTATGTGATATTATGAAATACGATATCAAAATGGAATTAAGAATCACTTTACACTTATATTCAATCCATAATTAAAGGCGTATTTAAATAGAGCATGTCGTGATGAGATGTGTTCTTGCTTGCTGTAACATAATTTATATAGTTTATTCCCAGCTTAAAAGAACACACGTTATTGTAACATACAGTTTGATGCAAAATTTCAACCCATTCAGACATCAGTAAAATCGGACTTTGTCTTTGATGTGTATGTTTACATACTCTATGTTGATTATCTATTTATACATAGTTTACAATATTTTTTCCGGAAACAAGAAAACGTTGTTAAATATATTGTATTATTATTAGTGTAACATAGTAAACAGGTTTTATATAATTGTTTATTTATACAAAGAAATACAATATATTATTCCCACTGCGGAGGTGGAGGTTTTAAATAATTATACTTACATAAATAAATAAAACAGTTTTTCATAACAAAGTATTTCAGCTTATATAAATACAGTCAAGCACTTTCCCAATGTAATAATTCGTATTCTCTTTCTCTCGGATGAATTTCGTGTCGTGTTACCCTGAACTTAGAGATTCTCGCAGCCAGTCATTTCATTACGGCTAGTGCAGTTATATGGTTCTGTTTTGGTTGCTAGCTATTTGATTTACTTTTTAATCGATTAACGCGCCAGTGAGATCCCGTAATTGACAAATAACACGAGTCGGCTGATGCATTCACAGCTCCCAGGGGAGAGCAATCACCAATCGAGTTGATCATCAATTTTACAGTGAACTCTCTTAGCCGTGATTCCGTTAGGCCATTTGCTGATATGTAGTAATGTTAATATGTTAAGACATACGACCAGAGTAATACAAATAACACAAGAAGGACGAAAACTTCTGGTACATTAGGTAATAATTATTGTTCTCTGGTCACATAATATATTTAAACCACTGTAATTTTTTATAGACAGACATTTTATTCAAATCTAATACGCCAGATGTTGGCACGTGAGGACAACAAATGTACACTACATACATATATTTACACAACATGCATAAGAATATATATATGTTTAGCGGAGAAGGATCTAAAATATTTAAATTTGTTTTTTCGTCATAAGTTATTATTCTGCTCATGCACGTGAAAACATACAAAAATGTCATGCAAATTGTTGATTATTAAGAACTCCACATAATAAGTTAATGCAAATATATACTGTTTTGCTATTTAAATACCAAAAAAACCAACAACAAAGTATCGCACATTACTGAGGCAAAGCACTCTATGGGTGCAAAATATAAAATAACATCCGTATAATAGACCCTATTGAAAGGAGATAAAGAGCTACTGTGGTTCTGCCATATATGCAACAATTTATCTTTTGTACTGCGTTTGATAATAATTAGAATGTATAATCTTAGTGAGACAAAAGAAATTCAAACACAAAAAATAAAGGCATAATACAATAATATGAAATACAAAATGCTAAGGATATGCAAAATGTATTGTTTGATGCAACACGTACATTCAAGTGTCGTTAAGCAAAATTTCAAATACAAATAAAGGTATAATGAGATGGAATAAGATGAAATACAAAATACCACGAATAACATATAATAACATAATAACCAACATATACATACAAGTGTCGTTAAGCAGCAGTAATACTCATACAGAAGACGATCAGATAATGTAAGATAATACAAATAATAATTTTATACAAAATGTTGGTAAATCAAGAATAACAACCGAATTATAAAACCCTATCGAATCGATATTGGTCAAAGCAGAAAATAACCGAACTATGAAACTCATCGAAACGAAATATAGATCTTCTGCGGTTATCAATTGTGTCATATATTAAACAATTTATCTTGTATTCTGAATTTTGATTAAAATCTGACTATATTGTCTCAGTGAGCCAAAACAAATTACAACTTATAAAAATAAAGGCATTATAAAGTATATGATATTACAAAACACCAATTGTGTTTGTAAATTAATATGCAACATGAATACTCATAAAAAAATCAATCAATCATTACAACAGGAAGGATGTTTATGTTTTAGCAATATTATATAATTATCTTCGCTCTTTAACTTTAAAACCGAGATATGTATAGCAAGCTATTTTTTTAAGGTAGTTACATCTTCTGAATTCAAAAGTGCCATAAATTTCGGCATACTAGGTCTTAACCAATAATGTCTATTAATATATCTCCTTCTGAGTTTTGTTAACATAGAGCATTCCATAACAAAGTGAAATTCGTCATCAATTTTGTGACAATGTATGCATTTCTATCAGTATATGGAATAGCAGCTGGTTTATGGATCGACCTGATTCTACAATAAGGCGATGAGAATAATCTATGATTCTTTGCTTAAATAAGGATTCAAACATTTCTTTTTGACCAACACCTTGTGATATCCATACCCCGTGAAATCCTAAAGTTGACAATAAATGATACAATTAACTCACCCAGTTTTTCTTAGCAGGTGTCAATTCGAAATCATGTTGTATGTAATTTTAATATATTTATTTTATTTACTGTCTATTATCTCGAACCAGTATTTTACAATTTTATAATATCTATCGACAAGTAGTGAATGCAGCCCCAACTCTCCGTAAATAAAGTCATTTTGAGTTGCCCTTTAAACGCCTAATATGGTTTTACAATAATGTGTATGAACACGTTCAATATGTTTACTGTATGAAATCCCCAAACTTCGCACCCATAATTTAGGATTGGATGTACAAGTTTATCAACAACTCTAATCTATGTCTGATACTGACATTTGTAAACTTGTATAAATATTTATTTAACTTAAAAATTGCCTTTCGTGCTTGGCCAGCCAGTGTTATTTGCGTCTGGTTAAGGATCCTCCAGAGGTGAAAACAATCCCCAGATAGGACGTGTTACTTAACATTTCAATAACTTCATTATTATATGTAAATTTTATGTTTCGAGACAGTATTCCGGATTTTCGGAAAACAATTACCTTTGTTTTATTAACATTTACCTTTAATTTCCATGTTTGACAATAATCATACAGAATATCAAAACCACGTAGTAGACCTTGTGGATTGTCAGCAAATAACACAATGTCATCCGCATATAATAGGATAAATATTTGAAACATAAACGATTCGACCCCTTCGTACACATTTAGGATTAACGTTTCTTCTAAGTCATTCAGGAAAAGGGAAACAGCAGTGGTGATAAACACTCCCCTTGTCGTACCTCTCATAAACAGTTAAAATCATTGCCTATCGTATTATTAAGTTTAATGGAGTTAAACATACATTTTATGACGTCTAACATTTTTCCTCGCACCCCTAGGCGAATAAGTTTCGACCATAGGTTTGGCCTGACCACATAGTCAAAAGCCTTACTAAAATCTACAAAGCCACAATATAATTGTTTACTGTTATTAAGCATGTGTGTAATAAGACCGTGTAAAACAAAAATGTTATCAGTGGTACTCATATGTTTTCTAAACCCAGCTTGAGCTTCTACATAAACAAAATAGTTTTCAGCCAAGAGTCAATGCGATTACTTAGAATTCTAGTACAAAGTATATGTACTATGAATTGTTTGTTTTCTACTTCACGCAGTCCATATTTTGTGTATTAACTCAGCTGCTGGTAATGATATTGATAACTAAGATATGTGGGCGGTTGAACATAGTTTGTTTTGTTTGTTTGTTCGGATATTTCGCCGTTTTTAACAGTATTTCAGTCATATCACGCGGTCAGTTAACCTTCTCACACTTTTCTTGGGCAAGCTTAGCCGATCTAAGTGGTTTATCAGTACCAAGTGCACATACATATGCCAGTTACTGACAACTGCCCAGCTTGAATAAGATGTAGGGGGAGAATGGCCTTCGAAATATTTCCAATCCCCACACAAGTTTTTTTCGGCCGGGCTGGGGTTTTAACTCACGATCCCCGGATTGACAGTCCAGCGCTCTACCAACTGAGCTAGCCGGGCCCGGCATGGTTGAATATAGAAGGCCTACGATAAGCATTCCTTCATTTTTTTCCATGTGCATACATTAAATAAGACATCATTAAAGCTGCAAATCGAATTGTTCCGTTACAAATAATGTCTAGCTAAGTTAACGCTTGCCTTCAACGTATTGTTTCAAAATATAATAAAACACACTTTCGACATGTTTTGGCACATATACTACTTATACAAAAATTATCAACCGCTGTTACACATTATGATTATAAAGTTATGAAAATGAAACTGCACATTTAACAATTCTTTATTTTACCACTTTCCGTTATTTGCACACATGCTAAAAATTGATAGCTATTTAAACATCAATGCAATACAATATTTACACAGTTTCTATTTCTCGAAGTACTTTTGCATTACAGATGACAACATACATATTTCTTGGCTAGCATTATACAACAAATACATTGTCACAATATAGTTTACTGAGTAACCAATTAATTATCCGATTATAGCAAACTTTACAACTTGCATCAATCAAAAAAAATAAATATTAATCTTATTGACGGCTTTCATAGTTACGCTTTGTTTCCAATTTAAAAACTGCTTGCCTCGTTTTACGTCATAAAATCTATAAAATTATTTTATGGAAGGAAGAACTGATAGATTACATTTTAAAAATATTAATTTTAATAAGTTGTGACATACATCACCAAATTGCGCTTCCTCAAAGAAATAAAACCGTACAATTTTTATGTCATCAGATTTCAAAAGCGTTCGTATATTTATTGACTGACGCATGTAAAATTGGGACTCAACCTCTATCCCTACATGTCAGTTTTCCATTTTTTCCTTTGTTTTCTGCATAGTATGCGTCATAGTTATTGTTTCAATAGGTAAAGGCGATAAATAAATGTTGTAAGTGTATATTGACTAAATTAAATTAAATGCAACCGTTGAGAAATAAAATGATACACTTAAAATGAAAATAATTCAAGACAATGCTGCTTTGCCGCATCTGAAACTTCTGAACCCGTTAGTGTATGTTAGATATAGACAATATTATGTTAGTGTTGAATAAAGATATTAAGTTTAATTAGCGAGGCTTAAACAAACCTACCCCACGAGCGTTGGCGTTTTCGTGCCGAGCAAATAAACTTATCTTTAATCAACACTTATCTGGTTTTCTATTTACCCCATAATTTTCTGTCTTTATTTTGAAAAGAAACGAAAATCACTAAATGGCACGATAAACATCAATTGACGTAACGAAAATAAACAAAATGAAGCCATTATGTGCGTGTTTGCTGCATTTAACAGTGTGGAATAAAGCTAAGTTTATCCCACGGGGTGTTATTTAGTCAATGCAGGCGTTATGACGGGATAAATTTAAATATTTGTTATTCTTGATCACATGGTATACCAATAATTTGGTTTTACATTTATTGGAAAATATCGCGGGAATCATAACGTCATGACGTCAAAAATATGATGTTTTTTCACAGTTTTGAGCCCGGCATCGATGACGGTCCGTTTCGTTTACTGTATTAAATCGGGACCCAAAAAGTAGTCCCTCACTGTGAGTGATATAGGGATATATCTCACTGTAATTTTTTTTATATTTCACTACTTAGCATTTAATAAAAGACTGTGTCGGTTTCATCTCGTACGTGTACATTGGTGACCATAGAATACTAGCTGTTGCGGATGGTCGCATAAGGGCGAGAAAAGATGAATCGTTGTTTTTTTGGTTCGACCATTTAGTATGCGTTATGAAACTTGTATACAACAAAAACAGAAGTGACGTAACGTGCGAAATAAAGTAAAAACGTCAACGTTATAAATTCCCGACATACTCCGGGCCTCAAAATGATTTAAAATGTACGAAAATATTGCAATATTCACAGAGAGTGGAAATATTAAATCATGAAAATGTGTAATGATAATGATTTATGGTAGCTTCTAATGAAAACCAGTCTCTAAATTAAAATTATAATTCGGATACAGTCTCTAAACACTATTCACAGAATATATCTGATATAACAATACTTTGTCTCTAGGGTCTAAATTTGATCCCCACATTTTTTTTCGAACCTTCGCTGAACGAACGAGTCCGTCATATCCCGGCACGACTTCCTCAACAACGGCCAGTTTCCACAGAATGCTCGGTCGTCACAGTCGTCGTGTATCTGTACATCGTCACCTACGGATATCATCTTGTCGTTCTTGCCCAATACTTGTTTTCATTCTCTCAGTGCCGTCAGGTACTCGCGTCGCCATATATCCCGGAAGTTCCGTACAAGTCTCGCTCGTTGAGAAGCCTGTTGCACAAGCGAGGAACGATCGATGTGACAGTCTGCCGAGAGGGTCGCGGGATGACAAGGTAGTGTCGTAATTCTTCTTCCGTATAGGTGTGCGGCAGTAAGCGTCACCGGCTGCCCTGGTTCACTGGAAGTGAGGTACATCATGGGGTCTGTCATCTGGGTAGACTACCTTCTTGATAAAACCTCTGCTCAGCTGGTCGGCTATGATCTCTCCATCCTTCTGTAAAATGTCCGGTTCTTGAGACAATCGCCGTATGGTAGCTTCCGTCTTTTTCTTGCGAAGTTATTTGGTAGAATGGGATGGAAATAAATCCATGGGAGTTTGGCTACATACCGACCGTCATCGAATGTAATGCTGGTTTCCACATAACCATAAAGGGTACCGGAAGTGCATTCTGTGGACTCCTCTGAAAAAAATCCACATTGACTCGAACTTCCAGAACTTTTCCATTTCGAATGTACTCGGTGGAGCGGAGATGACATTCATCATGTGGAGGTCAGTGGCGCGATGTTGAGATACAGAAAGTGGCCCTGACAACAGGTAACCAAATTTCGATTTCACGGCTGTCGGTCCTTCGCCTCTTATCACTCGTTCTTCGACTATCTTCCAGTAATAATCCGCCCCAACCAGGAATGAAATTGCAAACACATCATCGTCGTGTTCAGTCAAGGGGTGTGCTAACTTCAGACCTTTCAAACATTTCAAATGTCAAACTTCTGTGGGCATATTCTAAATTGGCACAGCTATGGTTGGCACTACTAGAACTTCAAGCTTGATCAACGCCCTTGTCTCACTCTTTAGGTTAATTTAACTTGTAGGTATGAATCGAACTCCTTGTGACTACCACCGAAGGAAGCTAACGATTTTGTGTCATGTCCGGTAACAGGAAGGTGCAGAACTCTCGCGAGATCCTCTGTAACACCTTTGTTCTCTCATGTGAAGCCGTGTGCTAGATGACGCTGTTGGTAATTGCCGAGTTGAAGGGGGTGGCTTCCGGGTTCAAGGGTGAGTCGGTCTTCTCGTTCCCTGTACAATACTGCTTTGGTGTTTACTTTGACCATGACGACATCTGAATTTAGACTTGCAGTCGGACACTTTGTGATGATTCAGGCAATTTCTAACACAAATGTTGCGTCTTTTCTCTGATTTACATCTTTTACTTTGTTGCAAGCATGAGTATGATGATGTTCGTTGCAAAATGGACACAAAGGCGTTTTAACGTGAATTTTTTTGGAACGGCTTACTACCCTTTTGGAAGCTGTGAAGAATTCGGCAGTCGGTGGATGAAACTCTGTGTCGCTGTTATCACCAATATCCATGATCCTGAGTTCCCGTTCGATGGACACGAGAAGTTCATGGAGCTGCCATTTGTCATCTCCGTGGTACCTGGTTAGGTTGCATCGCACATTTAACGGAGCGTCTTCATGATGACCGGAACTAACAGATCTCCGAACGAATCCCATTGTCCCAGCGACTGAAGACCCCGGATGTAGGTCGCCATCTTGTCATGAAAAACGCAGAGAGTACGTACAGAATTGTTCCGACAATAATGTCATGTAATTTTCAATGATTTTATAAGTCCTATCGTATCGTTCTCGCAGTAGTTTGACCTCACTCTGGTAGTTGTTGTGTGTCAATGGAAACCCGCCAGTCTCCATGGCTGCGCTCCACCCCCTCGAGCAGGGATCTAAGGTAAGTAAATTTCTGTTTGTTCGTCAGCGATGGGTTCTGGTGCACTGCTGATTCGAACGAATCCCCAAAAGTCTGCCATTCGCTGATGTTACCACTGAAAAAGTCAGTTTGGGAAGTTTCATAAATGAAGTATTCGCTTTACAGGATGCTTGGGTGGGAACACTCTCTTTAGAGGATGCGACGGTAAAGCTCTACTGCCCCGATGATGCTTCTTCCGGGTTAGCGGATTCCCGATTTCGTACGGATTCAGTGCAGTGATTCTGATTTTTATCTCTCGCTAGTGATGTTGTTTTGCTTGATTGCTTGATTTTCTCCCTGTATCTGTATATGTTCATACCAAGCTCGATAGGATATTACTCACTGTCGAATAATTCAGATTCTATATCTCCGAGGTCAGCGTGATTGATGATCTTTTCATTCAGTCCTCTGACCGTATCTGCCTCTTCCTTTATGATGTCTAATTGCTTCTGTGACTCGGAGGTAGATAGTGTCTCGTCGAGTTTCTGAAGTTGCCTCGATACTATCCGACGCTTGGGTGCCCGCTGAAGTTGCCTCGATATTAACGACGCTTGGGTGCCCGCTGAAGTTGCCTCGATACTATCCGACGCTTGGGTGCCCGCTGAAGTTGCCTCGATACTATCCGACGCTTGGGTGCCCGCTGAAGTTGCCTCGATACTATCCAAAGCTTGGGTGCCCGCTGAAGTTGCCTCGATACTATCCGACGTTTGGGTGCCCGCTGAAGTTGCCTCGATACTATCCGACGTTTGGGTGCCCGCTGAAGTTGCATCGATACTGTCCGACGCTTGGATGCCCGCTGAAGTTGCCTCGATACTATCCGACGTTTGGGTGCCCGCTGAAGTTGCCTCGATACTATCCGACGCTTGGGTGCCCGCTGAAGTTGCCTCGATACTATCCGACGCTTGGGTGCCCGCAACGAATGAGCTTGTTGAGTTGCATCTTGTTGTTTTAGCTCACGGCAACAAAATGTTGCGTATGATCGTATATAGTGGCGACAAAAGATGAATCGTTGTGTTTTGGTTCAAACTTTCCCGACACTAGCATTTGTATTCATGCTATGCATTGTGAGTCAATTAATGGCAAACAACATTTAACACAGCAGATCATTTTTTGCCGATTCATGAGAGCTACACACCATTTCAGTGCAGCAAACATGAGTGCCAAGTAATTTCAAAATCCCTTCATCCATGGTTGAGTTATAGCTAGAACAAGCAAGAACATTATTTTATTATATAAAAGCAAATAATTACAATTTCCTGTGATTTTATCATTTTACAGTGTTCTGATTGGCTGAAATGCATCATGTGACAGGCTTTTACTGTTCGATGAAGCCGGTTGCCTCTATTAATATTCATGAGGGACTACTTTTTATTGTTGTTTACATATTTATTCACATTTATACATGGCATTGTCAAATAAAGAATTAGTAACAAATAAATAAATAAATTAATAACAAAGTATAAACATGTAAAATGTATGTTGTTTACTTCTTTTTGCCTATTTGATGAGCATTATGCATGAAAGAAAAGAAACAACATAGAGAGAAAATTCAACACAAACATAAAAAAAAATAATCTTTGGATAAAAATAAAGGGGGTATGTACGATTTCAATATGAACATTTCATTTTCTCATAATTTGAACAACACAAATGAGAGGACGAATATAATCAAGGGAAGTTAAAATATAAAGAAATAAACAGATATTTGTACCATACGTCATATGTCGTTTTTTTTAATGAACTTCATGATAACGACAAATTTATTCGTAGTCCTGTGCCGATACGACACCTTTAATCGTTTTTGTGAGAGAAACAAAGACGTGTCCATGATGTGTCGTATGAACAATCTGCACAGAACTTAAGTCAACACGCAACAAATATTCGGGATTTCCCAAAATTGTACATGTCTGATGCACAATGATGAGTTTTCGACTGGAAGACGAAAAGTATTTAAAAGTATTTCGAGGATTTTCAAATATCAATTCTTCTGAACTTTTATTCTAGTTTGTTATTTATCAGTGTTTTATAGGTTTTATTTTACTTTCTTATTTGTCTATGAAAATTTGATGAGATCGTACATACCCTCTTTAATATTTATATTTAAATTTATATTTATCAAAAGAGGAAAACAAATGAAATTTAACAAACACAAACATAAAATACACAATTTTTGCGTGTGATGCGTTTTGCCAAGACATACCATATTCTCTCATTTCGTGATGAATATATGGACATGACAAAAATATTCAATCTAATTTTACTTTCGACCTTGAAGTGAGACCATTTAAAGGTCAAGCCTGGTTCTTGAATGTGACAAAGCGTCTCATGATTGTGATATCTGTCTCCTTTTACCTATAGATCTTGGTCTGACAACCACCACACCGTCTGCTAATTCGTATCACTTCCACAAAGTTAGTTGAAAATCATTTAATGCTGGACAAACTTGTGCTCCGGACAAATTATTTTGATTTCTCACTTGTATTTGACGTTTCATCTTTAAGTGAGGAACCTGGTCCTTAAGCACAGTCTCATAATGCGTAACAGTTTAGCTAAGTTATTTGAAAATCATTTCATGTCGGAAATGTTATAGTCCGTTAGTCAGGAATCTAAATGGATTTGAAACAAACATTTGACATTTAATTGTGACCTTGATTTTCGACCTAGGGCCTGGTTCATGGGCGCGACAAACCATCTCATAACTTTTTCTTTTTTCGTTTGCTTATCACTTTTTCGAAGTTACTTGAAAATGCTTCCAATTTGTATAGTGTTTGTATCACCATGGAAATTTTTTGATAAATGACCATAATAATGCGAAATTCTTGTGAAAAAGTGCATATCTATGAATGTGTAATAAATAATGTATTTTTATTATAAACTTTTAACAATAATGCTCGATTTTTACTGTAAAGAAATGTCGAACATTAAGGATGTATGACAGTTTAACGATAAACGAAAGGGCATAAGACCATCATGTCACTTATGCCTAATAGCATATTTTTCGAACTGGCCAATTTTTATTTTAATGACGTTATTATTTAGGTACGCGCTTTTGGGTCATTATGGTTCTCTTGTTCAAACATTACTACGTCCAAAAGAGTGTCGCAATTTTGCAAATTGTATTGTTTTACTGTGTCAAGCGCTTTAAACACATAGTTAAACGGAAGTAATAAACACAAGTTTAAACTTGTTGAAATGTGACAGTTTTACTTGGTTCATCTTTGTTATCATTAGTATTCTGGCATGTTATTTCTTTAGCTCCCGCACCGCATTCAGTAAATTTTTTTAATTTATACAGTTTTGTTCTTTTCATCATGATTGTTATTATCAGTATAGTGACATATTATTTCTTACGTTTCACACATTGCATACGATAAGTGTTTAAACTTATTCATATTTCGAGTCATTGATATTTAGACGGGTTAACGGTAGTATTTGTCCTACATATTTAATGGTATTTTATTAATAAAATGTGTAATGCTTTGTAAGTGTATTTCAATATAATAAAATAGACATTGTATTATATGTGAAGAAAATTATGGTCCTGGTGGCGTAGTGGATATGGTGTCCGCCTAGCGATCGGGAGGTCCCGGGTTCAATCTCCACTCTGGGAGCGGTCTCAAGATCTCCCCCAAAGACACCAACTACTGGTTCTATCCAAGAAACGGACTCGAGAGTGTCTCTATAAGTCTTAGGCTTTCGATGCAATTGAGCTAAAATAAATAGGTTTAAACTAAAATAATAAACTAACGAAAGTAAATGTCTGTTATGTAGTTGGATAAGTTAGTGTTATTTCTTTCTTATCTGATATGACATTAATATATTATCTCGATATGTATAGCAACATTCTAAAATGTCTGGTCGTTTGTGTTTAATCGTTTGTATTTAAACAGACAGTCAAGGGGCGTATTTAACATAGGGAAAATCGGCTGATGTTTGGCACGAAAGAAAAGTATATGATTAATAAAGAAGGCAATCATGTTACTGGTCACAGAAACGTATAATGTTAAAATAAAATGTTAGTTCACATATAAATATGTATGGACGAGTAATTAGCTGAAATACACTGTAATTATATTGCAAAATCCGAGCCGTAGGGTAGACAGTACGTTTTTTACATATTCTTTAATTGATAAAATACGTATTTGGGTTGACAAGTCTTCATTTTATGACATTTGAAATACTTACATCTGTGATTAAGTCCCTGTAACGCAATAAGTACCTTTCCGATATTGATAATGCTTTTGATACTGATTTAACATAATATATATATCGTCTATTGATTGATATAATGGGTTACGTCTTTTAACGATAAATATAAAATTATTAAAGGTAGTTACACGCGACTGCCAGATACCGACAGAATGGCATGTTCCGACAGGCAATGTTAATGCCACAATTCAGGCACTGGTCAAAAGGATCACCCGTCTTAAATGCCCAACTGGTATGTATGGTTTCGCATATGCATACATTTGTACGGATCAATATGGCTTATTTCAGGACAGTATCAAATACTTAATTATCATTACTTGGATTAACATAATCCTAGTTACTTTGTAAATTAATATAATAAAAGTGTTTTTATTAATATCAATTTATTTGATTTATTTAATAATAACGTTTTGAAATAACATCAACACGCTGTAGTTGTTACAACTACGTGTTATTTTCACGTGTAAATACTCATAGATTTATTATAACTACGTGTAATTTTCACGTGTAAATACTCATAGAAATATTACAACTACGTGTTATTTTCACGTGTATATACTCATAGAAACATTACAACTACGTGTTATTTTCACGTGTAAATACTCATAGAAATATTATACAGATACAATCACATATTTTCTTATCTTACAATTTATTCTAGACACAGAATGTAGTTGATAGCATACAAATTATGATAGTAAGTGAAGTTAAGGCCTCGATACAAGAAACGTATATATGTTTCTGATGACTGATGCCTTATCAAATGTATTTTGTAGCGGTGCTCGACAGGACAAGCCTGCGCACATTACGACGAAAGTTGGGGTACGGTCCTTTTAATGTCAAGCTGGTTGACTTGATTGGTTTAGATGCAGAGGATTTCGTTATTATTAGTAAGTGAATTAAACTGTGCGTTAGGTAATTGCAATTAACAGTATATACTAAGCTCGTTAAAGTTATTAGTTTTGTAATTTAATGATTAAGGATGTAAAAAAAATCACTTTTTATAGGTGACAATTGAGAACAAAACAAAACGGACTTACATTCAAACAAAATCAGATATTGAAATGAAGTAACATTGGTTTCGAATGTATAAAATGTATACTTTGAAATTTGGGCAGTATTAATGCATACTTTTAAGTACCATGATTACTGTTTCATCTAACAACAACAGTACATCCATATTATCATATTATACTCTGAAAACTGATAATGCACATCTTACAAAAATAGTCATCAAGTTTGTATACAATGTGAATAATCCTTGTTAATATCCGACTTAGTAAAATATATTGATATCATATGTGTTTTTACTTACAATACAATGACAAATATCTACCCATTTTCAGGGCCCCTTTTAAGTATACTTCTAGAAGTGTCCTCCTTACAGCAAATTATCAGTAATTGTATGATTAAGTTTTTCAAAAACTATACGCACGGTCATAAAAATAAGTATATGTTCGCCCTGTATTTATTTAAATAACGGCATAATCAACTTTTTATTTCTTATGTTCATAATTATATTAAAATTATTTGCCATCATGATTATCCGTCAACATATAACATTTCCCTATGAGTATCTTTTTTGTTAATACGTATACAATGCCCAGTATAATCACTATAAACAGCTTTTGAGATGTCGTTTGAATATTGTTACAGAAAGATAAAGCCGGAAAAAATCAACACAGAGAAATAAAGAAACACAGAGATTAAGTGAGTTTCACATGTGACGACGTGTATGTCTACTCTTTTTATAGCTGGGAGTTTCATTTTTAGTGTTTCCAGGGGCAAGAGAGACTACCTTTAACAGCATTTTCTTCATTGTTCGCAACAATCATATTAGTTTATATGGAGTGGGAATAAGTCAAAGATATTACTAGTGTACTTGGTGTTACTTATTGATATGGCTCACAAGCATTTACAAAATGTATTGAATCATCCTTAAAATCTCAAAATAATTGACCTAAACTGTAATAACATGCAGTTTTACCGATTGCTTAACCTAGACATGTTTTCATATACATGATGAAACATCCTATATAAAACGGATAGTTCAAGTTTTCCCAACCCTATTGACATATTAATATGTATGTATTTGTTCGTGCGTGTGTGTGCGCGCGCGTGCGCGTATATGTATGTTTTATTATGTGTATGTTCATTTTATTTGTTCATCTGGCAACCTGGGGCCAAATTGACCGTCAACTCCTTTGTTCGTTCTATCTTTTGTTCATCCATTTAGCTGTAAATATGTGCCTTTATACATACTTGCAGATTTTCTTTTGTCTATTCATTTCGTCACAGTGTATCATATTTTGTAAATTATACTCGCAGGTTGTTTATCATGGTTAATCCACGATGCTACTCTGCATGCTTGGACGCAAACTGATATCAAACCACTCATTGTTGCTGATGACAAAGTTATCAAAGCTACAAAAGAAGACACCCAAAACGACGGCAAGTTCGAACAAGTGAGTTGTTTTTATCATATAATACAACATTTGTTAAGTTAAATAAGCATTCTCGATGCTATATCTAATTATTCCAGCATAAAACAAATCAGTTTTGTGCTAATATGACATTGCATACTTTGCTGGTCAAAATAACTGGGCTTCATGTCTGAATATACACCTTATTATAAATTTCCTTTATTTCCGGCAAATGGCTCATCGCACACATACACGCACATATGAGTAAAACTGGGGTCACCAGATTGGACTGGTCAATACAAATAACTGTCGTTTCAAAGATACCCGCATCTCACACTTGGTCCAGAAATAATCCAATGCATGTAATTTTATATATAAGTTAACTTCATAATATCGGAATTCGAATTAAATATTAATAAAATATGATACGAGCATACCATTCCATTGAATAACAATTCAATTTACAATTGAATTACTTTGTTCATTAATGAAATCAGGGATGAATGCTTTTTGTTTAATATTTTAACAGTTACATATTATCTTTTATATAGGTCACTTGCCTCACTTGACTTGTAATATCAGTTTCCTTATTGTTGTTGCAGCGAGAGTGTCATCACCTATTACAATAAGATAAAATAGACAAATCACTTCAGCGTTCCATTTTATAGCTCATCTGACATTTTAGAAAAAAGGCTATTGTCATCACTATATCTGTCGGATTTTTTTTTTGTTTTGTTTCAAATTTTTATTCAGGTCACCTTTTTAAAAAAGTTAGTTGACGTTCAGCTCTTAAAAGAACATGTACTTGTTTTAGCACGATGTGTGGAGGACTATGAGCCATAACTGTGTCATTGTTTTGATTGAATTATGGCCATGTCTCGAAAAGTTTCCTGTTTAGGTCTTGTTTCTAAAAAACTAACCTTCAGTTTTTAAATATGGTTTACATATAACGCAAGATTAGATCAGTATGTAGGACAAAAACATAACTCCGGTTTAGGTTTTAATTGAATTAATGACATTTGTCGACTTGCATTTTTTCTTGTTAAGTTTTCAGTTAGGGCCTTCTATAGTGGATAACCGTTAAACTTTTAGCCTGCAGACCTTTTTTCCGTGTTCAGTATGTCCAGATGAATGTGTATAGCAAACATCATAACTGAAATGCATTTTAAATCGTTTATGGCCCTTTTTAACTTGAGCTTTTCGTTTAGGTTCACTTCTCTTGTAATATAATGGAACAACTTTCTGATGTTATAAACTTTTTGCTGCTTTTTCTGCGTATTGTCAATTGATTTTAGCATGTATATCAGGCATATTGCAGACTCCGCGAGCGATGCTTTTGATATATTATCCATTTTGTTTCAGTCTGCATCAGCCGAAACGAACACAATCTTGGTTTTTGGGGGGTTTGGATCAAATATCAGGCGCACGAGGATACAAGGATGTACGCGGCATGACACTTTGAATAATTCGAAGGGAAATATTGGAACGTGTACAACTGTTGGTAGCAACGGAGAAGGACTTTCACATTTTCTCGAAAGTGACAAGGGCCGTTTGATTGTCCAAGAACATGTCATCTGCCTCGAAAACGGCCTCAATCCATCGAACATACCAGAAGACACATTTATATTTGACGTGTTGTATCCTTTAAGATTCTATGTATATTGTTATCTGTTATTGAGAAGACGTGGTTTCAAGGTCCATTTTGCTATCGGAAAAGCCCTTTGTGAAACGCTAAACAACGTGTACCTTAGCAGCGAGTTGTGTCTCAATCTTTTACAGGAGTCATTGAAGAAAACAACCTTTGGCGTGTACCACGAACGCATGGGCTCGTCAATGCAGGCTTCGGACGGGCCTTTTAATTCGAAATTCATTGTCGTTGTCCAAGCATCTTGGAAAAATGGGCAAAAAGGCATCGTCATTGGCCACCCATGGACCTCGTTCAGAAATTGTGTGAAAAAGAAGGATTTGTTGTTCCAGTTGGACGGGAAGGTTATCGTTTAAAAGATCTGGAGTGGCGTATCTGTTTCACTACAATAGAAACTGAACTAATGCAGAAATTGAATGATACATTAATAAAAGTATATGTCCTGCTGAAAATGCTTGTGAAAAATGTATTGAAACCACAAAGAAATGATGTTACATCGTAGATGTTAAAAAATCAAGTGTTGTGGCTAGCAGAAAAATACCCCAGTTATATGCTTAATGAAAACAGTTTGTTCAATTGGCTTCATACTACGTGATCTTATTACAGCTATTTCAAAACGAATGTTTGCAAGCTATATGATTCCAGAACGAAATCTTATAGCATTCTGTGACATTAATGTGGAGCGGCACAGAAAATTGATAACTGCTCTACAAGGAATGCTTAATGAATGGCCACGAGTAAGCCGTTGACTTAAAATCTTGACCAATGCCGTGATATCGTGCCCGCGGCCTTTGGAGTGGTACACTGAAAAGCGAAATGATATTGAGATTCTGCAATTGGAGATTTACAACAGAAGCAGGCAACTCGAAATAATGTCAGTTAAATTCGATTTATTGTTGGAAGAGATGAAAAAACGTATGAATGATATACTGTTTGAAATCCAAGAACGTCTCTTACTTGAGCGGATTGTGCTTTATGATACCAATAAATTAAGGGACATAATGCTAATGCAACGTTCAAAAGAATCGTTCCGAAAAAAAAAAAAAATTAAAAATTAACGCAGAATTATACGTCGTTAAATTTGTTAAGGTGTTGATTTATATTAATTGTAATAATTTGTTCAGTTTTCAGTCGTTGCAATTACTCAACAAATATTCAGTATATCCAGAGCTTCGCATCTATTTCTTCACTAAACTTCAAACGATAAAAGATCACACTTATTGAAACGGACGGCTAACAGACGTAAATGTAGTTATAATCCAGAGACCGTCAGGAAAAAGTGGATAATTTCTTATGGCATCGGAGAGTAGGAATGTTTAAATACAAAACGTGCATTGCTCAATACCGCCTGCATATGGTTGTACCGTATACCACTGACAATAAACCATTCTGGTGACGTAAAAATCCCATTTGTTTTATAAGAATTGACTTCGGAATGACAATATCTTCAAGTGAATATGCATATTGCACCATTCATTGTGTCATGGCTTAAACCAAATATGATTTTAATCAATATACATCAGACATACAGTCCATGAGTATACATGAAATCGTACACAAATATATATAAATGCATGCATAGTGGTCATCTGTGTAATACTAATTCTCGACTGAATTAAACATAAATATATTACAACAGGTTGCGCATATAAATAAAAATATTAACAATGCTATAGTCAACAACAGCAAAATGAGTATTTAATAAATATACAAAGCAACATGCGGAGCGAGAAGTCAAGTGTGAATACATTTATGGTAATATTAATCGTAATAATATGTATATTGGTTTCTTTGAATAAACGCTTTATGGACATACATAGCTACGTTTCTGTTAATAATTACATTGTCGGATTGCATTAATTCTATAAATTTTGGTACATTTGGTCTGTTCCAGTAATAATTCTTAATATATAATTTTCTAATATCATTATACAGTGAAAATTCTTAACAAGAAATGAGCTCATCTTTAAGAACATTGCAATGCTGACATTTTCTTTCACGAATAGGTATCGGTTCAGGATTGTGCTATCGACCTGATTCGACTTCCAACCTATGCGAAGAAACTCTCAATTTACAAAGATCAAATCTAAACTTATTAATACTGACATGTTTTAAATAAGGTTGAAATTCAAATTTACGAAACATATTGTAACTTTTTGCTCTAGATGAGTTATTTAGTTATGTCATCCAATTTTGTCATCAGTTATTCTTGATTTTACTAATGACAAAAAGCACTTTTCATCCCCAACACCTTGGTTTAGCAATGCATAATGTAAACCTAAAGATTGCAACAAATTACATACAGATTTTGTCCATGCGTGGGCATTTGGCCTACTAATTAAATTATTACACGTACGCAAATAAATACACTTAACATATTTATGCTCGTCTAATGGAACAATATTTAACCAGTACCTAATCACATTAACAGCTCTTTTGGTTATCAAGGATGTTATACCAAGTTTCCAAGTGTATTGTATATATATATATATACAACAATTACACAAGCACAATTTATACAAAGCATAGTTATGAAAGTCAAGGTAGGTATATCAATATATATAACGTATAAACATTGTATTATTAAGAAGCAGCAAGAGCTGTTAATTTTTCGTCGCGTAGATTCATTGCATGTGAAATAAATATAGATACATTGTTTATCATTTTGACATGACATAATATTTTTAAAGTTCATAAGGTTAGGCCAATTAATTGGAATACAATATTTTTTTTGTAATTCTCTATATGCTGGACAACAAAGAAGAAAGTGGTATTCTGATTGAACAATATTTAAATTACATAATTTACATTTACGATCAACTCTAACAATATTATTAAATCTACCTCTCTCTATTTCTAAGCTATGTGAACACAATCTAAATCTTGATAATTGTTTCTCTAATTTATTATTATGTACAACATCTAAGTATTGTTCAAATTTAAATTCAGATTTAAACAAATTTATAATAATCTAACTTTGGTTGACTGTTCAATGTTTCAAACCATTGCTGGACATACTGATCCTTTAACCTCTGTTCTATCATAGAACGAAAGTTATTTACAGAATTTATATTGAAAAATACATTTCCGAAACAAACCTAGCATATTTAAAAGTTTCTTTAAAGATAAACACCAAGCATTTCCACAATTGTTTGTATCAACAGCTTCGATATTGTACATATTACATTGTTCAGTAAAAATACAATACATAAGTGAATTAGGATTGTTCACAATCTTAAACCAGTAATTTAATTCCCTCTGTTTACAAATGATTGATAAAGGGAATCTTCCAAGTTCACCTAATACAGCTACATTTTAAATTTGAGGGCGTACACCCAATATCTGTTTAAAAAATTTAATATGCAATTTGTCGATTTCACTAGCTTTATACATACCCCAACTTTCAGAACCATGCAACAAAATAGGTACAACAAGTGAGTCAAATAAGGACAATTAAGTTCTAACATCAAGTTTGACTTTATTAAACATCGACAACAAATTACTGAATGCTTGTAGAGCTTGGTCGTTAAGAGTTTTAATAGTTTAGACATATTTCCAGTATAATTCAACTTAATGCCTAAACAGCAAAAATCGTCCACGACATTTTCTCCATTTATTGACCATGTATGCTCACAACAACTTTTTCTACGTTCAAAAATACAGATTTTGGTTTTATTTACATTTATTTTAAGACCCCATTTACATGAATACTGATTAATGGTATCCAGTTGAAGTTGGAAACTCTCTGGACTGGTCGTAAATAATGCCATGTCGTCGGCAAATAGGAGCATGTACATGGATAGTAGTCTACAATAGAAACGACATGTTACTAACATTTTTAACACAGGCCTTAACATTTTGGTAAATAGCCGTTATCATTTTAATTTTATTTTACAACTTATACCCGATTTCAAGAGTTTTATCCATAGTGCTTCATGTATAACTGTATCAAAGGCTTTTTCATAATCAATGAATGCACAATACAACTTTGCTTTATTAAAAATGACATTCTGAATGATAGTATGTAAATATAAAAATGCAGTCAATGGTGCTGCGGTTATCCCTAAAACCAAATTGAGCTTCATTGAAAACACTCTATTGTTCACACCATTTGTTAATTCTATTTCTTAAAGTGAGAGAAAATATTTTGCCCATTATATATTAACTAATCATGTATAACATCTGATAACTTCTCTATGCAAATATTAACGTTTCGATCTTCATTTATTAACATGTTAATAATATCTGCAAACACATTTTTGCTATTGTGTAATAAATTCAATAAGTCTTCTGATTTGCCTTCCTCCCATACTATTTTCTCCTATGTTTCATTTGAATCACTATCACTTGGTACAGCATTACACTTAATTGTAAAATCAGTTGGGCAGTAATCAGGATACTCATTAATGTCAAGTACATTAAAACTTTCAAACTTCAAAAAAAGTTTATAGTTAAAAATAATATAATCAACAACACTAGTAGCAAAATTATTCAGAGTCAGATTATAACATGTAAATTTTCCGTCATCTAATCGACCGTTAACAATTATCATACTAGTTTCCTTGCATAATGAAAGTAACTTGTGACCATGCTGATTAATATGCTCATCGAAAGATGCACGTGGTGGTAAAGCGTCAACAGGGATATATTCCGGCAGATTAACGTAACGGTCGAGATTAATGTCCCCTATGACGTCAGAGCGATTACCGACTCATGAATTAAGGTCACCTGCCAGCAAAATATCACCTTTATCGCTGTAATGTCGTATATCTGTGGACAATTGTTCAAAGAAATCGTACTTAAATAGTGGTGAATTTAAATTCGAAAATACAGGCGAGTCACTAGGCGGAATATAGCATGTACATATAAAAATATCATTTTCTAGACCTAAACATAGTTTATCTAGCTTAAGCCATAGTATCCCCTTATCGTTGATTTTTAGAAGTTCGATAGCGTTTGAAAAATGTGATTTGAAATAGTCAACAACACCCCCGCTGTCACGTTTAGCTTTACGATTACATTTTGGCATGGGACACGAAAAACACTCACAATTTTTAATCTGTATATGAGACGATTTAGATGTCCATGTTTCCGTGAGAATTAAGATGTCATATGAATTTATAAAATTAAGAAAATCACTTTGATAATAAGCTTTGAACATTCCAAGAAAGAACATGTAGCTGATTCTGTGTGTCCCCCTAATTGTGTCGAGACTGTTCAAATCCGCCACTGCGTCTGGTAACCGCATTGCGCTGGTTCCGGTTTACACGAGGTGGCAGTTCCGGCGCAGGGCCGGGCGGCGGGTGATCGACGGTGTATTTTGTTCGGTCTATGTATAGAGTGTCATAAGAGAGTGAATCTGTTTTGCCGTCATTACGAGCTTGAATCAGATAGGGAATCAGTTTCTTTCGTCGTTCTTGAATTACCTTGGGATATTGATCGCTGACACGAAATTGATTTTCGGGCGGTAGTTCTCGAACTTTGTTTTTGATATCGACTTTGCCAAGTTCCCCATATACAACATTATTTTGGGTTTGAATTTTCACACCTAATATCCTTTTGCAAAAATTTTAATGTACTCTCTCTAGAGTTATAGACTCAGGAAAACCCCAAACCTCTGATCCAGGATTTAAAATTGGTAAAACAAGCTGATCAAATAACTGTAACTTGGTATGTATAGAGATTAAAGGGAAATTAATTAAATATGAATTTAATTGAAAAACAGCTTTTGAAGCCTGGCCTACAAGTGTTTCAAAAGTACTTGCAAATGACCCTCCTGTAGTGAATACAATTCCTTAATATGTATAAGTTTTAACAATTTCCAACAATTATATAAAAAATTAAGATTTCTCCTTAACTGACTACCTTTTTAAAAAAATAATTACTTTTGTTTTGTTTGAGTTTACACATAGCTTCCACTTGTCACAGTATTCTTCTAACAAACACAAGCATTTCCGTAATTCTTCCTCAGATTCAGACATAATTACAATATCATCTGCATACAAAAGCAAAAGCTATTTCAACATACCAATATCAATACCATTAAAGCCATTTAACATATAATATTCCTCTAAGTCATTCAAATAAATCGAAAATAAAAATGGTGATAATGAGACACCCTGTCTAACACCCAATAAACAAGAGAAATCTTCATTACTTATTGTATGACCTAACTTAATTCTTGATTTACGTTTCATTAATGTTTAATAAAGCTCAATTTTCTGCTTTTAAGGCTAGCTTCTTCCGTTGTTATGGCAAAGTTTATTTTAATTTTAGATAATAACAAAATAATAACAAAAAGGCAAAGATGGCCCTTGGTCGCTCTCCTGAGTTTAACTAGAACTCACTGTTATGGCGCAAATACCCCCGTAGCCGCTTTGTCACAAGGATTTTGATACACATAACGTGCAGTTTTTAGGTGTAAACATGTATTTCAATTTAGTAGTTTTTGAGAAAAAAAGGACAATTTAAAAATGAAAATAACACCGTAAATAATGCAGCTTAAATTAAAATTATTGTGCACATCACGATATTAAGTTTTGACTTACAATCATTAGTACTACTGATGTAGACATATACTGTAAATACCGTTTCGTTGATGAATAATCATCAGTTGAAATGGATAAAATTTAAAAGCATTTGAAATGCGAAACTATGGAATAATTTGGAGTATTTCTGTCGTTTTCGTGACGTTGTAAAAAAATACATGAAATTACTTACATAATGTAAAATATACACATATTGGTGCATCGGAATGGCCAGGAGATTAGCGCGTTCGACTTTTTATCAGGTGGTCCTATGTTCGAACCCCGGTGGGAGCAAAAACTTGTCCTTTGCCTTTTGTTGTGCCTTTCTTGTTATAATAACTTGAGTTATTTAGTTCAGATGCTTTAATTAAGTCGTTTAACGTCCATTTTCAAATAAATACATCCGTGAACAAACGCCTTTGAAATACCCGCATCAAATGTGTTGCAGTAAATTGCGAAATAACAGTAGATTAACAACTTTTAAAACCACCTATATGTTACACGAACAAACAATAGGTCAGTCGAAAACACAACTTATTTGTATTTGCAAACAGCTCTAGAACAATATGTTAGACTAGGATCATTTGCTCAATGTATGTATTTATATTATTTTTCTCTCTGATGAATTTCGTTTGTATTACCCTGACAATAGGTATACTCTGAGTCAGTCATTGCATTACGTTTATTGCAGTAATGCGGCATCTGTTTTAGTTAACTTGCGTTTGATTGACTCTAATAACGCTCCAATAAGATCCCGAAATCGACAAATAACACGAACAGGATAAGGCATTAACAGCACCCAGTGGAGAGCAAGCACCAATCGAGTTGATCTTCAATGTTACATTGAACTCTCTGAGCCATAGTGTTAAGCCTATGTATACTCAACAAAAATGAAAGTATCAACTAACATATTTGATTGTTTTGCAAAACCTATATATAATACTTTAACAAATAAAGTCAGTATAACTTCAATCATTTTTCAATAAAATGCTAACTTTTCTCTGAAAATGGTAAAATACAAAACAACAACTGAACAGGTGTCCAAATCAAAACACAGAACAGTAACGTATGAGTAGACGATTAATTGCTGCCGTTGTGCAATTAAACGTCAGACTTAGATCAGTCACAATCAGCCCTGCTAGCAGGATACCAATAGTCTGGTTTCGCTCGTTAATATTACATGTCATGTGAATTAAACATGATTTTGATGATTTAACGAACCACACAGAATTGATTGCATTGTCATCTTGCATCAAATGCCTGCACATGTTCGTTGCACAAGAGGTTATCAGTTTTTGGTGGGCTATTCGGTATTGAATGGTACGGTCTAATATTAAGCATGCACATGCATGTGTAAGAATATGCTCTTTAAATCGATAATGGTAAATTAAAAATATGATGCATATTCATGTTTTTTTATGATTTAGAAGTTTAAAAGTTGATACTCTTTTTTTTGTTTTGACTCTGTTGCATGTACTTTTTCATTTTTACACCTGTTAAAGTTTGTCTTTTGCCATAAAATGGAATTGATACAAAAACATTTGTTAACTTTTTATTGAAAGATGATTAAAATTGCACTGACTGAATATTTTGTTAATATATAATACAAATCATGGATCGAAAAACAATAAAATATATCACGCAAAGAATATGTTAGTGGATACTTTCTTTTTTTGTATAATACATTTAATGTGTAACGGTATACGAACAGGGTAAGAAATATAACACTGTAGGATAGAACACTTTATATTTACATTACTGGTACATAATAATTGTTCACAAATCACACACTATTTAAAACACTGCCTCTTTATAACATATATGTACTATGCTATGAAGCGTGCGTGCTTCAAGCTGATGTTATTGATATCGAAGATCTGTGGGCGGTTGAATATAGAAGGCCTCTGATAAGTATTCATTCCACTTTTTTCATGTGCAAACATTAAATAAGGCAACATAGAAGCTGAAAAACCAATCTTTCGAGATAGTTAGCCGTTACACATAATGTCTGGGTGAGTAAACAATTGCCTTAAATATATTGTTTTATAATAATAAAACACACTTTCGACAGGTTTTGGCAAGTATCCAACTTATAAATACTAAAATTCTTAACCGTTGTTACACATTAAGACTTAAAAGTTATCAAAACGTAACTGCACATTTAGCAATTCTTTATTTTACAACATTCCGTAATTTGCACACCCGCTCAAAATATTAAGCTATAAAGAACATCAAGGCAATATTTACATTGTTTCCATTCATTCTAAGTATGTTTAAATAACAGATTACAACATACACATTTCTTGGCTAGCATTAACAACAAATACATTGTCATTACATGTTTTGGGAATAATTCTGGACCAAGTGTGAGGTTCGTGCGCACATAAATCGGTTTAAACCCCCAATGATTTGCATTGACCGTTCCAAGGCGGTGACCCCAGTTTTATTCATGTGTGTTTTGTGTTTGTTATGTGTTTTTGTGATGTCCTGCGTATTGTTTTTGGCAATTGTTCACTTGCCATAAATAAAGGACCTCGGGCTGCTAATAAGAGTTCTATCATGCTGTCGCTTTGTTTATATTCAAAAGGGTTTGTATATTTATTGAACGTATATAATGTTATAATGTGCCTCAACGTCCTTTGTTTTCTGTAGCCCGTATTTATAAAATATACGTCATAATTATTTCGCCATCCTACTAAAACACGCCAGTGGAAACTGGACATCGTTCCTTAGTTGCTTGCCGTTGCCAATTGCCCTTACCCATTACCAGGTACACTCCATGCCTTCGTAGTTAGAAAGGACGTGTGTATGTAGTAGTAGTAGTAAATTTTTATCGACATTTTTATTGAGTGCACCGGGGTTCTCTCCCATATGGCCTTTTATCCTATAAGACTTGTTAGTTGGGTTACGGGGGATAGTGCAAGATACATGAGACGCCCCTTTCTAGAGGCAACCCTTGGTATTTTAGTGCCCGATGTGAAGCACCTAGTACACTGCACCTCGGTTTAACGTCTTATGGAAAAGACTAGTTAGTAGGTTATGCTGTGGCGGGGGCTAAAACTTACGACACCTGGGTTGTAAGGCCAGTGTGTTACTACTAGACCACGGATCCGCCATTAGAAAAGACGTATAATCACTTTGGATTATGTTCTAACACAAAAATGGGGCAAACAACTTAGTTAAATTTAGACTAATCAGCATAATTATTCAAGTCGCATTATTAGGGTACGTTTATAAAATGATGTTAAAAATGTGTATGATTAGACTCTTCCGATAATTGTATCACAGAGCAATAATAGGTTTTGGACGGACATACTTTTTTGCGAATATTGGTTACTAATAGGTAAAGGCGTTGTTGGAATTGTGTAAGTGTATATTGACGAGATTCAATTAAAGGTACATGTTAAGAAATAAACAAATCTGCTTGGCTGCATCTGTAGCTTCTGAACCCTTTAGTATGTTAGATGTTGAAAATATTTATATTTGTTATTCGTAATAACATTATATAACAATAGTCATCACGTACCCGCCACTTAACGTTCCCATACGATCGCATTATGGGTGAAAGCTGACTTCTAGAAATGGAACAACTACATGATACGGTATAAATAACGCTTCTCTATGTAATTTAATCAATATTTTTTACTTACTTTCAATATATTTGCCATTTCGAATTGATTCTGCATTTTATAAAAGAAACATATATTTCTGCAACAATCATAATGTAATTCATGTCTATATAACTTAATATTCTGTCTATTTAAAGCAAAACATTTATTATAATGTGTTGTCTGTTTCATATCGATGTTCTGTTTTGACATGTTATGCAGAGTCGATGAATGTCAAACAATATTAAACACAACAGGTCAGTGTTTGCCGTGGCTACTAGTTTTCTGCAAATGTCAAACACGTCTAATACGCTCATTTATAAGTGTTTTGAAATTTGAATAAACATGGACAGCTTTCGCTATATATGGAATATGGAACAACTTGATGTTAAAGTGAATTTATTATGTTTCAACATGAAATAGAAAACAGAGCTTTTTTACTGCTTATCAAGCTGGAATTTAAATGTATTTTACATTTAAATGTTATATACCACCATTTCCAGTGTTGGTGTGGTGATTTATTATCTTTAAAACAGATGCATATCTTGGGAAATTAAAGTTGGAACATATCTATCAATCTAGAAGACAGCTCCAAGCGTCTATTAAAATTCAAACCAACCAACGTCAGTTCACTTAAGTCCGAATGAGTCAAGTCGGTATTCACGATATAGGAAGTGGAAAATGTGAAACCATAACCTGGCATTAAAACTAGCGTCATACACACTAGGGAAAGATCTAGGAACACAGTAGGTACAGGGTGCTACTTAAAAGGAACATGGTGGAAAGACAGACCAGTTTGCTGACATTTTCTAATAATTTGCTAAATCCAGGGTTTGTATGAGTCTTATGCTTCTAATTAGGGTCTTTAAACATAGCCTATACATTTGAAATTGAATTTTTGCAAAAATATATGGATTTTCAAAAGATATTCAACATTGTTTGTTGGCAAGCCCAGAGGGGCAACAGGGGGGAACCAAAAAGGAGCAGGGTTCTGCACCCTAATATTTCGCTCTAGATCTTTCCCTTTACATACGTATGACCGTTGCCTTCACTTTATGGATGGTTGGCCGATAGAAAGAAACGTTTCTTGAACTAGATTTACACGATGTGAAGATACGGATCGGCTTTCTGCTTTTTTAAAAACATTTATAGCGATAAAGCAATTGTATATTTGTTTGAATAGTGGAGCACATTAAGACTAACAACAACGTATTTTCAGCGCCCATCTCCTTATATTTAATATATGAAACATTCGGTGTTGTTTGTTTTCACTTTATGTACGCACATGTATGTGTATTTGATCAGCTGGTATTTACTGATATTAATTGAAATGATCTTCATTTAAGATGATAAGCTTCCATTTCTGTTTATCCTGTTTCTGCCAAGATATTAAGTGTTAATACACCCTTGACATCTTTTTGCAAATTTACAAGTATTTCAGGCTTTTGATTGGCTATTTGGAACCTGGTCTTCTCAGAATTTGTAGTTAACATTACCATATATGGATATCTACTATTCACATGTTCTAATGATGAACATGCGCACGACCAATCAAAATGTAGGTCATGTTTTAAGTAAGTTATAACATATTAAGTAAAATCTTATTGGTTAAGAAGGAGGTTCGCTTCGCTTCGCTCGCCCCGCACCTTCTTAACCAATAAGATTTTACTTAATATGTATTAACTATTACTTAAGTTATTTTACGTCAACCCGTAATTTGCACAAGTGTGTTAAATATCAATCATTTATTATAGCCTTTTCAGATTTTATTGGTGAAATAAACTTTTATATTTTCACTGTTGGAGCAGTGAAAATATAAGATTTTATATTTTCACTGCATTGAAAATATAACATAAAACGGACTATTTTTCCATAAATAGCACCGATCTACAAATAGTTGTTTACAATCCTTGGCAAATTTATATACATGTACAGTATGTACATGTATGTGTTTACATAAAACACATTGTTAAATTCAACAAAAATATAATTAAGCGACAACGACTCACAAAATATAGCACTTTTTTTCCCACCATACTAACGAGTGACAGTTTTGGAATCATTTATGACGTAATTTTTATAACGTCACAATACACGAACCTGTGACGTTTAAGCTTATCTCGCGCAATTCTGTTTCTTTATTGTCCAAAAGCATAAAAGAAAAAGAAAATGTGTTGGTTTCTTTGTAAGATCGTATTTTATTTCACTCGTGATCATAGAAAATATATATTTACACTCGTGGCTACGCCACTCGTGAAAATATCATTTTCTATGAACACTCGTGACATAAAATACAATCTTACACGGAACTCAACAAATATCCTATATATATTAATAACGTACATGCTGTATAATGCTCAGTATATAAAGAGTTTTAGATATAAAATTATTGGCCGCATTGGCTGTTGTCATTAAAACGTCTTTTTCCAATGTTTACACTAATCGCTTAACTTCAATCCATATTTAATGTTTACTGGAATAGCTCCTTATTTTCCTAATAGTATATACAACCATCTAGTGAGACACCTGTTAATATTTGATAACGGTTTCATTTTAACCGATGCTAACATATTTAAGAAAAAAAAACATTCTAGCCAAAAATATCATGTATACACGATGCGAGTATGTTTTAATAGATTTAAATCATCGTTTAAATTCCTGATCAGATCATAAAATACCAAATTGAAAGTTAAATTTGATGTGACGAGTTTGTTGAACTTAGTTGATACTATGTTAATGTCTATTGGTTTAATTTAGGGCCACCACGCACAGCAACCATTCATGGGAATTATAATATTGTGTGTTATTTTGAGACAGTAAAGTGATCAGTAAAGGACTAGGGTCGATAAGGGTCGATTTTGGCCCATAAAATTGACGATTTTTTAATTTCATTTACAATCAATACCAATCATGCCTGTAGTTAGATATATGATGTGCGCTTGACGTTGACATGAATATCGAATGATCGTGTGGACGCATGACGTCACGCGGAACGTTCAAACAGCGTGCGTTTCTTCGAAAACAACGATTTTTGTCGATTTTATCACTTTTGTTGTCAAATTTAACTATCAGCGCATGTGAGTACCACAACCATTTTTCAAATAGACATGTAATTTAAATCAGTTTTTTTGTTTTGTTATTATCTTTTTGGTACTCTCATGCGCTGTTGATTAATAATAAACTTTTGTAAATTTAGACATTCGGGGAAATTAGCTTTTAAGTGAAATTCTTAATTGATTAGTAAGCAACTTGTCATTCGTGGCTCAATGATGTCGCTGCACTTGCAGTTTACCGTCTTTTGTTAATGCACTTAACACCAGTCATCCAACAGAACACGGCTGTTAACACGCATTCAACCGTGTCGTTCAGTTTTTGTTATTACTACTAAATCAAACTATTAAGAACATTGCTAGCAGATAAATCTACCATATTTAGCATTATCGGCTTTTATTTCAAGGTAAATACTTCCTACATGCATTATATCTAATAGCAAATAAAAAATCTTACATTTGATATATCAATAATCCAACATGCATTAGATCAAGTTATAAAATAATCATAACACACTATACTAGTTTGACACTCTTTCCAATGATGTGATTTTCCTAGCCCCAAATACGGTATTTACCAGCACTGCCACATTCCATTTTTCACGATGTTGCTCGAAATACAACGTATTTAAACCAGGACACATTTGTACATACCGTACATTAGGCATTATACTCCATAATGTTCTTCTTTAGATTTATAATACTCTCTTGCTTACACTTCCGTCGAAATTTTTTTAATGATTTCTAACACATTGAATCGTGTTTGTATTTTCAAGATTGAAGGTTCTTTCCGAACTACGTCAGAAGTTATTTTCCAAAAATTGTGACGATTCCATTACGTCACATAGCTAACCTATGCTTACTATAGTGGCGTAGCGCGAACAGAACAGTACCGGACAGGGCCAACACAATATGCCCCCACCTCATTGATGGTGGGGGGGGGGGGGGGGGATAAAAATACATAGATCTATATAAACTTTATGATGTTAAGATTTATATTTAAAATACTTTTTTTTAGATTAAACCTACCCAATCAGAAGTCTCAGAAGTTGATATTATACGAATAAAAAATGCACTTGATTTGTGAATATATGGTCGGGAAATCCAACAGTATCTTCAACTATTCTAACAATTTTCTAAATTTTATTTAGATCCTGATCGATATAAAAATCAATCCAAATACCTCGCTTTCATTTTAAACATAACAGTCTAGCGCTGCTCGAAATGTAGGTTACATTCTAAAGTTAGTTTTTTAGCACGCATTCGTGTTCATATATCAGACTTCGCGAAACCTCTAAATCAGCTGTCACCATAATTAGTATCATTCGTAAAGACCACATGGTATATACAAGATAAATAAACTGTTCAATAATTAATTGAATTATGTAGGCTATGCAGCTAATTGTAAAGTCATAAGTCCTTTATTTAGTAAACAATAGTTAACCTAGCATACTGGTAATATATATAACTTAGGTGTGTTACACATTTTGTCAGACGTCTATGTCTGGCTGTCTGACATGTTTCGCGTTGTCTGATTTATCTGTGTCCGTGACCGCATTCACGATGAATCGTGCAGTGAACGGACGGAAAAAGAACAAGCGACATGCTAGTTTTCTGCCTTCGAAAGTATAATTATACTTCAATAATACTATTCTGATTTGTTCTTGATATTTAGATTTTTATATTTACGCCGCCGCAAACAATGCCACCGCCAACGCCGCCAAAAGTAACACCTATACGTCGCCTTTTCAGGCGACACAATAATCACAATAATAAAGATAGCCTAACAATTAACTAGGAAGGATGGTCAAAGTTCTCGATATGTGGCAAATTGTGTTTAAAATCTGCTACGGAGCAACGAATAACAAACTTATGTCGTCAGATCATACGCAAAAATACGAGTATCTTTCATAATATTTTATTAAAAAAACATGTTCGTCTGTCTGTCCGTTAGTTCGTTTCGATGAACAAAAGCACAGTGTAAAGCACATTTGCAGACAATTGATGAGCATGAGTGTGTACGTGTAAGTTACTTAAAACATTCATTTTAAAAGAGAAACTTCGGTAAATGATTAATGCAAATAATGTTCGATGTGTGTGCGTTTGAATGTAGTCAGCTACTGATTTTACAAGTTGAAAGATATTCAAGATATATATAACATTGAATGTCAAATACGTATTTAGTGGTCTGGCACATCAAAAAAGGGCAATTTTCCGCCAAAACAGGTGCATGACATACAGATGAACCAACATGTCTTTTGAACATAATATGCCAAAACAAGTGCATTTGATGATGGCGATGATTATGATGATGATGATGATGATGATATGCAAAGATTTATTATATATCTTGGATACGGATCTGTAGCTGATCACTGCAGACCCATAGACATCATGGGGTTACTGCACAATCAAAAGTTTACGCCCCCTTAAACCAAAATCCTGGATCGCCCCTGCGTCCGAGCCATTTATTCATATAGATAGTAGTGTAAATATACAAAGTGAGGATATCTCAGTTCTCTGCGCTACTAAATTTAATATATTTAAAATAGTTTCGTTTTGAAATGAATAAGTATAGTTTTAATATACTGATAGTAAATATAAACTAATATATACTAAAATGTGGTATTATCTTTGCTTATTCGTATTGAATACAGTGTAGATGTAAATTATACAACACGATGGTCCGGTCGTGTCCATTACCGCGCAAGTAGTAGGATTTGAGAAGAACAGTGTCTAATTTAAACATTAATACCGGACTAATTCAGTTTGAAACACTTAATAAACTAGATTAACAGTTTAATCTAACTATAAAAAAATCATACTATCAAAAATAAGACGTCTTTATCGCAAAGCCGACCCACTCGCTACGCCCGCTTCTGAGTATGATACTGCGTCATGTGTTGTTCTTTTCTTGAATGTGACGTGCGCATGTTAAATTTTCCGTACGTAAGAGTTCAACTAACATTTTCTTGAATATTATATCCTTGCCTGCTTTAGAATGATCCGAGTTGTAAAAAAAGCACTTTTTTTTTCTAAAATGCGGGATTGTCGGAAAGGCTGAACTTTCAGTGTAATATTGCAAATCATTGACTTTGCAACATGCAACAACACAAAATCGTTATTTTTGTATTCAATACATTTTTATACTCTGTATCTCTAAACATTAGTTGAATTTGTTGGACGTGTGTTTGTAATTAGTCGAGTAGTAAGCATCAACGGCACGCCAAAAAATACACCACGACGTCAACTCCAAAAGAGACGTCAAATTACGTCAGAACGCTTATATATTAGTCGTGTTTGACGTTGTAGCGTAAACATACGTGTGGTTGTAAGATTTTAAAAATATTACATCCTTAACATTGAAAAGATGGCCTATTCAGTGATACAAATTTCGTTAATTTTCAAAATGAGGCCAAAATCGGCCCTTAACGCACCTACTCCTTTAAAACTATGGATAAATATTCAACAAAAATACTAAATAAATTAATCGTCAATTGTTTTTATATTGTTTTATGCATTGGTTTGAACGGGTGACAAGCATTTAAACTATCGTATGTAATCGCCTGTAAACTTTCAGAAATATACATACAGATTTTAAAAGCAAATTAAAAGTTTAAGACCCATATAAAATCAGTTCTGTTTTTGCTTGATTTCTTCCAAACAGATGCATACCATGGGAAATTAAGGAAATGGATACATCTAAATTTACAGCGTATTCCCAAATGTATGACATATATTTCAACATTTTACCCCGCAAACTAATGCATGAAATGATTATACGGGAAACAAACAAATTTGTCATTCACATTAACCGAGAATGTCTAACCATTAAAATAATTACAAGTATAAACAATTGATACTAAAACTCCTAAATTATTACAGTACGTCGGGATAAGATTTGTTGTTATTCATTGTTTTATACAATCAAACAGTTATGTTGTTGCTTCCTGTAACATTTATATTTTATTCTCAGCTTCTAAGTACAAACCAGATATTATATACTCTGTAGTAATATACATCTTGATACTATGTTTCAACCCATTAAGAGACCAATGGGATCGGATATTTTCTTATGTGAGCAACATTCTGTATAACTAGAAATTAATACAGGGATTCATCGTTCACTCGAAAACTTTTACAGTGAACTTTGACATGGCTATATAGCATTCAAATTACTATGTAATAAGTCTACAAAAAGCTTTTTCTTATCTGATAAAAATCAAAATCGGAGCGTCATTTTACTTTTAAAACCATTATATCGTTGTGATATTGACGGTTGCATTTGACATGGTAAATGCGTTATGCTCAAAACACTACAGCACTCGAAAAGTAACAATAACTTGTTAGAGTTTACATAAAATGTATATTGAACTTGTATTCATATTAATTGTAGTTTTTTAAATCATAAATTGAAAATGTGTAACATTTGGAACAATAATTTTATAAGTTTGTAAGAATAATTTATAGGACTGATATTATAATCCAATGACTAACAAACAAAAATTTAGATTGCTTTTCAAACCACACGTATACGGAACATGTGTTGAAGTTTTTTCATGAGAAATTGTTCATGTGCATTTTTTTGTGTAGCAACCCACGACAACGAATACTTTAACGGGATCAGTAAGTTCCTGGCATTTAAAGCATAACAACATATTGCTTAACACTTAGACAGAAGTCAAACATTGTCACATATTTCCATTTCTAATATCTTCTCTCTGACGAATAACCATCATTTCGCTATGTGCATAGCGCCATATATTGTTAATACGTAACGACATATGAACAGATTAGGAAATACAACCGCCATATAGATAGATAGAACACGTTACATTTAGGTATGTTTAATAAATGTCAATATATGTATAGAGCTGCCTTCGTTTTGTCTAACATTTTGTATATCTACTATAAAGAGTTTGTATTTCAACCTCACACAGCCTGTGCTTTAATCAGTTTCTGTTATATGATAATGATATCGAAGCTTTGTGGGCGGTTTAATACGAAAGTCCTGCAATAAGCATACATCCTTTTTCTTGTTTCATTTGGATACATTTAATAAGACACTACTAAAGTTGCACAAAGAATCTATCGAAATAGATAGCCCTTACAATAATGTTTGGCTTAGTCAACAAATGCCTTGAATGTGCTGTTTTAAAATTTTATAAAACACACTTCTAAAATGTTGTTGAAACTAATATACATAATAAAGCAACGAAAGCAACTGAAAGTATAATATAATGTACCAGCATTTTAATCCTCATTTAAATTAACTCAGACGTGATAAAAATAGATTTGTGTATGAGTTTAATTTGATACGTCCACAGTTTATTTACTTTTATGTGAACAATAAATTGTGGAAACTTGATGACACGCATGCAGCTAAAAAAAAACTGCTGATGTAGATAAACTATAAGACCATATTTATATTCGAAATAAACGAGCATGTTGAAGGCTTAAAATAACAAATGCATTCCATGGACAATAAAGGCAGGAAATAAGTCAACCGTTCTTAAATGTTTTCTCAAACGTACTATATGCATGTAATTTCCAACGTTTATCTCCAAAATAAATGCAACCAGTGTGAAAGCTTTACATGCATTTACGGAATCAAATCAAATGTTGAATTCAAAAGGTAGTCGTTTTTAATTCAAGCTTGACTTCTGTATTTTGCGTTTTGAATTTCCTGTTTTTCGTGTATTATGCCTAGGTTACATTATGAAACACGCAATAAAAAAACTGTACTTCGAAATCATTTGTTGCTGATAAAATTATAAAATTTGAACGCGAGTTTTCCAGTTGTCTAACTGTAACATTTTAGTTATAAGTGATTATTAAGAAGGGTTCAGTTGCTATTTTACTGTATCCAAACTGTCCAAATGCGGTATGTTCTGAACATATGCATGTTTTGTTTTCCACAGCAACAAATGTATAATAACGGATCTTCTATTCAAATTTTGTCAACACTAGTTTTGTTAATAAAGTAATAAAGTTAATACTGTACCGATATAATATCACATTAAACTAAACATAGTTTATGTTGCCAAACACGATACAAACATATATTATTAAAGACAATTTGCACATTTTTTTCCACAATAATATTGATCATTTATAAATATTCATAATTGTGCAGATCTTTCAATGCACACTAAAATGTTACTATAAAACTCAGAATCACCGATTTAGATTTTGAAAATAATGCATGTAAATGAAAAGACATTGTTGTTGTTATGTAAACATAATATTAGTTTTACGCATTAGGCAAGCGTGTATGTGAAAAAAATGACTGAATTTTATTATCTATAATGTCTTATTGTAAGAATATCATATTTTACGTAAATGTTTATGTTTAATACACTTGAAAAAAGAAAACATGGTGACACCGTGCTTTCTTTTACGAAGAATTGTTTGCTACGTGCGTATTGGATTGTTCTTCTATAAGTATAAGTCGAAATGACAATCGATATGTATGACCAAACAAAAGTGCACCACACGTCAATGAGTATAGTGTATCTATAAGTAACAGCAGTTAATAATAACTGTGTACTTGTACTGTGTACAGCAAAAAGCACTTCAGCATATGCAGCTAGCAAGCATATACGAGGGTTCGGTATTCAGACTAGGTTGGCCTGCTTTCGTTCTCAAACGTGAAACACGTCGAGCCACAAGACACACTTAGTATTATTATCACAAAACATACTGCAAGTATTTGATTAAAGTCAGATCAGTTGATACTAAAAGTGTACACAATAGTTATTAGTTACTATTATGTATATGTGATTCTTAAAAGTAAAGAAAACGTCCATACGATAACTGACATAATACATTTCCTGAATGTAATGCATACAATGTATAATGTAACGCATACCTTAGTAGACATCAAGATAACTTAAGTATGATCGAGTTGATCATGACATTGTTGTAATAATAGCTACGAATTGTGATCGAAGTAGGTGTCAAATGACTGCTTTTACAGCTAATTCAGCTTCTCTTTTTCCGTGTTGGACAATGTATGATACTTATAACTTAGATATAACATAATATGTGTATAAAGTTCTAAATATTTCTTTAGAAAAGTTCGGCTGTCAGTTTATCCATTTTCTGAATCTCTCTGACCGTAGAGATAATCTGAGTCAGTCTCTGAATTACGGCTAGTGCAGATATATGCAGTCGGTTAGGTTGCTTGCGATTGATTGACTTGTTGATCTAATAACGCTTCATTGAGATCCCGTAATTGACAAATAACACGAACCGCTTGATGCTTTCACAGCTCCCAAGGGAGAGCAATCATCAATCGAATTGAGTATCAATGTTACATTGAACTCTCTTAGCCATGATCGCGCTCTACCATATTTAGCAATGGTTAAAACGTATATAACCAGAATGCTGACTAAAGCATTCACAGGTAGACCACTCGTTTTAAATATTGATGGTCGTACTGCACAAATAGTATAAATGGAGAACGCAAAGGAAAATTATCACCGATAAAGAATATATGTTTCTGATCGGATTTAGTCATGTTGCGCGTGTTGTTTTTTCTTCTTTTTTTTTTCGTTTTTTTTTTCTTTGTTTGAGTGTTGTTTATGTGTTTTGTTTACCACGCTGTAACATGGGGCTACCTAATTGAAGGACAAGCATTCCCCGCCCCTGTTTCTACTTCTTTCTACAAGACCACACTTTTTATTTTCTTACCGGATTGAACATTGAGAGGTTGATGAATACAAATTTGACATATATCTTTTGCTGCGGTTCTACAACATTTATGATGTATATTTTGTTGAAGCGCAGTCAACATGATGCGTAACAAATAAAGAACAAAAATAAAACACTGATAAATCTACGAATACTTTTTTTTTTTATGGAACTCCAAACTAGTAAAGCTTCATAAATCTCAAACACGAAGACAGGCTTGAAATTAAATTAAATATAATGGAACTACGGAACTCTTGTTTTATTAAAATAATGGATCAAGAGTATACCTGTAAAGCTGTTTGTTACATGAAAGGAAGTCCGAGTGCCTTTGATTTTTAAAATTAATCCCAACATCAAACCTTTGCCTACATATACTCCCAGTATGCCAACAAGTCGATGCCTTTCGTTCGGTTATTATACTGGCTGTCAAACAAACCGGTTTCCGTTTCGTGTTCTGACTAAATTAAATTCCAAGTGTTACGAAGTGACACCATGAATATGTCGCAAATTCCAAGTGTTACGAAGTGACACCATGAATATGTCGCAACCGGTTAAGTGGAGACTTCTACAGATATATCAGCGTTATAGAACTGCTAAAAGAACAGGTGTACGCAGACAAGAACAGAAGTAGATGAATGTAACTTCCAATATGTCAGTTAAAGTGTAAGAAAATATACATTTGCGACCGTTTAATATTACAACCGTCGTTTCCTAAGGCACGCATTTATTTATAACTCATTCCCAATCGTTTGGTATCGAAGGAAAGTGTGTGCGTTGTTGCTTTTTCTGTCAAGCTTTATGTGCAATCTAAAAATGGGTTTACATATATTGATTTTGTAAAAGTTAGTAAACATTGTTTCATAATGACTTTTCTGTTAATGTCAACACCAAATCCTGCATCAAACAATCAGAAACTGATTGGAACTGCTTTCAGTATGGCGCGTTTGAACTGGTAATCAAACGTTTTCTGACAGCTCTTGTTATATATTTGTTGCATGTTCGTCGTATTGCATTAGGATCATTTCATCGTGAGAATTAAAATGATTTGGAAGACGAGTGTGATAACTGTTGTCTTTATTTGTCAGCACTTCGCGTTTGGTGTGATTGGTAAGTATGATGATTTGTATGTTGATTTTTAATGATTAATTTAAAACTATTTTCCAAAAACCAATCTGGCATAATAAATGTAATAAACAAGGTTATCTATGCAAATGTTGTGCATTAAAGCAATATACCATAAATCAGGTTTGACAATTAGCTTTACAACAAACTTCTATGAAGCATTTTAACTGTTATTTAATTGGTGTGTTTATTTTGATAAAAAATATATTGTTGGTTTTTTTTTTCAGTTGCAATGTAAAAACGGATAATGCAATAGAGGGAGAGAAATTTTTATCCATATCCAAAGTTCCTTTATTTCAGGAAAGTGACATTTGCTTATACAACACTATATACAATACGAAAACACGAAACATGCACAAATGGTTATAACCAGAGTCAGTGCAAAGTAAGACCACATTGTCACTTGTAAAGATTGCATGACGATGATTTAGTATCCTTATATTCCCAATAACAGATGGAGTTGATCTGTTAACTTACGATTCATCGTTCTTGTTTTAAACTCCCAATTATCTTTCCGGTTCGAAGGCGGTGATTCCAGTTTTTAATTTGAGTAGGTTCTTCCGTTTTATTTTATGTTTTTAGTCCTGTAGTGAATACTCATTACGTCACTTTTCTTTAATAAAGGACATTGATTGAGTTGTTGATTAGATGGTTGACCTAATGCCGTGATTGGCATCATTTATTGAAGACACATTTATTGTAATAGTATTAAAAGACGTTAACTTTCAATTCTTAAATCAAGTTGTTATAAGTTATAACATTATTTATTTTATCAATAAATGTGTTTTAATCAAACACAGTGTCATTTTATAAATGTATAATAGGAATGTTATATTGGTCTGAGATATTATGTTATAATTTTAAAAAGCGCCCATTCTTGTGCATTGATTGTCATAAATCAAATCGCTAAGTAGTATAATACTTTATTTACGTTCTCTTCCGGACTAGTTCCTACGGTGGCATAGATGTTACATGTGCATGTGTTTATTTATCTCGTTCCCACGACATATTAAATCAAAATCACAACTCCGACAAATTTCCGCTAACCTAGGGACATTCAACTTCCACTTTACATTGGAATATCTGGAGTTGTGATTTTGATTGGCTCATTAAGTCGTTCCCTCAACAAAACTATCTCGTTTCCACGACATAATATGTCGATACCACGAGTAAATTATCTCGTTTTCACGACTTAATATGTTGTTCCCACGAGTTATTTATGTCGTTCCCACGAGAAAAGATCTCGTTCCCATGACATAATTTGTCGTTACCACGAGTTAATTATCACGTTTTCACGACTTAATATGTCGTTCCCACGAGTTATTTATGTCGTTCCCACGAGAAAAGATCTCGTTCCCACGACTTAATATGTCGTTATCATGAGTTAATTATCTCATTATTACAACGTAATATGTCGTTACTACGACATAATTATGTCGTTCTCACGAGATAAGATCTCGTTCCCACGACTTAATATGACACCGTAAGTTCCGGACATAGTTCATACTATCAAATAACCTCAAATGTATGGCTTTTGCTTATCTCTCACATTCAATATGATGCAATTAAGCACTTTGATAAAACTGGAACATGGTACTGGCTGTTAGTTTTGCCTTTGACATCCTCAGATTAGGACGTTCTTCAGCGCATACAAATATGCAAACTTACTGCCGCTGTTAATCGGTTCATCGCTGTTAATATGAATAATTATTGTACAAAGTTATGTTTCACTTATTCGTTTCAAGCAAACTGAATGATGTGACAACTGATACCTATGTACATGTGTTTTTAGACAAGGTACACTTTGTTGCGGATGAGTCGGTCAAAGACATCCAGATACCTGGAGGCCGGATCAGCGTCATAGAACATCCGGGCAACAAACGGAACTGCCTGGTGGAATGCGCGCAACGCGAGCATTGTGTCGGTGTCGGTGAAACGGCAAACGGTCATTGTGACATGTACAAGCACGATATGAGTGACTTTTCGCACAATATTGTACTTCAACCGGGAACAAACTTCTACAAAGGTTTTTATTTTCCAGTTTGTGTATATTTTAAATTATTAATATAATTTGTTAAACTGCATCAATGTTTAAGTGAATTATCTTGAAAGCTAAATGCATTATTTCTTTAAAGGGCTGTGTATTAAAATGTTCTTTACAATCTACCAGTGTATGAACCTGACTAGATAGTGTTTGCTTATTTTCAATCATACAAACAACACTTGTCATTTTGACATTATTATAAAGTTATTTTATTTATCATGAAAGTCGACGTTTACAAAGTATTGGAAAGACACATCCATCAACGGGTAAACTATTATCTGTAGTAAACGGTATTATGATTTGCATTCATCATGAATATATTCTATAAAACGTGATTAATGAATGTGGCCATGTATCTTCAAGCATGAATCTGGTCGAAATAATTGTTGTTGTATTTTAATCTTTACACACAGCTTTTTAAAATATCGGTTTGTAAAACATCCTTTTAACATACGTAAATTATTTCCTATTGGCTAAAATGCTACAATTCATAATTGCAGTTGTTCGATACTTGGTTCAAAATTTGCAGTATTTGCCAGTTGGTTTCTCCGCTATAGTTTAATACTAATATATATCCGTCCAGTCGTCATTTTAATAACATGTAATGTAAAAGTTTGCTTAAAGTATGTTACACAAAAATCCGAAATATTAAGAACACAATATATAGGCAATGTGTGATGGCTTTTTATTTAAAGGGACTATGTCATCGAAAAGGGTCTCAAGGGGGAAGGGGGGTGGATTTTTTTTAAACAAATCTGAAATTTAGATATTAATACTAGCAAATAATAACGATTAAAACAAATAATATATAATGGAAAAAGATTATACGCATTCTGAGATAAAATCAATTGATAATATGGGTTGTGTTTGTTTGGCCCTTTTCCTGTTTACATTTTGACGTCAGAATTGTGAGCATTTGGTATAACCATAGTTAACAAACGACTCCTTACCAAGCATGATAGCGCAGTTGGTTAAAGCACTGTCTATTGTCATTCCTTCGAATGGCTGCTAAGTCGTGAGTTCGATACCCGCTTGGGGTTTTATTTTTTCAAACTTTTTAGCTAATTTGTTTTTATCAAACATCTTATTGTGTATTATATTATTTTTCATTTATTTAATGCACATGGCTTAGTAAAGCGTATTTCTATCAAATATTATAATTTATAGTGCAATAGGAAGCCACTTTTTCGATGACATAGTCCCTTTAAAACGTTCATGTAGTGTGTTATATCATTAAAAAGATTTCTTCTTCGGAACATTTATTGAAGATTGATACATGACGACGGATATTTGGTTAAATAAACTAAGTTTGCGATAACGTGTCTAAGACCCTATCACGCCAGAATACGTCAATACTAGGTCAGCAATATCATCATGTATTATATATCGCATATCCTATTGAACAACAGTAAGATCATAAGCCTTGTCGTGGGAAAACCGGCCTTAATGCACGTGCGTTAAGTGTCGTCCCGGATCAGCCTGTGCAGCAGTTCGCACAGGCTAATCCAGATCCGCTTTTATGGTATTTGTGTTCAAGGAAGTCTCTTCTAAACATAAATCCACTGTAGGCGGAAAGTGCCGTTTGGTTGAGCATGTATTGACTGCACAGGCTGATCCAGGACGACACTTTATTCACGTGCATTCAGCTCGGTTTCCCCACGCCACGCCACTATAGTATTTGCAATCTGTACTAGTGGTGTGTCCTGAGACCCACTACACATTTGTTCGCCACCTTGGTCTCTGCATCAAGCGTTACAAGACACCGATGACCAGAAGTGAAGCTATGGCAGTCTGCGACAGTGACGGTGCCAGACTGATGAGAGCCGACACGGACGGAAAGATGAGCTACCTGAGAACGACTTTGAAACATCTGTACTGTGAGTTTATTATCAAATTTTTTTTTTTTATCAAAGTATATTCTCAGAAACATCATTTTGTGCGTCGTAAGTATAATGCATGCACATGTCATGAACTATCAAATCTTTCTCATTAGTGGAAATAAAACGTGTATTGAACTAATCCTGGCAGTATATATGAGAATTTTAATAAGGGTTTCTCTCCTGTTTCTCTCCTGCTGATGCTTTTGGAGTTTTATTTTATTTTGATATTTATGTAAATACATCTGTAAATATAGTTTTATTGTATTTAATGTTTTACTGAATACTCGATTTAGCAGTGTCTTCAGAATGGGCAAGATATGCTTAATACCCACTTTTTTTAACCACAGCGGAAGATCGACTTTTTCTACTTGACGGTGTTTTCACGAACTTGACCGGATGGACCTGGTACGGTAACGGCATGGCTGTTCCAACAGCAAACAATACCGGTGGCTTGTACTGGGGTCCAAGGGAACCAGACGTGTCCTCCGGAATATGTGTGGGTGTGACGTCACTGGGCGGGAGTCTCAATGCATTTGATTGTGCACACGCTGTTCCATTTATATGCGAAATGGAACATACCTAGGCGAATCTTGAACAGACCCTAACTTCCCATTGTGTTGCTTTTCCTTTGTTTCAAAATATCTTTTGTTAAACGTATTGTTTCTGAAATATGTCATTTTATTACGTAAGGGAGCACTTTAGTTAGTTATTTTACGCTTTGTGGTGTATACCTGACACAATATAGTCTCATGTGGCGAAATGAGACAGTTAGTAGCTAATATGGGATATCAGTAAGTTGGGAAAAATATAATATATAATATTTATTGTTATTAGTTTCACATCTTTATCTTTTATCAAAGAGTATTTATAAGGATCCACGATTTTTTGAAAACCAAATAATTTGTTTGCTGACCAGTGATATGCACGTTGTCCTTACGTATGACAAAATGTGACAAAATTAAAGTCACTTCTGACATATACTCGTACTTATCAGCAGATGGAAGTGTACTCAAGTAAAGTGATTCGATGTGTGTATTCTATATTTCAAATTATGTTAAAATAAAGCAGATTTGTACAATTGGATTTAGTTTTGTTTTTTGATTGATTTAGTTTCATTATTCATTTGAATATTACTAGCAAATAAACATGACACAACAATACATGATAAAATACAAAACATTATCATTGACCGCATACATTTCTTTGAAGGATTTTGTAAAGGGTAAGATTAGTAGATACATGTTTGAAGCGTGCAAGTTGACCAGCAGTAAGGAGAATGTCTTATCTTTATTTCAGTATAGCCTGTATTTATCAATAAGACTGTTGCGAAATATTTCTTACGAATAAACATGACATACAGACACATATTAATGGGTAACTTACTAGGTGAGGTACTTACAATAATATTTGTCTATGGTCTGGATTTAAATTGATGCATGACATGTCAGGGAACGAACACACCTCTCTCGTTTTGCAGTAATTTCCCACGCGATTAAACTATATTTGGTTCTCTCATATGGTCATTCCTGATGTATTGTATCTCCACTTCAAAAATAATAATATAAACCATTATAGGTAACTTATGCATTACAGCAATGAGCAATAAAAAATAAAACTTCGTTGGAGTAGGACTTCGCTGTCAAATTATGTGCGCGTTATTCGCCGGTGGTACCATACTAAAACTTAAAATAGCTAACAATAAGTAATCTATATAAGAATGGCGGTATGCTCATTGGACAACACACCCGTATGTTGACACACTTCATTGTTAGACTGATTTTACATATGGCCGTATCCGCATTGCGCAAATCAACGTCCGCAAAATCGAACAAGTTGAAAACGGTTGAACCGTTTCCATACTGTCTGCATGCCATCCGCAAAAACATCGCGGCATGAGCGATGTTATGCGGATGCGCGCCACATGGTATCTCAATCATCAAATTGAATGAAAGGCTTTTATACATAAAACATTTGAACCATAGCGGAATAATGTAAACGCCCTTAGAACGCAAACTAAAACTCGCCCAGTACAATTTCTTGGTAATATCTGGTAACATTTTTAGGGCAAGGGTTGATGTCCGTATATATAAATTGGGGAAACTTTATATTGATCCAATCCACCACCGTTTTAACATACCCTCATAAAATAATTGCAGCCGACATATTTAAAACTGTTCAAATTTTTCTAACTCATGCATCTTAACTTTTTGAAAATAATAATACGCTTGCGGAAATGGATCCGGATGCGGACATACGGAAATGCGGCCTTATACTCCTATCGGAAAAGGGAGATTAAATTTGCCACAAATTGATCAGTGTAAGTCTTTTGCGAAAATCACTTTTTTAAAAGTTATCTGCAATTCAGCAAATATATAACACTATTGTTTAAGTTTCAAACCAGTCATAAAATAGACTTTGAATGTGTTTGAATAACCGTACCTGTACTAAACAATATCGGATTAATCATATCGGGCTATTTGTATTTGCAATTAAGTTTGAGTGGCACTTATATTTAAAATTAAATCCATCTGTTAACATAAGCCTGTATTTCTCCTGAGTATGTCAACAAGTCGATACCTGTCTTCCGGTCTTTTATACTGCTGTCAAATAAGCATTTTCCGTTGCTAGTCCTGGCTAAATCAGTTTTAACATTTATGAATTTACAACATTAATATGTCGCTCCCGGTTATGTGGCGAATTGAATAGATATGTTCGGGTTATATTACTCATGTAAGTATCACGGGTTTAAGCAGACAATAACATAAACATAAATTGAATGTAACTGACTATTTATTCAAGAGATAAAAACGTGTGCATGAGGCCTAAATAAATATAATGTTAACAGTGTCTTGTGTTTTACCGTACTCATTAAGCAACAACCAGTATTGAAGATAAACAATACCACTCAGAAGTTCAAATATATAACGGTGCATGTTTCACGAAATTGAGGTGCGTAATTGATATAAATTTGTTGACATATGCAGTTGGCAAATATTTGAAAACATGTTACATTTTATTTGCTGCATTCATATAGTAAAGGTACTGAACTCCAAATGAGCATAAAAATGTCACTTGAACTAATAGGCCAGGACTTTAGTTAAACAATATTGCACACTGAATTTATTTAAGGCTGATAAACCGTCTTTAATAATAAATTTCCTGTTAATGTCAACACCAAATCTTTAATCAAACAAATAGAATCTGATTTGGACTGCTTCCAATATAGGCCACAAAACAACGGTTATTGAAAGTTTCCTGGTAGTTACTTTTACTCATTAGATTATTCTTTCTGCATTTATGTCATTTGAATAAACATGATTTGGAAAACAGGTTTAATAATCAGTTTCTTTACTTGTCACCATGTCGCGTTTGGTGTTTTTAAGATTGGTAAGAGTATGGTTATTTTATGTTGATATTTAAAGGTTCAATTTGTAAATTATAGAACACTTTAAAATAGGTTTATTAATTTGATTTATTACGCGATAATATACGAGATTTACATATTTGTAAATACCGCAGATATTTATACGAGATTTACATATTTGTAAATACCGTAGATATTTATTTTGTAATTATAGTAAGCTGTTAATTTAAATAAATATAAACAACTTGCAATTTAATACCATCTGAATCAACTATAGAGCAACGTTTGTAAAATAAATTCGGTAATTGCTTTTCCTTCCAAATCACATGTTCCCACTTTATTTGAGCAGATTTGTGTCATCTTAGAAGTGTATGTAATTGAAACGGTTGGATGATTTTTAAAATAACGCATACATCGGTTTTTTCCCCCAGGTTTTGGAGCAACTCGCTTATGAAAATAGAATGGATATTGAAAATGTAATAAAGGGTACTGTATAATATTGGACATTGGTTGAAATGTCTTATATCATAATAGAACTAGATAAGCTAAGCATAAATTTTACGTCTGAAAATTTATTAAATAGAAAATAAAGTTTGCCTGTTTTCTAATGAAAAACTAATTCTTAAATATTTACAATTCCTGTAATTTACAATATACGTTTTAAAAAAAAATCAAAATAATATATGTTTAATGGGTCATTGACTTTGCTTTCTCGCATTAGATATTTAATTATTTAATTACCAGTATCTCAAATAAACCCAATTTGGTTAAAATGGGAGATGTTCGCGAATACTAGAATACTATGCGAATATTCAATGTATGTATTCGAATTCTAGGGTATATTTATAAGCATTTTTCATCGACTGTCGTGACAAAATATCATTTTAGAGAATTACGCTGAAAGTGTTGATATTTAAAATGATGTTTGTATTTTTTTTCAAATAGTCATGAATTATTAGACTAGACTTCAGTAATGTATTCGATTAATTGAATATCAGATTTTTACTTGAGGCCCCCATTTATAATAACATGTGGATTACTTTGCTAACCATATATCCTATTTCAGGTTGTCATGTTTAAGACTTGAGTTTCATTATTCCTATACTGAAAAACGATCCTTTTCTGCGCGAAACGTTTACTCAGTTTAATTTGAAGCTTAGTGGATTTATAAATCTGCCAATGTAAATTATTTTATACAGATTTATTAATGTAAATGGATACAATTTAAGGTTTTCAAAGCCTCTTTTTTATTTAACCATATTTATTTCTTATTCAATCGTCAAATATATACCTACATTCCCAGTACAATACAAATGACAAAATAACTGAAACAAAATATTTATATTCATATATAATTCTATCCGTGATATAAACTTAACATATTAATGGCAGTGATTATCAAATGAAATGCATTTATTGCAGATATTGCAGTATATCTCAAAGTCTACTAAGACAGTAATGATAATAAATAACATCATAGCAAACACGAAATATGCCTTTGTTTTCTGTACTGTTTTCAGACAAGGTACACTTTGTTTCGGATGAGCCGGTGAGAGACATCCAGGTACCAGGAGGCCGGATCAGCGTCATTGAGCATCCGGGCTACAAACGTAACTGCCTCGTTGAATGTGCGCAAAGTCAGCACCGTGTCGGTGTCGGAGAAACGGCGAACGGCAAATGTGACCTGTACAAGCACGACCTGACTGACTTCTCGCACAATATTACACTACAGCCGGGAACAAAATTTTACAAAGGTTTGTCTATTCCTCCCTATTTATATTCCTCGATTAATTTCCTTGATACGTTGGGAAATATATGATACCATTTAGTGTAAACTAAATTGCCTGCAGGATAAAATACACATAAAGTTAGTTTTCCTGTTAGGTAAGAACGCTAGAATTAAATAGCATCAGAAGTTGACATTTATTGCAATAATATTGAATTATAATATGTTTTGTGCCTAAACGGATGTATCCATTTGTTAAATAATCTTGCGTATCCCTTCTAAATATACGTGTGTAAAATGAGAAATTAATGGAAGATTAACTAACATATTAACTAACGAACAGCTGATTTAAACGCTTACTATATAGTAACGGACGCCATTATTACTGGAAGACGAACACTTGCTATATTGTGGTACACGTTTAGAATTATATATATATTAAATCCATATACATTTTTCGGTTTCAAAGGATAACATATATTCTAACATGAAACTCGCTTATTTTTCTATAGTCAAATAAAGAAAATTTCGTTGTTAAACTACCCAATAAACAACGCATAAAGAAGTTCCGAATCTGAGCGGAGCCTAGTAATAAGTAGTTCCGATAACAATTGCAAAAATCTGTCAAATCATGTTAAAAGCGAAATAATATTTGCATTATCCAGATGCCCGGATAAAGCACGTACGCGCGTAAATTACGCAAAGAAAATCGCAAGATACGCATAGAAAATAAAGTTTTGCGTGTACAAAAAAGCAGAGAAAATAAAATCTGGGCGTAGATCTACGCACACTTTCTCCCATAACGTCCAATTCCAATATGGTCCGAAACGATATCCGCCAATGAGACATTTTCGTATCGATGTTTAGATGAGAACTCTATATAACGGAGAAGAAATGTCGCAGAAGAAGACACTGTAAACAGTTTGGAATTCTTACCAGCTACATGTTTATATTCAAAATGGTGTTAAGTATTATTATAATCAGTAATAGTTGTACCATACCAAAATATGTTAGTTATTTAACGAGCCCGCAGGACGAGGTTAAATAATTAACATATTTAGGTAATAGCTAGTATGCTACATGTGTTTTATACCCTATTAAGCGTGCGGTATATTGAAATTTAGTTTAGTTTTAATTTCATGCGCACTCTTAGACTCCGCCTACCAGTGATATGACAGTTATCGAATACAGCATCACAAAGAAAACTCTCTGAAATATGGAATAATTCTCTGTTTTTGAGCATACTGTAATGTTTTGTTGGATGCAACGTACCCCAACTTATCCTACATAGAGCATACATTTATTCCCACGCATTCTGGAGAGAGTGTACATTTACTCCAAAATTTTCAGAAATAAGCGTTTATTTACACCCAGTTCAAAAGCTTATCTAAATCACTGCTTATCGTTGTTTATCGGCCAATAAACAACTTTCTGTCGTTCTGATGCTAACGACCTCGTGGTTTAATTCCTTCACATCAGAACCCCAAATCGTTGTTTATTGGCCGATAAACAACGATAAATCGAAAATTATTTCTTAATTTTACAATAATGATGGACTCAAAGAAAGGAGTTTTAAATTTTCACTACAAAACACTTCATACAAGAGCTGTCAGGGGACAGCAACCTCGACTAATCAATGTATTTCAGGTGGCATTTGTTTGAAAGTGGACGGGGCATAAATCTGTCAAACTACAAAGCTGAGTTACGGCAATTATTCCACCGGATGCTGAAGTGGATGACAATGTTATATTCCAAGTTTTAAGTAAAAACAGTATGTAGTTTTGAAGTAAATGGACGTTTGAACCTAAATTTATTCTGAAATTCTAAGTATAAAACAAGCCTAAATCTCTCAAAATACTGAACAGAGTTATGAGGATTGTTGCACCTAATACTGGAGTTGATTTCAAATATATCTTTTAAGTTTCAGGTAATTACCATATGTAGTTTTGAAATTATAAGATTTTGAACCAAATCTTCCAACTGGAAATCTAAGTGAAAAAAGGCATCACTCAGTCAAAATACAAAATACTTATGACAAACGTTGCACCTGATGCGGCAGTTGATGACATTAGTACATTTATACATGCAAGGTTTCAATAAATAACTTATGAAGGTTTAAAGTCATTAGACGTTTGAACAAAAATATTAAACTAAAATCTATCTGAAAAAAGAGGCATAACTCTTTCAAAATACAAAACTGAGTCATAAGAATTAATGTTTCAAGTGAATACGTTATAAAGGTTTGAAATTATAAGACTTTGAATAAAACAATTTAACATGAACATTTATGTGAAACAGGACCATAACTCTGTCAAAATACAAAACCGAGTTATTGTGAATGTTGCTTCTAATGCGGGTATTGACGACAAATGCATGTTCGAACTTAAAAGTGAATCTTACCTACCTACCTACCTACCTACCTACCTACCTACCTACCTACCTAGCTACCTTGCTACCTACCTACCTACCTACCCACCCACCCACCCACCCACCCACTCTTAACCAACCGAGCTACCTACCTACCCACCTACCCACCCACCATTAACCAATTCAGCAACCTACACACATTGTTTACGTCATATTATAAATTATATTTCACGATAGTGGTGTGTCCGAAGACCAACTACATATTCATTCGCCACCTTGGTCTCTGCATCAAGCGCTACAAGACGCTGGAGACCGGAAGTGCAGCTAGGACCGCCTGCCAGGGAGATGGCGCCAGACTTATGCGGGCCGACACAGACGGAAAGATGAACTACTTTCGATCAACACTTAAACATCTGTACGGTGAGTGTGACATTTGTATAATCATCAATTGCAACAATTCGTGAATGTGTCATTTATTAAATAAAGTACTTATCGTCGTTTTAAAGCCGACTCTGAAATCCGGACATTAAACTTTCTTTATATTTTATGCATTAAAGTTCATGTTGTTATTAATGTCATGATATTTTAAGCTTTTTACATGAACATAAAATACTTGACAGTTATGTATAATTGCATTGGAATATTCGCATTTCTAATTAGTAATTAAACATACCTTGAACACAGACAAATATCTTTTATTACTGCATTTTATACGACAGCCGAAGACCGACTGTTCCTTCTTACGGCGAGTACACAGATGCTTACAAGTGGGCCTGGTTCGGAAATGACCCAACTAAGACGATTGCTCCAATAAACATCACCAACGGCGCCTTTTATTGGGGTCCAGAGGAACCAAACTTGACCTCCGGACAATGCGTGGGTGTGACGTCACTTGGCGGGAGTCTTAAGGCATTTGATTGCACACACGCTGCTCCATTTATCTGCGAAACGGAACTTCTGTAGGCGAATCGTCAACAAACCGAAACGTCGGATTTGATTGTTTATATATTTTGGCAAATAACGTTTGTTAAACGTAGAGTTTCGCAAATACTATAGAAACAAAGCAATACTTAAGTTTTTGTCATTTCAGATGATTTGGCTTTATTTAATTACATTTTTTCAGTTAAACGAAAATCTGTGAATAAGTCCCTTTAAATAAAAACTTATTAGGAGAGATACTTGAACTAAGATAAACCTTTGTTAACTTTTAATTTTCGATTGACATATGTTCTATTGCTTATATTGATTTAATTGATTGATTAAAACTGATGTTTTTAAGTAACATTTTTCTTTATTGTTTGTACACATCCTTAAGCAACACAATGTCAGCAATTAAACAAGAGGGCCATGATGGCCCAAAGGACTCACCAGAGTACTGGCAAAGATGAAAGCCTTACTGTTGTGAATGTACGCCATAATGTCCTTAAATAATTTGTCTAGCTGATTTACTCTCATACATAGAACAAGTAAGGACCTGGATATTTTTCTCAACCATGTTATCCAACTTTTCGCAGGCAATTTCGAAGGAATATTGTTAATGCTGCAGATCTGAAAGATAATGGCGACCGCGGGACAAAGGTCGTGTCATGCTTGCCGGCTTGTTTCAAAAGAGTATGTTGCCATTTACCCGTCCTATATTCAAATTCCCTTTAAGGTCATAGACAAATTGTGCAAGTTTGGTCCAGATTGGTTTTCACAAAAAAGGCAATTTTTGCATTTTTTTTCACTAACAAATGGGCCATAACTTCAATGTTTGTTGCTAAGTCTGACCCATTGTTGGCTTCTGCTGCAGTCGCATGATCACATACAAACCGTGGAAGTTTGGTCAAGATTGGACGAAAATAAAGTCTCTATGAACAAAAGAGGAAAATTTTCCCTTTTTTAACATGCAAGGGGCCATAACTCCAGTGTATGTGGCCTATCGTTACCCATTTTTGGCTCTTGCGGAAATCTTTTGGTCACACACAAACTCTGGAAATTTTGTCAAGATTGAAAGAAAAATGAAGCCTGAATCAAGGTAAAATGGAAATTGTTGCCTATTTTAAAAAAATAAAGGCGCATAACTATGGTGTTTGTGGCCCAATCGGGCCCAATGTTGACTTCTACTGTGATCTTTTGATTATACACAAACTGTGGAAGTTTGGTCAAGATTGGTAGAAAAATGAAGTCTACATGAACGAAAAAGGCAATTGTTGCATTTTTTCCCACAAACAAGGGGCCATAACCCTAAGGTTTCTGGTCCAATTTGGCCCATTATCAATACCAACCGAGATTTTATGGTATTCACAAACTGTGCAAGTTAGGTCAAGATTGAATAAAAAATGTAGTCATTATCGCCATAACGGTCCAAATTGTTGACGGCATACGGACGACGGACGACGCCGGAGAGGTCCCCAATACCAATAGCTCACCGAGAACTTCGTGCTCAGATGAGCTGAATAGACGATTTCACTATACAAGTACCTAACAATATGGAACTCTTCAATAATACACAAGTGACACGTTTACAAGTACAATTAAAATGATTAAAACGTTTCATATATGGCAGAACTCAAGTGACGTTACACGTTGGCACAGGTTGCGGATTTAATGTTCGCTTGACACAGCTGTTTCCAATCCAGATATGAGCTAGATGTTTCCACCAAAACAATAAACCTTGATCAATAGCGAAACAACATTGATGTGTTATGATGAAGCCATTAATAAATTTATTTCAGTTAATGTGTATGTTCAGAACATTCGACGTATCACGTATTGTAACATGCAAACGTCGTCGTGGAATTAAACCACACTTGGGTAACAAATTCGACAAGAATAATGCAGAACTCTTTGTTACAAAAACCATTTTTGAAAACTGTTTTTGTCGAGTGTTTGTTTTGCACATTTATCCAAGTCCAAATTTTATTGCATAAATAGTGTACAATGTAAGAACAAAATAAAAATATTGACATTAAAATTATCATCGGTGACTGGCATTAAGGTACCCCACAGATGCAATAAGTTACGAGTAAATTTTGATTTTCAGAAAGTACTCCCACACATTAAATAGGAATTCCCAATAAAGACACTGCATGAACAATAAAACTGCGTTTTATTCAGATTGTTGAAACTTATTTAATTATTTAATTCAGGTATAAAACAATATGGAATGCTGAAAACAAAAAAAAAGGAATGACATATTTGCAAATACAATTGCCATTATTAAAAAATTTTATCAATCAATAATAGTGATCCTATTCAACGTCGTACAAGGTGTCACAGGTTGTCGTTTTAATGTGCGCTTGCAAAATTTGCTTGAAACACAGATAGGAGCCTTAACTTTACCACACAAATAATGCACATGTTTTAAAGCGAACAAATACTGTTATGTTAAACACCGGTCTGTTGTTTTGTCGTTGTTGTCGTTTTTGATGTTTTTTATCAACATATACTTCTTACACTCAGGTTAAGCAATTCGTCGCGTATTCATCTTAAACATTGATATATACAAACGTCGCCATGGAATCAAAACACACTTGGGTACAACGACAAGAATAATGTAGAATGCATATTTGGCTATTCCCGTCGCAGATAATACATTATTAACATATGGAAGGGACTTAACAAAAACATGTTGTTGTTTTTATTTAATTATAACTGCAACTTTTAACAATTTCAAATTGCGCATAGATGTCTTAAAGTTATGCATTGTGTCAGCATACTTGCAATTAATATCGAACCCATTTATCTACATAATTATAATTTGAAATATCATTAAATATGTATAACAAGCATATACGAAACATTGCATACAAAGTTATAAGTTTGCGGGATGAATGTCATACCTTGTACATTGTACATTCTTTTCGAACAGTATACATTTTTAGTATCGGTATTACTAATTGTGCTGAGCGTTTAAACTGTCTTGAATATACAAGGATGTTAATCGATGCGCACGCATTCCACAGTTTACATACGGCGATTCCAAATCACTCCAAATTGTCGTTTTTTATCTATGATTTTTATGAAAAATTTGGCAAAAGCATGTGACATTTTAATAGCACCAAGTACGAATAGTTCTTTAATCTGTTCAAAAATTGTTGCGTTGTTGAAAACGAGACAAACTGATTGTAAGTTTAAAACTTGGCAGTATGGCAACTTAAAATCGATTTGGCACGATTTCCAACAAAAACAACATCGTTTAATTATTGCAATATTCATAGAATATGGGGGTAAGACCTTAGTAATTTGCGGAATTAACTTTACATATGTGTCTTCTATATCTAGATAATCCATGAACATCTCAATTAATTTAGAGATACCAGTATGCCAACTTTGAGTTGCGCGTGCATCAATTACTACCCTTGATATTATATCATTGAATGTCTCTGATGTCCCACTCTATTGTACAGTTTCAATTAGTAAAATAATCTATATTGAGTTTGAAAGTATCTGTTATTTGCTTAACGCAAATAACTAATTAGTTTCACCAGTTAATTCCAGAACTGAGCAGGAGGTACTTTCCTATCTTTTTTTATCAATTACGTTGAACTTTGAACACCAGCGAGGCTCCGGAGATAACATCCAAATCCATGTCTTCAGCAATGGTGGCAGCGATTTTCAATATTTTGGCAATGTGTTGTCATTCAGCGTTTGGTCTCTCACAAAGTGGTAAGTGCACCATTGTGTGATTTATTTTGTTTAAAAATAGAAATAGCGAATATAAACATTGTAAATATTTAATATAAATTAAGTAAATATTTAATGAAAACAAGAAAATATTTAATAATGTGTATCAAATTATTAACTTTTCTATAAATTGTTATATGAATTATTAATTGTTGGTTAGTGTGTTATAAATGAAATGCATTTTGCGAAAGGGAAATTATGTGTTTTATTTAATTAATTACATTTAAGTTCTTAATTAATTCTAATATAAGGCAATGCACATCGCGTGCCAATGAATCTACAATACGCTCCAGTTTGTGATGTCAACAGTTTGTTGATGCTAGATGAAATCATATTGTAGTGTTTTTTCGTGTGTGATTTATTTCGTAGTACGTACAGCGCCGTATTGTTAATTGGTCGCGTACTTGAAATCAGCCTTATTCGCAGATTTTCGTATTTTTTTAAAAATGTTAGAACTTGTAGTAATAAACGCACAAACTCTATGAATAAACATATTTTGTTTTTGTTTTTCGTTTGTTTTGTTTTTGTCATTCTGCAAATAAGTTCCTTTGAATATAGGACCTTGCATTAATGAATAGCACTTTCTATTCTGCTTGTGGAACAGGAATTACATATTTAGTTTGCATTTATGAAATATACCTTTTCCGGGCAAGTTAAAAATCACATAAATCACATTTTGATATTTGTCATAATTATATTTGTATGCAGCGAAGGTGTACTTCGTTGCGGATCAGACAGTCAGTGACATCCATGTACGTGGCGATCGGATCAGCATTCCAGAACATCCGGAGTGCAAACGAAACTGCGTTGTTGAATGCGCGCAACGCGAAGAATGTGTCACTGTCGGGGAAACGGCCAACGGAAAATGTGATCTCTATAAACATGACCTGACTGACTTCCAGCACAATGTAATGGTGCAGTCGGGCACTAAATTCTTTAAAGGTTAGTCGCTTACCGTTTTAATGGCTCATACCGTCGATCGATATGTAATAGGTATATATATTCTAAACAGATCTTTTTGATGGATTGTATTATTTATATATGCTGATTTTGTTTGGTTTCCTTGATGCTGTATTTTTCAGGGGTGTCGTGGGAAAAACGGGCTTAATGCACGTGCGTAATGTGTCGTCCCGGATCAGCCTGTGCAGTCCGCACAGGCTAATCCAGATCGGCACTTTCCGCTTTTATGGTATTTTTTTTCAATGAAGTCTCTTCAAAACATAAATCCAGCATGTGTTGACTACACAGGCTGATCCAGGACGACACTTTACTCACACGCATTTAGCCCGGTTGTCCTACGACACGCCACTATAGTATTTACAATCTGTACTAGTGGTGTGTCCCGAGACTGACTACGCATTTGTTCGCCACCTTGGTCTCTGCATCAAGCATTACAAGACACCGATGATCAGAAGTGAAGCTGTGGCAGTGTGCGACAGTGACGGCGCCAGGCTGATTAAAGCCGACACCGACGGAAAGATGAGCTACTTGAGAACGACTTTGAAACATCTGTACTGTAAGTGTAATATCTGTTTATTTGTCAAAGTATATTCTCAGAAAAAAAATCATTTTGTGCGTCGTAATTGTTATGCATGCACATGGCTCGAACTATTCTCATTAGTGGAAATAAAGCGTGCATTGAACTAATCTTGGCAGAGGTTGACATTACTCTTCGAGGGGGCAATATTTACTTAACCACTCAACATGCCTGTGATGTTTATTTTATTAAACCGAACACAAATATTGTAATTCAAACAGCAAACTATTCCTACATATTAATATACAATTAATTGTTGCAAAATCACGCGCTCATTGACATTGATTTTTTAAATACATTTTAATAAGCCCCTACAAATTTTAAACTTAAACGGACTTCTCGGAAAACCCGAGTTTCTATTTTATAAAAATATGCATTTGGTGCACTTTCATTCATATGTCTTCATTAAATAATAAACGATTTGTGGTAAATAACCATTTGTAAAGCAATGTTCAGAATTTCACATTGAAATGACCTTGACCCTTGATGACCATTGATGATATTTTGGTCTGCGTTTGGTAGAAAATCTTTAATTCAATGAATATTAGATCATACTATCAGAGTATTCCTTGACAATAATAATAATGTAATTATTCTATTAGAGACTTCTTGACTAAATCGCTCATTTTTCATGCAAAATGGTCTAGTCAATCTAAGTGCTGTATAATTTCTACCATAAATGCTACAAACAATCAAATGACATTTTTACAAGGGAAATTGATGCCATATTGCATAAATATGTATTTGTTGCACTTTCATTCATGTGTCTTCATAAAATAATAAACGATTTGAGGTAAATAACCAATTTTTAAAGCCATTTTCAGAATTTTACCTGAAATGACCTTGATTTTGACCTTTGGTGACATTGAGCATATCCTTTTTTAAAAGCCCTGTAATTGTACATTTGTTTTCATTAACACTTACAAATCAAAATATTGGCGTTAAATATTTATAACAGTTACAAAAAGACAAGGTGTTTCTTCAAAAACTAGCACTTCTTTTGGACGCCATCTTGGTTTCAATGGTAACTTACAGTATGCCAACTGTCCACCCTCGCTAAAATTAAACTTTGGTTACTCCCCTACACGAATATATAATGAAACTGCCTGGACAAGAAATGCACACAAATTCCTCCAGATACTAGACAATTAAGGCTCACACGCGGGTATATTAAAAATTATAGTCCATTCGGGGTATATTACTTTCCAACGTCAAGGCATTTTAAAATTAAGCTGGGATTGGTATACGGGATTTTACAATAGGAAAACGAAGTGTGGTATAATAGATGAGAATTTTAATAAGGGTTTCTCTCCTGTTTCTCTCCTGCTGATGTTTCTGGGGTTTTATTTCTTTGATATTTATGTAAATACATTTGTAAATATGGTTTTATTGTATTTAAATGTTTACTGAATACGCGATTTAGCAGTGTCTTCAGTAAGGGCACGATATGCTTAATACCCACTTTTTTTAACCACAGCGGAAGATCGACTTTTTCTTCTTGACGGTGTTTTCACGAACTTGACCGGATGGTCCTGGTATGGTACCGGCATGGCAGTTCCAATAACAAACACCACCGGTGCCTTGTACTGGAGTCCAGGGGAACCAGGCGTGACCTCCGGAATGTGTGTGGGTGTGACGTCACTGGGCGGGAGTCTCAAGGCATGTGATTGTGCACACGCTGTTCCATTTATCTGCGAAATGGAACATATGTAGGCGAATCTTGAACAGAACCTTACTTCCCATTTTGTTGCTATCCTTCTTTCAAAATATTCTTTTGTTAAATCTATTATTTCTTAAATATGTCATTTTATTACGTAAGGGAGCCCTTTAATTAGTTATTATACGCTTTGTGATGTATATCTGACACAATATATTTGCATTTGCACAGTGGCAAAATAAAAGCGTTGGTAGACAACATGGGATATCAGACGAGTTAGGAGAAATATAATATATAATGTATATGAGTTATTAGTTTCACAATTGTATCTGTTATCAAAGAGTATTGATAGGGATCCACGATCTATTTTTGTTGAGAACAAGGAATTTGCTTGCTGACCAGTGATATGCACGTTTCTTCAAATATGACATAATTTGACAAACAAAGAAGGCATTTCAGACACCTACTTATCATCAGATGGAAGTGAACTCAAGTAAAGTGTCGTTAATGATTCGATGTGTGTGTCTGTAGTTGAAATTATGTTTAAATAAAGCAGAATTGTACAATTGAATTTAGTTGTTTTTTTTATGTTGGCTTTAGTTTCATTATTGATTGGAATATTACTAGCAATAAACATACCACACCAAGACATGATGGAATACGAAACATTATGAATTAATCGCATAATATTTCTATGAATCATTTGTATAGGGGCAGATTAATATATGGTTTTTGATGCTTGCAAGTTGACAAGCAGTAAGGAGAATGTGTTAATTTTATTTCCATATAGCCCGTCTCTATCAATCGGACGGATCGCTCTTGCGAAATATTTCTTAGGAATGGTAATCTCGTTTTTATTCTCGATAACGTTTTTCGCAGACCCCATCACAAATTGGCGTTCATATAAATTACCATATAAGTGATAAGTGCCGCTGTCAAATTATTTGCGCGTTATTCGCATGCGGAACCATAACAAACGTTAAAATATCTTACAATTAGTAATCTGGATAAGAATGTCGGTACGCTTCATGGACAACACAACTGTATGTTGACACACCTCATTGTTAGGCTGATTTTTCATATGTCCGTATCCGCATCTGCATTGCGCTAATCCACGTCCGCAAAAAATCCAACAAGTTGAAAACGGTTGAAACGTTTCCATATGTCTGCATCCCGTCTGCTAAATATTGCTGCATGAGCAATTTTATGCGGATGCGGGCGACATCATATCTCACTCAGCACGTTGAAGTTGAACGAAAGCCTTTTATACATAAAACATTGGAAAAGTAGGTGCACCCAAATAAGCCAAACTAATATAAGCCCAGTGCAATAACTCAGTAATACCAGGTAACATTTTAGGACTAGTCCAGGATTGATGTCATCGTTGGATACCCACGACTAATCATTCCGTTACACTCTAGCATCGATGAATGGAGAGGAGCGGAATGGGTCAAACGTGGTTATCCGACGATGGGTTAATGTCTGTAGATATAAATGGTGGAGGCTCAAAAATTGTTCCAATCCACCACCTGTGAATGTTTTAACATACTGGCATAACATGTTTGCAGCCGACATATTTAAAACTGTTTACATTCTACTAACGCATGCATCTTAACTTCTTTTTGAAAATAAGAAAAGCATTAAAATATTTGACAGTATATGCGGATTCATGGAAAAGCGCCTTCCGTATAATAATTATGCGGATACTTATACGGTTACGGATACGGATGTGGATGTGGACATATGGAAAAGCGGCCTTATACACCTATCAGAAAATATGCGACCAATTTTGTCACAAATAAAACCAAAGTCAAAGTATTTTGCGAAAATCATTTGTTTTAAGATATATGAAATTAGGCGCGAGACTCGAACACGCACGTGAATCCGGAATTTAAGCGCGCTTTGGTTAGCATACGCGCTTGAACATGCGGGTATTTAGTGTATGGAACTATTGTATAACAGACGGGTTGTGTCGGATTTTAATGCCTATAATCATTACCGTTATAATTGCTATAATTACGACCTGTAAAGCCTCGGTCACAGCCGGGTTGCGTCGACCTTACGTCGAGCTTGCGTCGAGGTTTTTGTCAAAAACGTGCGTCGGACCTTGGTCGCCAATGCGTGTTTTCCTCGATCGCAAGTTCGCCTCAACAACCGCAACAGACATTAGCGCAAGCGCTTAAGTTGGTGCGTCGGCCTTGCGTCGATCACCCATCGTGCGGGCACCGTAAGAGCACCGTGCGAACATCGTGCTATCAACTTACGGACACTCTACATTTTTTGCTTCGAAATTGCCTGTCGCAAGCACGCAAGGTGCACTTGCGGACGTCGCACGACTTCCTTGCGTAGTACTTACGGCTTCCTTGCGATAAACGAACCGGCGACGCAAAAAAGAAACTGACAACTCCCGCTTGCCGCAAGACACGTGCGATTATCGCACGGTGACCGCAAGGAACTATGTGCATCGTATAAATAACCGCGATTATTTGCATGCTTTTAACACGTTTTCCATATTATCACTTTGTTTCACTTGTTTTTCAATCATACTGCTACTTGAAAAAAAAGCACATTTTTTTACAAATTTGAAAAATTAACCGCAGCATCTTCTGATATATATGTCAAATTAAAGTCGAAAATGGCTCCAATTCATGCAGGATTTTTATGAAAAAATATTAATATTCGTATTTTTGCCACAATACCATTGCTGTCTTGCGGCGACCGTGCGTACAACTTGCTGTGATCCTGCGATTATTATGCGCTCGTCGTGCGTCGTCATAAAAAGTCGCGCGGTGACCGTAAGGTCGCCGTAGGACAGACGTACGTCAATCGCAAGATTCGCAGACACAGCGCCCGCAGAAACAGCGTGCTAATAATGCAGCAACCAGTATTGAAGATAAATCATGCCATACTAGCCGTTCAAATGTGTAACGGCTCATGTTTCACGAAATTGAGGTGCATAATTGTTGTAAATTTGTTGAAATATGCAGTTGGCAAATATTCGAAAACATGTTATATTTTATTTGCTGCATTCATATAGTCAAGGTATTGAACTCCAGATGGGCATAAAAATGTCACTTGAACTAATAGGCCAGGATTTTAGTCAAACAACGTTGCAAACTGAATTTATTTAAGGCTGATAAACCGTCTTTTATAATAAATTTCCTGTTAATGTCAACACCAAATCCTTAATCAAACAAATAGAATCTGATTTGGACTGCTTCCAATATGGGCCACAAAGCGATGGTTATCGAAAGTTTCCAGGCAGTTACTTTTACTCATTAGATTATTATTTCTGCATTTATGTCATTTGAATAAAAATGATTTGGAAAACAGGTTTAATAATAGTTTCTTTACTTGTCACCATGTCGCGTTTGGTGTTTTGAAGATTGGTAAGTATGGTTATTTTATGTTGATATTTAAAGGATCAATTTGTAGAAAAATAGTTTCTAAACACTTATTAATTTTACATTACAATGTGCATAACATTTTATAGACAGATATTTGTATCAGAACACTTTAAATCGGGTTTATTAATTTGATTTACAACGCGAAAGTATAATAGTTTTACATATTTGTAAATATCGTAGATATTTATTTTGTAATTATAGTAAACTGTTAATTTAAATAAAATATAAATAACTTGTAATTTAATACCATCTGAATCAACTAAAGAGCAAAGTTTGAAAAATAAATTCGGTAATTGCTTTTCCTTCCACATCGCATGTTCCCACTTTGTTTGAGCAGATTTTTGTCATCTCAGACGTGTATGTAATCGAAACGGGTATTTTAAAATAACGCACACATCGTTTTTTCCCAAGTTTTGGAGCAACTCGCTTATAAAAATAGAATGGCTATTGAACCGCATACTAATGTTGAAAAGTTAATAAAGTATACTGTATAATATTGGACATCGGTTTATATGTCTTAAATCATAATAGAACTATATAAGCTAAGCATCAATTTTACGTCCGAAAACTGATTAAATATAATTAAATTGTGTTTTCTAATGAAAAACAAATTCTAAAATATTTTAAATTTCTGCAATTAATACTTTACGTTTAAAACAATAAAATCACAATATTATATGCTTAATGGGTCATTGACTTTAATTTATCGCATTATATATTTAATTATTTAATTACCAGTATCTCAAATAAACCCAATTTGCTTAAAATGAGAGATTTGTGCGAATACTAGAATACTATGCGAATATTCAATACATGTATTCGAATTTTATGCTTTATTTATAAGCATTTTATAATACTTGTTAATTTCAATTATCATCATTAGGCAACAGCAGTGGCGATTTTGCTTCGAATGTCGTAACAAAATATCATGTCAGAGAATTACGGTGAAATTGTTGATATTTTAAATGATGTTTGTATTTTTTTTCAAATATTAATTTACTATTAGATCCCAGTACAATACCAATGACAAAATAACTGAAACAACATATGTATATTCTTATATAGTTTCTATCCGTGAAATAAACTTAACACATATTAATGGCAGTGTTTATTCAAATGAAATACATTTATTGCAGATATTGCAGTATCTGTCAAAGTCTACAAAGACAGTAACGATAATAAATAACATCGTAGCAAACACGAAATATGCCTTTGTTTTCTGAACTGTTTCCAGACAAGGTACACTTTGTTTCGGATATGTTGGTCAGAGACATACAGGTAGCGGGAGGCCGGGTCAGCGTCATTGAGTATCCGGGTTACCAACGGAACTGCCTTGTTGAATGTGCGCAACGCCAGCACTGTGTCGGTGTCGGTGAAACGACGAACGGCAAATGTGACCTGTACAAGCACGACCAGACTGACTTCTCGCACAATATTGCACTACAGCCGGGAACAAAATTTTACAACGGTTTGTCTGTTTCCTCCCTAGTTATATTCCTCGATTAATGTCTTAATACTTTTGGAGAGATATGATGCCATTAAGTGTAAACTATATGTCTTGCATGAACAAAACAACGACGATAAAAATGGTTTTCTTAAAGCGGTATACTGAACTAAATAAATTTAGTTTAATGTAAAAATATATTCGAATTAATGCTGTTATAAGATAAACATGACCAATACTATGCTTTTTTTATCGTTTGTTAAACGTAGAGTTTCGCAAATACTATAGAAACAAAGCAATACTTAAGTTTTTGTCATTTCAAATGCTTTGGCTTTATATAATGACATTTTTTCAGCTAAACGAAAATCTGTGAATAAGTCCCTTTAAATAAATCTTATTAGGAGAGATACTTGAAATAAAATAAACCTTTGTCAACTTTAAATTTCTATTGACATATGTTCTATTGCTTATACTGATTTAAATTGATATTGATATGATACATGACAAACTAAGAAACTTCAACTCAAAACTCATAATAAAAAATAAACAGTAGTTACTCAACATGAAATAGCATTGTGCAATGAAATAAAATACTGAAAAAAAAGAAAACTTCGTTTTATTAGGTTTGTTCAAACTGATGTTTTAGTAACCTTTTTGGGTATTGTTTGTACATATCCTTCAGCAACACAATGTCAGCAATTAAACAAGAGGGCCATGATGGCCCAAAGGGCTCACATGAGTACTGGCAAAGATGAAAGCCTTGCTGTTGTGAAAGGCTTGTGGGAATGAACGCCATAATGTCGTTAAATAATTTGTCTAGCTGATTTACTCTCACACATAGAACAAGTAAGAACCTGGATATAGTTTCTCTAATCTGGTATCACACTTTTCGCAGTCAATTTCGGAGGAATACTGTTAATGCTGCAGATCTGAAAGATAATAGCGACCGCGGCACAAAGGCCATGTTATATTTGCCGGCTTGTTTCAAAAGAGTAGAATGTATTGCCATTTATCCGCCCTATATTTAAATTTCCTTTAAGGTCATAGACAAATTGTACAAGTTTGGTCCAGATTGGTTTTCACAAAAAGGCAATTTTTGCATTTTTTTTCACTAACAAATGGGCCATAACTCCAATGTTTGTTGCACAATCTGACCCATTGTTGGCTTCTGCTGCAGGCGTATGATCAAATACAAAGTGTGGAAGTTTGGTCAAGATTGAACGAAAAATAAAGTCTCAATGAACAAAAGAGGCAATTTTTCCCTTTTTTCACATACAAGGGGCCATAACTCCAGTGTCTGTGGCCTAACCTCACCTATTTTGGCTCCTGCTGAAATCTTCTGGTCACACACAAATTGTGGAAGTTTGGTCAAGATCGGAAAAAAAGAAGTCTGAATCAAGGTAAAATGGCAATGTTAGCCTATATTTTTTCAACAAAAAAAGGCGCATAACTCTGGTGTTTGTGGCCCAATCCGGCCCAATGTTGACTTCTACTGTGATCTTTTGAGAATACACAAACTGTGGAAGTATGGTAAAGATTGGTAGTTAAATGAAGTCCCTATGAACGAAAAAGGCAATTTTCCCACAAACAAGGGGCCATAACTCTATGGTTTCTGGTCCAATTATCAATACCAACCGAGATTTTATGGCCATAAACAAACTGTGCAAGTTAGATCAAGATTGAATAAAAAATGTAGTCTTTATCGCGATAACCGAGAACTTCGTGCTCAGGTGAGCTAAAAAGGCGATTTCACTATACAAGTACCTAACAATATGGAACTCCTCAATGATACACAAGTAACATGTTTACAAGTACAATCAAATGAATAAAACGTTCTATATATGGCAGAACTCTTTATAAGTGACGTTGCAAGTTGGCACAGGTTGCGGATTTAATGTTCGCTTGACACAGCTGTTTCCAATACAAAACACAGAGTTCCACCAAAACAATACACATTGATTAATAGCGAATAAACATTGATGTGTTATGATAAATAAATAAATTTATTTCAGTAAATGTGTATGTGCAGAACATTCGACGTATCGCGTATTGTTACGTGCAAACGTCGTCGTGGAATTATAACACACTTGGGTGACAAATTTGACAAGAATAATGCAGTACTCTTTGTTACAAAAACCATTTTTTTAAAACTGTTTTTGTCGTGTGTTTGTTTTGCACATTTATCCAAGTCCAAATTTTATTGCATAAATATTTTTTTATTTTTTTTACCATTGTAAAAACTTTATTTCCCTTGTCTACAGGTGCGTGCAGGTCGAGGGCATCCTTCTCCGCACCTTACAATAATCGTATTTTGCAATGAAAGGTAAGCAACAAAATAATGACATTTGCACAAAAAGAGACATAAATAACGTATTCATAAAGCATTATTTGACATCATTTCCATTTTGGGTATATTAATAACAAGGCATTTGCAACAACGAACAACAAAAAGAAACAATGAGATAGGTTTGTGGGTAAAGATAATATTCATTCACATTCGTTTATTTGGGCTATTGCTTATGTAAAGATTGGCAAAAACATGTTCCATTTGTCGACCTCTTGTTCGTTCCGATAGCATTTTAATTCCTGCAAAACCTTGTATTCGTATTTAAAGTATTGTTTAGCAAAAGAGACGGATGGTGCTTTTAATTTCATTTTACAACTATAGATTAACATTTTTGTAATAAGGCAAACCATATTCAGAATGTTATCTGATTTCTTCTTGTAACCAAGAATAAAACGTTTCCGGTTAAGAAGATCCTTGGAATTTGGTATACAGATAAAAAGATCCATAATGAATTTGTGGATAAGTGGACAATCCCAAAAAAATATGAACTATGGTTTCTGTACAATTTTTACAGAAAGTGCATTTGTCAGTATCAGTATATTTTATTTTAAATAGAAGTTTGTTAGTGCCTAATATTCTGTTAATAATTCTATACTGTAGCCACTGTAAGTGTGAATCTTGTGTTATTATAAAAGGCATTTCGAAGATGGTTGACCATTCATCCTCTTTCATATTTCCAAACGTTTCACACCATTTAGATTTGCATGACGGTATTGAATCATTTTCTTTTAAAATTGAATACATTGGTTTAGTTCCACTAGAAAATTGTAAGATACTCTGTAAGCATGGTGGTATAAATGGTTTGAAATAGGTACAGTTCCTTGAGAACTGAGTTGTCTTTAAACAGCTAGAGACAGAGTGTATAACTCCTTGGTGATGAAGATAGTTCGGACTGAAGTTGTAGAGTTTACAAATTAATCGTATTCATAAAAAGACAATGATTTAATATCTTTTACGATATCTCCAATAGCATGTACGCCTGTGTTAAACCATGAAGCGAAGAAAAAACTCTTCTGTCCAATTATTAAATTTGGATTGTAAAATAATGGGTAGTACAGCACATTGGAATGTTTAATATTTTCTTTTTTTAGGAAAAACACAAATGCGTCTAGGGAGTCTTTCCACAAATCATTATATATTCTAGATAATAAGCTTTCAGGGTAATGTACTCCACAGTTGTATAATTTATTAAGATCAATATAAGTGTTCACAATATTAAACCATTTTCCGTTTCCCATTGTAATTCGTCTAATCCATGACATTTTTAAAGACCTAATATAGGAGGGCAAGTCGATCATATTTAAACCACCATCTTTATATTGTTTTATAAGAATTGCTTGTTTAACCTTAGATTTACCGTTCCACACAAAGTCAAAAAACAGCTCGTTAATTTTGTTTAAAACCAAGAGTGAGGGATTTGTCAGAGCGGTAATTAGATGATTAAAGAGCGGTAATGCTAAGGTTTGAATAACCTGTATTTTACCTATAGGCGTTAGTATTCTTCTTTTCCAGTTGCTTAATATAGAACACTTATCGGCGAGTTTATTTGTGTAATTCAGATCCGTCATTTTTTGTAGATCTACGTGAAATTTTAGACCCAACATTTCAAAGCTTTGTTGTTTCCAAATTAATTTCCATTTTGTTTTAATGCTATCGAAACTATATTTATTTGTGCCAATCCAGACAACCTTAGTTTTTTTCAAAGTTAACTTGAAAATCCTGAACAATAACTAAAGTTTGATAATACTTCTAAAGTTTCAGTAAGTGAATCGCTAGAGCCATCCAAGATGATTGTAGTATCGTCCGCAAATTGGGAAAGTCTATGTTCGATTTCATTTACAGTTATTCCTTTTATTTTAGTTCTTGATCTTAACTTAATGGATAGAATTTCAGCGCATAAAATAAATAAATAGCAACTGAGTGGGTCTCCTTGATGACAACCACGTTGTATTGGGAAGAATTCAGACAAAAAAGCACATTGTATAACTGTCGAAGTACCATTTTGATATAGAACATTGAACCAGCGCTGTATGTCTTTCCCAAAATTGAATAACTGAAGTGTTTTATTAATAAAGGACCATGATAATGAATCGAATGCTTTTTCGAAGTCTATCAGAAGTAAAAGACCAGGTATATCATTTGTTTCAGTATATTGCATTATATCATATATTAATCGTGTATTCTCACCTATAAATCTGCCTTTTATAAATCCAGTTTGATCATGGTTAACCAATATGTCAATATGTCTTTTTAAACGATTGGCTATACAACCAGCCCCGATTTGATAAATGGTATTAAGTAAAGTGATAGGACGCCAGTTTTTTAAAAACTGTCTTGGTTTATATCCCTTAGGAATACATGTTATTATACCTTGAGTTTGAGTAATTGATAATTTTGCGACTCTAAATGCGTGGTACAAAGCTCTACTTACGAATACACATAATTGTTTCCGAAACATTTTTAAAAATTCTGCTGTGAAACCTGACGATCCCGGACTTTTATTATTTGCCATGTGTTTTAAAACTGAAGATGCTTCAATAAGCGTTATAGGGCCTTCTAAATATTCTCGTTCATCATTTGAAAGCTTCGGTATCTTTAGATCCGATATGAAAATGTTAGTTTCTTCCTCACTGTTATTTACGTCTTTATTACTATACAAATGTTTATAAAATGCAGCAGTTTCATTGAGGATGTCAGACTGCTTGTCAATTTCAACATTTTCACTGCTGACTAATTTATTGATGGTTTTTGATGTGTAATTATATTTCTCTAAATTGCAAAATAACTTTGTCGGTTTTTCGCCATTTTCAACCCATTGGGCCCTGGATCTGATTATGTTTCCCTTTAGTTTTTCATCGCTAATAAGTTTAAGTTCCGCTTGGAGATTAGAAAGATGTTCAATTTTATCTTCAGAAAGATCGCGTTCAATATTGTTAATTTCTGTTTTAATTTTCAATTCTCTAGTATCCCTTTCTTTCTTTTTAAAGGAGCTATATGAAATGCATTTTCCTCGAATTTCCATCAGTAATATTTCCAAAAAAAGTTGTTCATCAATTGTAAGTTGTAATTCTTCGTCAGTGATAAGCTGAATATTTCTATAGTCGTAAACCGGAAGCATATATTGTTCTTTTATTTCCAAAATTTTACTCTTAATCGTATTAATGTAGTTAATATCTTTTAACAACATGTTATTATGTTTCCATAGACCTTTTCCGTGAGAAAAATTGCTAAATTCTAGGGTCAGTTCTACAATAGAATGATCTGATTGAAGACTTGGCTTTATTTGAATATCGGATACACTATGTAATAGGATAGGCGATAGTAGGAAAACAATCTAATCGAGCCTGTTGAAGAGGATTTGTTCTACGCCACGTGTAGCGTTTAGTAAGCGGGTATTTATATCTAAACGGATCAATAAGACCACGTTCATTTATATAATCAGTTAATGTGGACCTTGCGTTTTTGTTGTTAATACATTTGTAATTATAATAATCTAACTCGTGATCTAGTACTATATTAAAAGCTCCACAGATACAGTATGTCTCATTGTCGTATTTGTCGAGTTTATTAAAAATGTTGTCAAAAAAATCTGGATTGTCTGTATTAGGACCGTATATTGAGGCCAAAGTTAATTGGGTGTCTCCAACAGTTAAATCTAGTAGGATATAGTTTCCTAATTCATCGCATTCTTGTTTATGAATTTTATATTCTATATGTTTGGAAAACAATATTGCAATACCTCTTGAATTTGAACTGTGATAGATTAGAACACACTCATTTCCCCATTGTGAATATATACTTATATATTGTTCCTCAGTAAAGTGTGTATCTTGTAGGCAATATATATCACAGTTTGTGTCCTATAAATATTGAAAAACTTGGAGACGCTTTTTAATACCTTGGATGCCTCTACAATTCAACGATAAGATTTTAAGTGCACTCATTTCGATTCATATTCTTAATGTAGTTAAAGATACCCACATATTATTGTTCGATGCAAAAACGATACAGAAGTGCATGTAGAATAGACATTTCATGTTGCAATTTACAATGGTATAAATGAAAAAGAAGAAAAAACAACAACAACAGGTGAAATAAAAAAAAAAAGGTATGGGTATAATAAATAAGAGGTGAGAATAATTGTATGGGAGAATGTTTCAACAAGGGGTAATAAAGAAAATAGCTTCTGAGTAACCATACATGTCAACCACACTAAAAGTTCTAATTGATTTAACACCAAGCGGCAGTAATACAATATTTTCTTAGTAAAACTGCACTAAATGTTCTAATTATAATACTTATCAAACAACGCTAAATGTTCTAAGTGATTATACAACAAGCGGTAATAAAATAGTATTTTTAGTAAAATTGCTTATCTCCACCATTAAATGTTCTAATTGGTTATAAAAACAAGGGGTAATAAAGTGATATTTTCTTAGTAACTTACTTATCAACCGGCATTAAATGTTCTAATTTATTTTACAACAAGCGGTAATAACATATTTTCTTAGTAAACTTACTTACCAAACAGAGCTAAATGTTTTAACTGATTGTACAAGTGGTAATACAATAGTGTTTTCTTAGTAACATTACTAATCACCGGCATTAAATGTTCTAATTGTTTATAAAACAATGGGTAATAAAATAATGTTTTCTTAGTAACCTTTCTTATCAGACAGCACTAAATGTTTTTATTGATTTTGCAACGCGGTAATAAAATAATACTTTCTTAGTAAACGTACTTATGAACAGCAAGGTAAATATCAGGGATGCCAAGACATACATAAATGTATCATTTACTTCATCTTAAACAGTAGTGATCCTTTACATCGTTTCGTAATTTACGCTTAAGCATATTTTATTCTTTAAACATATCATAAATATTATTACTATTTCTATTATACATTATTTGTTATAGTACTTAAAATAGAGACTCCATTTGATTTCTCTTCAAAAAAAGAAGAACAATCTTTGGAGGATATTACAAAAGTAATTTATACTATCGATTCCTTTTTATAAAATATCTCTTTTGAAAAGCCAAATAAAGAGATAATTTAAAGGTTGTTTAGTTTTTAATTGATTATATGGTACGTGATTTTCAACTTCGTGTATAGATTAATACGATTTTAGCTAATAATAGTGTTTAACAATAAGCACTACATAATATATTTTCAACAATATAGTCTGGCTAAATAGAATTGCAATGTTAGTGTAAATTCCTAAAAGATGAATCAGTTATTATATTACTTTAAGGCAATACAGTAGATTTAGAACATTACATTAACTCAAATATTCAGTATACGTTTATGTCTTCATATGTATTTATAGCACTACGGGAGTACTGCGTATATACACAAACGGGATTCACAGTTTACACTTAAAGATATCAAAAACACGTGTATTTATAACACTACGGGAGTACTGCGTATATAAACAAACACTGTGTAATAAATTGGATAACATTTGGTACACATAATTGTATACTTATATAGCGTTACATCAATCATCAGTTTACACTTTACAGCAATACAGTAGATTTAGAACATTACATTCACTCAAATATTCAGTATACGTTTTTGCTGTGTAATACACATAATTGTATAATTATATAGTGTTACATCAATCATCAGTTTACACTTAAAGATATAAAAAACACGTGTCAAATTATGACGCTATGTTCAAAAAGAATTCATATTTGTATAATTATATAGTGTAACATCAATCATCAGTTTACACTTAATGATTTCGAAAACACTTGTCAAATTATGACGCTAGGTTCAAGAAGAAATTAGCATATACTTGGTTACCTTTGAATTTTATACATATAGACATTTGCCAATGTTACACATATATTAACAAACATGTTTAAACGATCGTCATCACACACTTGCGTTTTCAAAATCACATTAAGACTAGTGATCTTTTACATCGTTTCGTAATATACGCTTGTGAATATTTTATTCTTTAAACGTATCATAGATATTATTACTATTTCTATTGTGTATTATTTGTTACAATACTTAAGTAAAGACTCCATTTGATTTCTCTTCGAAAAAAGGAAGAAATATCTTTGGAGAGTATTACCAAATAATTTATACTATCGATTCCTTTTATAAAAATCTCTTTCGAAAAGCGAAATAAAGAGATAATCTTAAGGTTGTTTGGCTTTAAATTAATTATATGATACGTCATTTTCAATTTTGTTTATAAATTAATACGATTCAAATAAAATTAGTATTTAACTATAAGCACTACATAAAATGTTTTCAACAATAAAGTCTGGCTATATAGAATTACAATGTAAGTGTAAATTCCTCAAAGTTAAATCAGTTTTTATATTACTGTTGGTACATAAGGTACATTTAGAACACTACGTTCGCTAAAATATTTAGCATACGTTTATGTCTTCATATGTGTTCATAACACTACACTACATCGTTGCTTTTAAGCAATACAGTACAGTTAGAACACTACGTTTATTCAAATATTCAGAAAACGTTTATGTTTTCATATGTATTCATAACACTACGGGAAAATTGCGCATGTACACAAACACTGTGTAATGAATTGAAACACATTTGGTATACATCATTATATAATTCTATGGTGTTACATCAATCGTAATTTTATACTTAAAGAGATCAAAAGCAAGTGTCAAAATTTTGACGATAGGTTCAAAACGAATTCAGCATATACTTGATAACCTTTGAATATGATACATATACATTTGCCATTGTTACACATATATAAACAATAATGTTTAAACATCATTTGCCAATGTTACACACATATTAACAATAATGTTTAAACAATCGTCATCATACACTTGCGTTTTCAAAAGCACATTAAGACTTCGTTGGTTAAATATTTTTATAACAATGTATGTGAACACCGTAAACTTACGATACCAAAAACAAATTACATAAAACTATCTAGTCTAAAATAAGAATAATACTTAAGTTGGACATCACCATGATATACTTGAATTGTCGAAAGCATACACAAACGCATTACTCTAATACATGATAATACTCTTTGGATTTAGTAAGCTATCAGCATGCACTTGAGTACATCTCAAATACATCTAAAGTGTATATATGCATGTACACCTTTGCCGATATTACACACATATTAACAAAACTGAATTGATATTACTATAAAGAAAACAACAACAGCAACAAAACTGACACTCAATGCAGTAAACATTTATTTTACCAACTTTTGGGTTTTTCGCTTAGTTTATAATACATCAGAAAAATATATATTGAAAAGACGCCCATTATAATAAAAGCGGCAAAAGGCACCGAATGTTGTTATTAGTTTAATTTCAGTAATGTACTCTAAGAATTTTTATTTCTTTTATGTATAAGAAGCTTCCAGTTTTGAGTCTAAATAGTATATACAATCGTATGTATTTATTTAAAAAATAAGGTTAATTTAAATTTGTTAAAAAAAAACAACAACTAAAAAACATCAATTGGAATGTATCGATCTATATTTAGGTATAATCGACACAGGGTAGGGTTTAATTCTCGATATGTCGGTGTAAATAAAAAGCATTTTTATCCTCATGCACAGCAATGCTAATCGTGTTCAGGCATGCGAGACTGTTTACAATCTATACTGGGGAATAAAGAAAAGTTCCCAAGGGAAAAGACTAGCATTTATTTGTTATCCGGAGCGTTATTTGGCCATGGCAAGTTCATCCAGTGTTCGTAGTCTTCAAATTTCACAATCTGTATTTTATTCATGTGGTTTTTGCACAAGATCTTACCATTCATGCATCACTTATTTCGTCTGACATCTTCCTTTTGACGCACATGAGTCCATGTAGGTTTAGTTTTGTCAGGTCATCGTTAATGTATATGTTGGTCCCCTTGAGCTGCTTTCTGTTGACCATGATGTCAACTTTGGTTTGGCGGCTTATCAGTCGCACTATAATATCCCTGTTTTTGTTGCTCTTGTTGGGGAGTCTGTGTGCTATATCGATGTCAGCCACGGTTATTTTGCAAACATTGTGGTCACACAGTGTCTGTATCACTTTCTCAGCCGACTGCCGTGCCGTTTCCTTAGGATTTGTGACCGGAATTCCTTTTAGTTTTATATTGTTTGCACGTGAGTATTGCTCACTTTCGTTTTCATATTTCTGCCTTTTCCATATCAACCTGCTTCAATTCTTGAAGGACTGTCTCATTGCTATCTTTCTGATTTGCAAGATCTACATCTAATGCCTTGATATGGCTTTTAAGCTTATCTATTTCCTGGTCCTTTTCGAAAAGCTTTCCTTCTAGTATTTCAACACTCTCTACCACCGACTTCAGAAGATCTTCCCTCATTTCGGTAAACATTTCTCTTATTGCCTTTTGTAGAGACCCGTCGCCTTTAACCATGACATTTTCCAGCTTTTTGTTAACAGTCTTCATAGATTTATCTAGTTGTTCAAGTTTTGTGTTAATTTTCTTCATATGCGTGATAACATCACATTCGTCATCGGAGTGCCCCGCCATTTCGGGACACTGTGTATCGACTGGTTTCCGCTGTGATTTCTTTTTCTTGTGCTTCTCTACTTTTCGCTTTTCACTTAAGCTGCTGTCTATCTCACGTACACTGGAGGCTTCTCTTTTACGTTTCAAATCGTCATCAGCAGTGCTATTTCTATTCATGGCTATTGACTGAACATGCTATTTTTTGAGCAGTATACATTTCAAATTTTTTGAAAAGGATGATGCTCTTTTATGAGTTTTTTCACTATTCACATGTAATTTCACGTTTATTTTGCATTTCAGAAAAACAAATTGTCTTACTGTTAGTGCCCATCCAGTTATCCAACCCTTTTCACAAGTTTAAATCACATATTTTTATTATTTTCTTGCCGAGATAAAGTTCGTGCAGAGACCAAGGTTGGAAGACGTGGGTCTACCCAGTAGAAGTTGGGTGTAGGGGCTTCCCATCACAGTCAGCATGGAAAATGGATGGAGCCATTGGCATCAAAGGCAGAGCTCGGAAAGCCGCAATCCATGCCCTATGGAAAGCTGCTGAAAGAGCGTCCAGTTGGCTCTGGCTACGACGAGCAGAAGCAACATGGAAGCCAACGTAGACAGGGTAGTGGCCGATCACCACTACCTGCCCCGCCACCTCGAGGATGTACTGAGCATACGGGGGCGAAACATCCTATGACAGGTGGAGCTCAGCTGATGATGTCTACGTTACGCAGGACACTGTATCTACACAACAACATTACCTTGCATGAATATTGTACAATGTAATAACAAAATAAAAATATTGACATTAAAATTATCATCGGTGACTGGCATTAATGTCACAAGGGTACCCCACAGATGCAATAAGTTACGAGTAAATATTGATTTTCAGAAAGTACTCCCACACATTAAATAGGAATCCCCAATAAAGACACAGCATGCACAATAAACCTGCGTTTTAATCAGATTGTTCAAACCTATTTAATCGGTCACCTAGTCGTTACTATTTCATGAATGGACGTTCTCAAACTTTGAATGGTCGTTCTCAAACTGCCACGACGCAAGTAAACATTGTCAGTAAACATGGAAGATGATTTTCCTATTCAGGTATTAAACAATATCGAATGCTGAAAACAAAAAAAAGAATGACATATTTGCAAATACAACTGCCATTATTAAAACTTTTTATCAATACTAGTGATCATATTCAACGTCGTACAAGGTGTCACAGGTTGACGTTTTAATGTGCGCTTGCAAAATTTGCTTAGAGCACAGATAGGAGCCTTTACTTTACCAAACAAAAAAACAACATGTTTTACAGCGAACAAATACTGTTATGTTAAACACCGGTCTGTTGTTTTGTCGTTGTTGTCGTTTTTGATGTTTTTTATCAACAGATACTTCTTACACTCAGGTTAAGCAATTCGTCGCGTATTCAACTTAAACATTGATATATACAAACGTCGCCATGGAATCAAAACACACTCGGGTACAACGACAAGAATAATGTAGAATGCATATTTGGCTATTCCCGTCACCAGTAATACATTATTAACATTTGGAAGGGACGTAACACAAACATGCTATTGTTTTTATTTAATTATAACTGCAACTTTTAACAATTTCAAATTGCGCATTGATGTCTTAAAGTTATGCATTGTATCAGCAAATTGTTGTTACGAACATACTTTTTTGCAATTAATATCGAACCCATTTATTTTCATTATTATACTTATACACGAAACATTGCAGACAAAGTTATAAGTTTGCGGGATGAATGTCATACCTTGTACATTGTACATTCTTTTCGAACACTGTATATTTTTAGTATCGGTATTACTAATTGTGCTGAGCGTTTAAACTGTCTTGAATATACAAGGACGTTAATCGATGCACACGCATTCCACAGTTTACATACGGCGATTCCAATTCACTCCAAATTGTCGGTTTTCATGGAAAATTTTGAAAAAACATGTGACATTTTAATAGCACCAAGTACGAATATTTCTTTATTCTGTTCAAAAATTGTTGCGTTGTTGAAAACGAGACAAATTGATTGTAAGTTTAAAACTTCGCACTATGGCAACTTAAAATCGATTTGGCACGATTTCAAACAAAAACACCAGCGATCGTTTAATTATTGCAATATTCATACAATATGGGGGTAAGACCTTAGTAATTTGCGGAATTAACTTTACATATGTGTCTTCTATATCTAGATAATCCACGAACATCTTAATTAATTGAGAGATCCCAGTATGCTAACTTTTAGTTGCGCGTGCATCGATTACTACCCGTGATATTCACCGATGCCACACGCTATTGTACAGTTTCGATTAGTATAATAATCTATATTGAGTTTAAAAGTATCTGTTTGTTGCTCAACGCAAATAACTAATTAGTTTCACCTGTTACTTCCAGAGTTGAGCAAGAGGTACTTTCCTATCTTTTTTTATTAATTGCGTCGACATTTGAACACCAGCGACGCTCCGGAGATCACATACAAATCCATGTCTTCAGCAATGGTGGCAATGATTTGCAATATTTTGGCAATTTGTTGTCATTCAGCGTTTGGTCTCTCACAAAGTGGAAAGTGCACCATAATGTTATTATTTTTGTTAAAAATAGAAATGGCGAATATAAATAGAGTAACTATTTAATATGAATATGGTAAATATTTAATATAAATTAGGTAAATATTTAATATAAACAAAGAAAACACGTAATAATGTGTATCAAATCATTAACCTTTATATAAATTCTTCTATAAATTATTAATTGTTGGTTAAGCCTCAATTACAAGTTAGTTTGTGTGCCCTTTACCGACCGACCCACAAAAAGTCGCCGACTCAGAAAACTGTATTGCAAAATATGCGGTAATTGTTTTTTTATTTAGCTATTTTTTCTTATTATTATTCAGTTAAAATTTCGTATTTTTGTTTTCACTCACAACTTTCATAGGCTACAATTTGGATCATTTAAGGCGCTTGAACAAAAGAGTATAATGCGTTTGAGCTTGAAAACAAGCGCCTAGTGACCGAATACTAGTAAACATGGTGTGTTTGACGTTTTGCGTCATCATCTGTGTATGGAATTACCAGGTGACGCTTCTCGCAACTAAAACTAGACGAAAGCAGTGACGTCATTATCTGTGTATACAATGTAGAATTACGTTTTGTTTCAATGTTAGACACAAGTAAATAGTTGGGTTGTCCCCTTTAAAGTTGTCCGTATATGAAATAGTTCGTTTTTCTTCTGTCAAACAAAAGAGACGGAGAGATGTCTTTTGTGCATGTGATGTATCATGTCCCGAATTACTTGAAAATTTGAATATTCAGCAGTTTATGTATAGGCACGTGTGCTTTTGTCTAAATCGCGAGTGTTACTTACGGGTGACTACAATCAAGTGAGATGAAGTAGCATATAATATCTATTTTATTTTAAATTTTGAAAGCAGAGATAACAATTTTTTTAAAGAGATGACTCGCAATATCTGAATCAAAAAAAGTGGCGAACGATGCCAGGAGAATTTGCTGTTTTACAATAGGACCATATGGTGATTTGATTTACCTGTCTCTAACCTTCAGCGTTTTGTTGAAATCAATAAATAAATACAACATTCATAAAGTTGAAACAAGTAACACTTGGGATGATGTATTGTATTATCTATTGTGCGTGGTAGACGAGAACAACAAAATTACCGACAATGTTTCGATATCAGTTAGCAACTCAACTTGTGGCAGTGCAGACAAGTTTCCCCCTGATATTAACAAAAAAGTGTATGTCAATACTGGCTTTGTTAAGGAATAATTCTTCTATCAGCAGCCAAACTTTTACATACGATACTAGTAACTGTTCTTTGTTAAAATGTCATTTACATACACAAAGTTTATATTAACGACGACAGTGACATTCGAGTTAACAACATTTCTGATTTTCTTATTTGTGACATTTTCATCAAATTATTTTTAATTTTCAATGCAATCATTGATTAGACATTTGTCTAGTCAAACAGTATGTATTTGTACTGTATTAATATGATCACGACTGTCTAGTCAGTTCAGCTATTGATAATAATCCACATGTTTTCTTGTCAGACAGTATGTATCTATGTTGTATTAATTAATATGTGTGTCTAGTAAATTCAGACATTGGTATTTAATAGAATAATTGTACTTCCCAAATTGTTTTTAAAGCATTGCGTATTCCATTTTATGTTATGTTCCTTTTTAAAGCCAGCTTTACCATGTATAATCTTGGTTGTATCAATCAAGATGAAGAAAGTAATTGTGATTTTCAAACAAATATACAATTATAATGTATTGCTATTTAAATGACGACATTCATGTATGAAAAAGATTAAAATCTGGGAATAAAATAAAATATTTGTCCTATCTACCGAGCCACCTCTAAAATTTCGGGTCGGTAAAGGGCAAACACAATATGTTTTAATTTAGGCCTTAATGTTTTATAAATAAAACGCATTTTGCGAAAGGGTAATTATGTGTATTTTTTAATTAATTACCTGTCAGTTCTTAATTAACTCTAATATTAGGCAATGCACATCGCGTGCCATTGAATCTACAATACGCTGCAGTTTGTAATATGAACAGTGTGTTGATGCTAGATGAAATCATAGTGCAGTTAGTGTTTTTACTCGTGTGATTTATTTGATATATTTCGTAGTAGGTACAGCGCCGTATTGTTAATTGGTCGCGTACTTTAAATCAGCCTTATTCACAGATTTTCGTATTTTTTCAAAATGTTAGAACTTGTAGTAATAAACGCACACACTCTATGAATAAACACATTTTATTATATTTTATTTTTGGCCATTCTGCAAATAAGTTCCTTTGAATATAGGACCTTGCATTAATGAGTAGGACTTTCTATTCTGCTTATGGAACAGGAATTACATATTTAATTTGCATTTATTAAATAAACCTTTCCCCTGCAAGTTAAAAATCACTTTTTGTTATTAGTCATAATTATATTTGTACCCAGCGAAGGTGTTCTTCGTTGTGGATCAGACAGTCAGAGACATCCATGTACTTGGCGATCGGATCAGCATGCCAGAACATCCGCAGTACAAACGGAACTGCGTTGTTGAGTGCGCGCAACGCGAAGAATGTGTCTATGTCGTGGAAACAGCGAACGGCAAATGTGATCTCTATAAACATGACATGACTGACTTCTAGTACAATGTGATGGTGCAGTCTGGCACTAAATTCTTCAAAGGTTAGTCGCTTACCGTTTTGTACTGGCTCATACCGTCGATCGATATCTTATAGGTTTTTTGTATAGTACATTGCTATCGAGTGCAACGGGATTCTTTCTTTCCCATATGGTTACGCATGCGCAAACAAATGATTTCATTGTTACATATAAATTAGTCCAAGTTTGATATAAATTTTTACTATGACCAAGCTACTTTCCAATATATTACCATACATTGTTGGAAAGATAGTCACAACCTTTTGCAAAAACAGCATTTAAAAATGTTATAAGTTGCAACTAAAAATATTTACCATAGAATAAACACACCGGTTTTGACAGGCATGGAGGCTGCCATTTTGCTCATGAATACACGGGCTAAAAGTTATCAAGCTGGGAACCACTAGAGACAAAGTAGTGCCAAAAGCAGGCTTTTTTTCTTTTTGCTTAAACATATACCTTTTAAAATGATACACAAAACGTATCATTTTTAACTGTATTTTAAACATCCTATGCATCATGCACTGAACCATATGTGCTTATTATCTAACTGTAGACCTGCAGATGTGCCTTCCGTTTTAGGGTTATTTGACCATATGGCTATCGCCCCCTATAAGATTTGTTAGTTTGGTTAAGGGGGAAAGTGCAAGATACTGGAGGCGCCCCGTTTTAAAGGCGACCCTGGGACTCAAGTGTCCGGTGTAAAGCTCCTAGTGCAATGCACTTCTGTTTAACGTCTCATGCGAAAGAGTTTTTAGGTTAGGGTGCAGCGGGGGCTCGAACCTGCCACCCTAGGTAGTGAAGCCAGTGCGTAACCACCAGACCACAGATGCGCCACATTATGTCTATGTTTTCTAAACAGATCTTACCAATGTATTGTTATTGGTTTCATTTTTAAAATCTTTTATCTAAGAGTACTGCAAGGGATCCACAATTTATTTGTTTGAATACGGCTACTCTAAAACATTTCAAGTCTATTCTACGATTGGTTTGAGATTTAAAGCACGGGTTAATTGATTTGAGTTCCATACAGTCTGTTTTTATTCATTGATCATTGTTGTATATGTTTGCTTCGTCAATAAAGTACAGCTGTTCTGCTTCAAAAATATATAGATAAACTTGCCGACATATTAGGTCTTGCCCACTTACCTAATGTAAACTAACATAGGTCGATTATAGGGGCTGACATAGTAATCGTAGGGCTAACTCGTAAACTGGCAACAATTGGGGCATTTAACCTTTGTTTGTATTTCTCAATCTGTCAATGTTCTGGACTGCAAAATTGGTTTTGTTCAACAGCATCAAGAGTTGGACAAAATCCGTGCTAGTGTTGATGTTGGTGTTGTTGTTGCTGCTGCTGGTGGGTAATTACGTATTGGTACATACTAAATCAGGCCAATTCTACACACAATAACTATTAAATAGACTGGTTATACGTATGTCATTTATTATCCCTACGCTACAATTTATAAAGTAACATCATACACATTTTGATATATAAATATGTATATTTCATTGAAAGAAAATAGGTAAAATAGAGCACTTACAAGTGATTTATTAATTAGCTGTATCCGAGATAATTTACTTTACGCTATGGGACATATAACCACACATATCCAAACTCCCACAAACACCGTCGACAGTATATAATGATTTTACAAGACGTGTGTGTGTGTGTGTGTGTGTGTGTGTGTGTGCGTGCGTGCGTGCGTGCGTGCGTGCGTGTGTGTGTGGGGGGGAGTGGGAAGTAAACCCGGGACGCCTAGGTGAGATGCGAGTGTACCAACCACTGCGCTAGCTGGACAGCCAATAAGTTTGTACAAGACATCTTCGTCAAACAATTAAGTCCTTAGCTTACTGAATAGCTAAACAAACTGTTAATCAAGTTTTGTCGCCAGATCAATTCCAAGATATATTTTTAAACTCTCTCCACGATAGTGGTGTGTCCGGGAACCGACAACACATTCATTCGCCACCTTGGTCTCTGCATCAAGCGTTACAAGATGCTGGAGTTCGGAAGTGCAGCTAGGACCGCCTGTCAGGGAGATTGCGCCAGACGTATGCGGGCCGACAACGACGGAAAGATGAGCAACCTTCGATTAACACTAAAACATCTCTACGGTGAGTCTTACATTTCTATATAGAATTGCAACAATACGTGTATGTATCATTATTTTAATACAGTACTTATCGTCGTAATAAAGCCGACTCTGAAATCTGGAAATTAAACTTTCATAATAATGTATACATTTTCATTTTTGTTAATATTAATGTCATGATTGTTTTAGCTTTATATGTAAACATACATGACAGGTGTACATTATTGCCTTTTAATATTCGCATTGGTGATAAGTAATTTTAATCAGCAATAAATGGATGACAGATCAATATCTGTAACGTGCCTGTCCATTAAATATGTATTTGACACTCAATGTTAGGAAAATGTCAGGAACATCTTTAAACATGTAAAATCCGAAGCTGGTTGACTAAATTCAAACACACAGGCATAGAGAATTATTTGTGCTATTTATTTACATATTTGTAATTTGTCTATTTTCGAAATGAATTTCATTAAATAACTCACATGTCCACAGTCATGCTCATCAATTGTCAGTCTTCAAATGTGCTATGCGCTGTGTTTTTTTTTTCACCGAACAGAACTAACGGACAGACAGACGAACACGTTTTTACACGAAATTATTGTGAAAGGTAAGTGTATGATTGCGTTGTGAAATAATGCGGCAAGTGATGCCGACGTTGTGTCAATTTCGCTGACAAATGGTGCCGGAAAATATCTGAAATCGCCGGGAATTAGAGCCAACGTTGTGGATACCCCTCTGCTTTATCACTGTACATCTTTTTTTTATTAATGCTTAAAACAATATCACATTTGGTGTGATCGGTAATGGAACATTGAACAAAAAGTTTGTCGATTTAGAACTTGGGGAGCAAAACTATTTATTGTTACAAAACTTTTTAAACTCGAAAGTAGTCATTGATTTGACTTGAATTTCGACTTAAAATCATATTTATTCGAAAAGTATAAATGTCGTTCATGTGGTATCCTGTGCCAATGTTGTATTGCATCTGACATCTTTATATAATATATGAAAGAAAGCAATATCATCCACAAATAAAGGTCTGCCCGGCATTGTCTATTGTTGATCGATTTAAATGAACTTTGGCGCCGGTACATCGGTGTGCGTAAGAAATCGTGGGGGGGGGGGGTTTACTGAAGTTGATGTGTATCTTTTACCAGATTGAGTGAGCGAAAAAAAAGCACATTTAATCAGTTTTGACCGTTTTTATATATGCTCATATATGAATGGTCCTTGAGTTTCGGGGGGGGGGGGGGGCGCGCGCCGGGTGCCACATACCAAATATAAAACCTCTGGGCCTTGTGGTTTCAGAGAAGATTTTTTGAAGTCATTTTGCTATATATTCTACACTATAGGATATTATATACCAAATATGAAACCTCTGGGCCCTGCGGTTTCAGAGAAGATTTGTAAAGTTTACACTTTTAAAATCTATTTTTAGCTCTGGTGACCTACATATGCAGCGGACCGGAAAGATTTGAACAACTTTGAAAGAGGTTCACCCAAGAATCATTCCTGTGAAGTTTGGTGAAAATCTGCAAAGCGGTTTAGGAGATGTTGTTTGAATGAAAAGTTGACGACGCACACACGCACGCACGCACGCACGCACGCACACACGCGCACACGACGGACAACGGGCGATCACAAAAGCTCACCATGAGCACTTTGTGCTCTGATGAGCTAAAAAAACATTTCGTTTTACTAGGTTTGTTCAAACTCATGTTTTTAAGTAACCCTTTTCGTTATTGTTTGTTAAATACACGTCCTTAAGCAACATCAAGTCAGCAATTAAACTTTGAAAGATTTCACTATACAAGTACCCAACAATATGGAACTCTTCAAATATACGTGAATGGCATGATTGCAATTAAAATGATTAAAACGTTCTATATATGGCAGATATCTTAATACGTGCCGTTACAAGATGGCACTGGTTGCGGTTTTAATGTGCGCTTGACACAGCTGTTTCCAATACAAATGTGAGCCATGGTTCCACCACAAAGATAATAAACATTTGTTTACATAGACTAAATATTGATGTGTTATGTTGAAGCCTTTAATTAATGTACTTAAGTTTATTTTTATGTTCGGTACATTCGATGTATCACGTCAACGGTAATATTGTTACGTGCAAACATGTATAGAAATAAAACACACGTTGGTAACACATACGACACCTATAATGCAGATTGTATATTTTGGTTATTCCTGTCACCAGTAATTCGTAATTCACACATACATGCTTATGCATTTTCGTAATGAAAACATATTAAGTTATTTAAATATAAGTGTATCTTTTCTCAGGTTCCTTTTGCACATTGGTTACTTAAGGTTATCGATTGTTTCACTGGATTGTTGTTATATGATGAATATACATGATTTGCAATGTATATCATTTGCACATATATCTTCCTTAATACGAGCTATTATAAAATGAGGTTAAGGTCAAACAAGTTAAACGCACGCCTAATAAATGCCATACAATGTGTATTCAAAAAATTTGAAGCAATATACATTTTTGTAAAAACTATTTATGTCGTGTGTGTTTGGCTTGCATATTTTTGTTGTAAACATTCTAAAGAGTTACAGCACAATAAACAAAGTTTTGACATGGAGAAAATCGGTCACTGACATTGATGAAACTTGTATCCTACAGAGGCATTTAGTTACAGAGTAACTATTGACTTTCAGAAGATACTCCGACAGTTCAGCAACGCAAATTACCAAGTATTGTCACCAATAATTCCTAATGGTAAGCAATATTTACTTCTGACATTTTTAATTAATCGAAATTTTAAAACCAGCAAAGGAGCAGGAAAAACATCAGAATCCATGTCTACATCAATGTTGGCAGCAATTGCGATAATGTTTGCAGTTTTTCGTTCTTTGGCTAGTATATCACAAAGCGGTAAGTGTACCAACGTGTACTTTACCTATATCCACAAGCAGCTAATCTATTGTATTGTTTATCGATTCATTAGCCATTGTTATATGAAAATTAAACTAACTGTAAGTTTGTGATAATTATTAAAGATTGTGTTAAATTGAAATTGTTCGCATATCAATTCTTAATGATTCTAACTTTAAACAATGCACGGTGCGCACAATTACATTTCTACTATGCTGCCTCGTGTGACATGAACACTTTCATTTACGCTAGATTTAATAATCCATGTAATGTTTTTTTGGTTTATATGTCGCATTCTCAGTTTTGATTCATTCAAATTTTCGACAATGTACAACGCGAGCCATTTTATCTATATTACGCATTATGTTGATTGATTTTGATTTAGACAATGAATAGCGCGTGCCTTGCTATCTACACAACGCTGTAGTTTGAAATATGAACCGTATTTTGACGCTAGATTCAAGTTCCACTAATTTCCATAAGTTTCGTATTTTGAATGCGTTTTTATGGGCAATTGGTCACGTGTCTTAAATTAATAACGGGCCTTATATTATTAAATAGACGTTTTTTTTCATTCTCTTGCTGATGGAACTGGGGTTGTTGCTCTTGCATGCGTTTATTGTACCTATTCTCACAGCAGGAAATCTGGGCCCGTATTCACCAACCAATTCTTAGACTTAAGACTAAGAATAAAGAATATTTTTGAAACTGTTTTGTTCTTAGAACGCTATTAATTTGAATCTTGAATGGTATTCACCCACTCAAATTACAGCATTCTTTATTTAGAACAATTTATTATGACATTAGCAACATTGTTACCAAGCATATTTTCAAACAGACAGTTCTTGTTTCTTGAGCCTAAGTCTATTCTTTATTCTTAAGACTAAGAATGCATTGGTGAGTACGGGCCTAGTTGAGTGTTTTTAGACTGCGGCGATAGCCGGAGTCTTTAGAACCGCAACTCGAAAGCAAATATCGCTTTTGACATGGCAATTGCACAGTGACCTCCCCTGCTTCACTGCTTTCAATAACGTGGAACAGGGGAGATCACTTATAGCACGCCAATCAGAACTGCGAAACAATTCTTTGCTATCAGTGGATTGGTCTACTAAATACTATCAATACATTAATTCAGAGACAGACGACAAGAAATATATCCCATTCAATCGCATTGCGAACAATCATCATATCCTTTTGTTCCAAAGTACATAACCTATAATGCCAATTCGGTGTGTTTCCTTGTGTGTGGTTACGAACAATAATTTATCGTGACCTCTAACTTCATTTTGCAAGCCGCAGTCTTTCAGCGTTCAACGCTTTTTCTTGTATCCGTCGCACGGGTAAATCGCGCTCTTAAAGTTCAATGATGAATTAGATGCCACCTAATTTATAGATGGTCCTGAGCAGAACAACATCTTTATGGTTGAACTAGTTTTCAACCCGTGCTATACGTACTGTCCAATAAATATACGAGCCCATAAATTTCTGCTTTGCTGTACGAGCAGTAAAGCTTGGATGCAACAATATATTGTATAGCGTTCACAGATTATTATGTATAGAGCTTATAGTGAGACATTCTCTTGCACACCGGCTACATTCCATTCACCTCTGTAGTTGGCACGGAAAGTAGTTCCAACTCACGTGGTTTAGTCACATGATCATAACATTCAAAACGCAAAGCAGAATTATGGAAGCGTCCTAGAGCCAGGTGTTCTAATTGAATACATTAAATGTACCGAAGTCGTCTAAGGTATTTAATTCGAAATCGTTTGTACATATGGAAAACAACGCGCGACTATCGGAAGGTGCCGAAGGAGAATCCCAATGTAGTGGTACAAATAAATTAGAGGAGAGTCTCGGGAAAACCGGGCTTAATGCATGTCCGTAAAGTGTCGTCCGGGGTTAGCCTGTGCTGTCCGCTTTCATGGTATGTTCTGTTTGAAGAAAGTTGTCTTCTAAACATAAATCCACTGTAGGCGAAAAGTGTCGTCCCGGATGGGCCTGTGCGGACTGCACAGGTTCATCCGGGACGACACTTTACGCACATGCATTCAGCCCGATTTTCCCACGAAACGCCCCTTACAAAACAGGCGCTGGAGGAAACGAACTTGTTTGCGTTGCCGAAAGTTTGGTGGATACATCGTACAGTGTCACTGTGGATACACCGTAATGATGGTACCTGAATGATAATATGTACTCAGAAAAAGAGGAAGTAGTGGTGCTTTGCAGTAACTACGGTTTAGAAAGTGTGTGTATCCGAGAATAAAATATTTTCTTTTTTTTTATTTCAAACCCAACATAGCCAAACAGCCAACTAGATAAAGTATACATTCTTCTAATATAGGTATAAGAAAAGTAGTTGATGCTAATGAAATTATTAACGAAATAGAAAAATACTGTGTAGAGTCAAGCAATCAGGGCCCAGATTCATAAAGCTCCTTAGGAAAAACCTAAGTAAATTTCTTAAAGTCATAAAAGTCCTTAGGTCTCTGGCTGTTGCATATATATCTCTTTTTACATTTCAATGTTTTAAACTAGTACATATTGCTCAGATGTTTCTTGTTTTACCCTTTTGTAAACAGAAATCATTAGGTTTTATGTATAAAATGTTATCTGAAATTTCAACTTAAGTTAACATTTCCCTTAGGAGCTTTGTGAATACAAGTCCTGATGTCAATTAAGATATCTACTGATAATGTCCCATTAATGTCCTGATGTCAATTAAGATATCTACTGATAATGTCCCATTAATGTCCTGATGTCAATTAAGATATCTACTGATAATGTCCCATTAATGTCCTGATGTCAATTAAGATATCTACTGATAATGTCCCATTAATGTTCTGACGTCAATTAAGATATCTACTGATAATGTCCCATTAATGTCCTGATGTCAATTAAGATATCTACTGATAATGTCCCATTAAAATGTCCTGATGTCAATTAAGATATCTACTGATAATGTCCCATTAATGTCCTGATGTCAATTAAGATATCTACTGATAATGTCCCATTAATGTCCTGATATTAATTAAGATATCTACTGATAATGTCCCATTAATGTCCTGATGTCAATTAAGATATCTACTGATAATGTCCCATTAATGTCCTGATGTCAATTAAGATATCTACTGATAATGTCCCATTAATTGCCATTGCTGATCATTTCCCCCCTTATTCGTCGTCTGAAGAGGACGATGAAGAAGCCACCGTTACGGAAGAGCACGTGATCTTGACGCCATAATGGCCGGCCCAGTTGCACGCGTCCCTCCCGCCGTGTGAATACTCGATAAAACGCACCCCAGGACCGTAGTCGGTAAATGTCTCCTCAACCTAATTAAATGATGAAAATGAAAAAAAAAGGAGAAATGAGGGTCAAAGTCCAGACAGGCCTAAAACAAATTGAATAAAACGAACACCGGGACCGTAGTCGGTAAACGTCTCTTCAACCTAAGGTAATGAAGAAAAATGAACAAAAAATATGAAGAAATGGCCAGACAGGCCTAAAACTAAAATTTGGTACTACTTAATATCCTTGTTATTTTATTTTGGCGGACTTAACAAAAAATCTACATGATGGAGCGTTGCTATGCGAACAATAATCAAAAGCACCAATCGGCTTTATGGAAATAGATTGTGTACATAAATATACACCGTTAACTACTAGTAATTAGAAGTATTTAATAAAATGTCAATCAAACGACATAAACACTGGCAACTTTCTGTTGGACGACATTTATTTATATACTATGGAGATACTGTCCTCAACTATTTTCTAAGTAATTGATAACCATCTTTGATCAGCAAATCTAAACATATGTAATACCAACAAGAACCTTACTGCAGTAATATTGTTCTTAAAAATACTTAACTACAGATGGGCATAAAATGTGCGTTTTTTGTAGTTATGCCTAAACGGTAAAAATATGCGTCAAACCATCACTTTTTGCATAGAACACGATCGAACGCTGTCAAAAACTTTATATTTCATTGAAAAATAGAAATTGAATAAGCTCGCACAGTCCTTGAACCCGGTTATTCCGATTTAAAAATACCGCGGCTTTCCCAAATACAAGCACATATTCAAGTGTGCGCAAGCGCGACTCGACAAAACTTAACAGTCACGTGATTATCCTAAATATAAACGGCAATATTTTTAAATTACTCGAAGGACGATAAAAAGGACGAAACAATATAAAATCATAGTTTTTCAGGTAAATAAAAACATACGTGTCTAATTTTTTTAATGGGTTCTATGCGATTATGACAGAAAATCATGTAGTGTTGACAATTTTCTTTCGTTTTTACGATTCGACCATCTGGAGCTAGTCTCTTTAAGAGTAATTCACAAAAAGCTTTAATATCAACTGGCTCTGTGGTCAAAATCAATGTCTTGTGACATAACCTATGTTGACCCCTTGACCCCGTACTGACCTTGTGCCACTGACCATCGGCCGCCAGTGTCTTCGTGACTTCCCGTTTGTCCATTTCCGCCATATCCGAGTTCAGCAGACGAACAAGCAGACGGTACTCACATCCGGCATCGGTTCGGCTGCCGTACCTATCGGTCAACATACGCTTCCTATAACCTCATTTTACTAAACAAGAGGGCCACGATGGCCCTGGGTCGCTCACCTGAGTTTAAGGCATCTCAGTTTACACCCCAGGGGCATCATTGGAACACTCTTTGTAGAAGACTGGTAAGCAATGTTACATACCAAATATGAAACCACTGGGCCTTGCGGTTTCAGAGGAGAAGTAATTTTGCTATTGAAATCTATACAAACAATGTGACTCCCGGGGCGTAGCCAGTTTCGACACAAGGGCATCATTTGAACAATCTTTGTAGAGGACCCCTATACAATGTTACCAACCAAATAACAAACCTCTGAGCCTTGCGGTTTCAGAGAAGAAAATTTACAACGTCATTGAGCTATTTAAGTCTATATGAACCATGTGACCCCCGGGGCGTGGACAGTTTTTACCCCAGAGGCATCATTTGAACAATCTTTGTAGAGGACCACTATGCAATGTTACATACCAAATATGAAACCTCTGGGCCTTGCGGTTTCAGAGGAAACAATTTTTGCAGTAATTTTGCTATTTAAGTCTATATAATCCATGTGACCCCGGGACGTGGACAGTGTTGACCCCCGGGGTATCATTTGAACAATCTTTGTAAAGGACCTCTATACAATGTTACCATCCAAATACCAAACCTCTCGGCCTTGCGGTTTCGTCGGAGAAGTCATTCAGCCATTTAATTCTATATAAACCATGTGACCAACGGGGCGTGGCCAGTTTTAACACCAGTGGCATCATTTGAACAATTTTTGTAGAGGACCACTTTGCAATGTTACATACCAAATATGAAATCTCTGGGCCTTGCGGTTTCAGAGGAGAAGATTTTAAGTCATTTTGCTATTTAAGTCTATATAAACCATGTGATCCCCGGGGCGTGGCCATTTTTGACCCCTATGGGCATCATTTGAACACTCTGTGTAGAGGACCACTAGAGGATGCCACATATCAAATATGAAACCGCTACGCTTTGTGGTTTCAGAGGAGAAGATTTTTGCAGTAATTTTGCAATTTAAGTCTATATAAACAATGTGACCCCTGAGGCGTGGCCAGTTTTGACCCCAGGGGCATCATGTGAACAATCTATGTAGAGGACCCCTATACAATGTTACCAACCAAATACCAAACCTCTCGGTCTTGCGGTTTCGGAGAAGAAGACTTTCAAAGTCATTTAGCTATATAAGTCTACATAAACCATGTCACCAACGGAACGTTGCCAGTTTTAACCCCAGGGGCATCATTTGAACAATCTTTGTAGAGGACCACTATGCAATGTTACATACCAAATATGAACCCTCTGGGCCTTGTGGTTTTAGAGGTGAAGATTTGTAAAGTCATTTTGCTATTTAAGTTTTCATAAACCATGTGACCACCGGGGCGTGGCCAGTTTTGACCCCAGGGGTATCATTTGAACAATCTTTGTAGAGGACCACTGTGCAATTTTACCTACCAAATTCGAAACCTATGGGCCTTGCGGTTTCAGAGGAGAAGATTTTTAACGTCATTTTGCTATTTAAGTCTATATAAACCATGTGACCACCGGGGCGTGGCCAGTTTTGACCCCAGGGGCATCATTTGAACAATCTTTGTAGAAGACCACTATGCAATGTTACATACCAAATATGAACCTTATGGGCCTTGCGGTTTCAGAGGAGAAGATTTGTAAATTCATTTTGCTATTTAAGTCTATATCAACAATGTGACCCCTGGGGCGTGGCCAGTTTTGACCCCAGGGGCATCATTTGAACAATCTTTGTAGAATCCCACAAGAGGATGCCACATACCAAATATGAAACCACTGGGCCTTGCGGTTTCAGAGGAGAAGATTTCTGAAGTAATTTTGCTATTTATGTCTATATAAACAATGTGGCCCCAGGGCGTGGCCAGTTTTGACCCCAGGGGCATCATTTGAACAATCTTTGTAGAGGGCCACTATACAATGTTACCAACCACATACAAAACCTCTAGGCCTTGCGGTTTCTGAGAAGAAGATTTTTAAAGTCATTCAGCTATTTAAGTCTATATAAATCATGTGACCCCCGGGGCGTGGCCAGTTTTGACCCAGTTTTGACCCCAGGGCATCATTTGAACAATCTTTGTAGAGGATCACTATGCAATGTTACATACTAAATATGAAACCTCTGGGCCCTGCGGTTTCAGAGAAGATTTTAGTCATTTTGCTAAGTCTATATACACCATGTAACCCCCGGGACGTGGCAAGTTTTGACGCCAGAGGCATCATTTGAAAAATCTTTGTAGAGAACCACTAGATGATGCCAGATACCAAATATGAAAGCTCTCAGTCATGCAGTTTGAGAGAAGATTTTTAAGGTTTTCACTTTTTAAATCTTTTTTTAGCTCTGGTGACCTACATATGCAGCGGACCGAAACGATTTGAACAATTTTGAAAGAGGGTCACCCAATGATAATTCCTGTGAAGTTCGGTGGAAATCTGCCTAGCGGTGAGGAGATGTTGTTTGAATGAAAATGCTGACGCACGACGGACGACGCACGACGGACAAAAGGTGATCACAAAAGCTCACCATGAGCACGTTGTGCTCAGGTGAGCTAATAATCATCGAATGATATCCCCTCCATTTTATTTCTAGGTCCATTCCACGTTAACTTTTTCAATAGCATTTTGTTAAAAAGTTCTGCACATGTTATGTGACTATTTACTATGGAGAAATGACCATATCACCTAAATCAGTGTCTATTGTAGATAGACGAAATTAGTTAATGATTCTTATTTACTTTTCTTCCATTTTAAATCGACGTATATGGTAATTAACTTTATAGGGTTGTTTTAATTTATGCCAATATATCCGTTGTAAGATCGTACATACACTCTTTAACATAAACGTCATGAATTCAAGATATGTTAAGGCCATAAATATCTAAGCACGGCATCCTAACCATCTATTAAACTGAACGATTACACACCATTCAATTACTCGAAGTTCCGGTCGCTGATCGTCCAAGTAATCCCCGACGAAGCCGGCGAATCCCAGATCTATGGTCTGCTTTTTCATGCACGTGCCATGCGAGGTCGCCCAGCAAGAGTCGCCTGTAATGGTGGAATTATACAGACTGTATTAACTTTAAAAGTCATTTAGTGAAACAAACGTACTTATTGTAAGTAAAGTTAATTTAAAAAAAGGACATTTGATCGCATTTGCACTGTAAAAGTTCCTTAAAAGGACACTTCCTTTTAAAATTGTCTTAAAAATTACGACATACACGTTCAATAATTAGTATATATCATAAAAGTATTATTACTAAGCATATATGTCGAAAATTTAAACATATAAAAATGTTTAACAATATAAAGACATCTTATTCAAACGTAAAAGTAGGGTCGGCTTTTTAAGAGTTGGGTCTGTTTTTTTAACTTTTTAAACTGTTAGCATGTTATTATTGATGATAATTGATTGTAATATGTCACAGTTAAAGATGTCCAGGTCTCAATTCTTCACGACAAAGCCACATTTCAAACTCTTGTTCGTCTCCACTAGCAGCCACACCTTCAACTTCCGGGTTGAACTCCTTCAAGGGACGACTTCCGATGGCTTTTTCCTCCGCCTTCCAGCCGTCCCCTCCGTTCTCTGTCACCTCCCAGCCAGCCATACCGTCTACAAATTTGGGACCATTATAAATCAGCATCAAATGAGCTTTCTATGAAATAACATCAAAATACGCTCACTAGAAACCAACAGCATTAATAATGCGCTCAAGTGAATATCATTTTAATGGACTTTCGTATACATATATGTCTTAAATATTCATTTAAGAAATATTTTTCGAATTAATGTTGTTTATCGTCTAATAAACAATGGTCTGAAGTTTTTATGCGTAGAAATTTAACAACAAAGCAGTTAGCCCGGGTGGTTCAATAACCGCGCATCAGAACGAAAAAATGTTGTTTACTTACAGATAAACCATGACAATTGTGAAAATTATATCCTTTCTTACTTGAACTGCAATTGCAATGCAAAATACTTTTCACAGTTATGGACTATTTGTTCGCGTTATTTTTGTGAGTTTATACCATATTTCGGAGAGATTTCTTTGTTTGTTCGGTATTCAATAACTGTGACATCAGAACGGTAACTGGTGGGCGGAGCCTAATATGCAAGCTTATTGTGCAATCAGTATCGTGCGATATACTGAAATTTAGCTGTAATTTATAAGCACGCTACTTATTGCACGGCAAGCTTACACATTCGGATCGCATTACGGGACCTTGCGACAGCGCTAACTTAAAAAAAGACACAGATGTCAATCATGTAAGACATCAAGTGACGTCCAGGAACTGCCCATTGGTATCGGCTTTGTAGAACGTTGCGATGTGATTGGGAAATATGGTATAAAGCACATAGAGCACCCTTTGACCTCAATATGTTAATTATTTAATCTCGCCCTGTGGACTCCTTAAATAACTAACATATTTCGGTCAAAGTATGTTACAACTATTGCTTACCAACGGTTCATTTTGTGTTCATTTTTATTTTCAATAGAAAATTGTGCGCGGGTCACGTTAGAATTGTACTTGGATTATAACGTTTTAGAAAATATCAACTCAACTTGTTTTGATATTAAAGAATAATGATCCATTTACAGCTGGCCATGTTCATCTGTAATCTGATCGATTATAATACGGTGTATGTTTAATGTTAGTTGTTTTTCGTCTTTTCTATTATGATACTCGCTAATTTTCTATAGACAAAGAACACACTTATCGTTGTTAAACTACCCAATAAACAGCGCAAAAGTAGTCCTCTTCGCCAATAAACAGCTCTTGTCGTTCTGACGCGTGGCTCCAAATCGTTGTTTGTTGGCCGATAAACAACGATAAATCGAAAATTATTTCTTAATTAAGGTCCGAAAAACAGACTTACCACAGCCGCATGGGTTCTTCAAAAGATTCTTGTTTCCAGCAGACTCTAGACTCTACAAGTATGACCACTTAGGTAGCAATGATAAAATTAAATGAGGTGTATCGTGGGAAACCCGGGCTTTATGCATCTGTGTAAAGTGCCGTCCGCACAGGCTATTTAGGGACGACACTTTCCGCATACAGTGGATTTATGTTTAAAGAGACTTCATTGAAACAGAAAATACCATAAAAGCGGAAAGTCTCGTCATGGATTACCCTGTGCGGACTGCACAGGCTGATTAGGGACGACACTTCACGCACGTGCATTTGGCCCAGTTTTCACACGACCAGCATCTTATACTGCTGATTAATACTCGAACAGAACGATGATAAACGAATAAAGTCAGGTAATGGTGCTTATATATGTTGATAAAAACGTTAGTAATTGTATTTTGGTGAATGTTTAACCGTGTGTTATTTATAACTGGTTGCATGCATTATACATGTATAACAAGTTATATGTCGAACATATAAACTGAAATAATGGAAATAATGCTAAGCTAACAATACTCTCGTACATGTAGACTATAACTCCGCGAGTCGGATGTGTCGCCTGATGGGGCATAACTCAAGTACGATAAGAGCAATTATGCCGAAAACCGAATTTAACCTTCCTATTATGCCTACGAACACTTCCCTAAAGTTTCATAATTATTGGACAAACTTCCCAAGTTATTGTCTGTACAAACTAAAGGGGACGCCGCCGCCCCAAAGTAACCTCTGTATGCCGCCTTCTCAGACGATACAATAAAGTAACTTTGATAGGGAAATAATTTAGTTTAACGTCAGATGTTGTCCTACACTACCTAACTTTCATAGTGACACTACAAAAATGTTATCGAGGTCATTACCTGGGGGCCATGCATGTAGTATCACCCGGCGCGCGCCCCCCTAAAACTACCGAACCATATTTTATAAACATACATATTAAATTCATTAAAACATACCCGACCTAGCCCGCCCCCTACAATTTCTTACGTACACCGTAGTTCCGGCGCCAAAGTTAATCGAACACGATAACTATACACAATGGGTATACATACCTTTATTAGTGGATGATATTGTTTTCTTTTGTACATTCATATATTATATAAAGATGTCAGATGCAATACACCGTTGTTACAGGACATCACATAAACGGAGGATGATGATGATGACGATGATGATGATGATGATGATTTGCACAGATTTATTATATGTCTTTGATACGGATCTGTAGCTGATCAATGCACACCCACAGACAACATAAAGGGATTAGAAGTTTATAAGTTAACTGCACGATCATAACTTTACGCCCCCCCCCCCAACCCGAAATCTTGGAACTGCCCCTGAGTATTTCATAGGTCTCATAAGTCACTCTTAGGTCACTTGGTTTAACTGATACAGTATTGGTATGTATATCAACTAAAGTAGTTTTGATCTTGCTACCAACAGAGCAGATTACCTGGCGATCTAGATTTTGACTACACATTGCACATTCTCGGATTTGGCATAGAGCGAATACGCTGCAAGATTATTTGATGAGAAATACGACACTAAGAAAGTCAACGAGATGTTCAATATCATTTGACCTATTGACATAATGACGCATTAAGAACAGAATATTATTTCATTATGAACACCGATCTAACAAATATTGAGGTTGGCAAGATGTGGTCTGCATAGCATTTCAAAACACTCTTCAGGACGACGACAGACTCTGGACACGACCTTACAACAGTAGTTTATGTTATATTTTCTTATAATCAAATACAAATGAGGCGTATCGTGGGAAACCCTGGCTTAATGCATGTGCGTAAAGTGTCGTCCTGGATCAGCCTGTGCAGTCCGCATGGGAAACCCTGGCTGAATGCATATGCGTAAAGTGTCGTCCTGGATCAGCCTGTGCAGTCCGCATGGGAAACCCTGGCTGAATGCATATGCGTAAAGTGTCGTCCTGGATCAGCCTGTGCAGTCCGCATGGGAAACCCTGGCTGAATAAATATGCGTAAAGTGTCGTCCTGGATCAGCCTGTGCAGTCCGCATGGGAAACCCTGGCTGAATGCATCTGCGTAAAGTGTCGTCCTGGATCAGCCTGTGCAGTCCGCATGGGAAACCCTGGCTGAATGCATCTGCGTAAAGTGTCGTCCTGGATCAGCCTGTGCAGTCAGCATGGGAAACCCTGGCTGAATGCCCGTGTGCGTAAAGTGTCGTCCTGGATCAGCCTGTGCAGTCCGCAGAGGCTAATCCAGGACGACACTTTCCGATTTTAAGGTATTTTCTGTTTCAAGGAAGTCTCTTCTAAACATAAATCCACTGGGGGCGGAAAGTGTCGTCCCGGATGAGCCTGTGCGGACTGCACAGGCTGATCCAGGACGACACTTTACGCAGATGCATTCAGCACGATTTTCCCACGACACGACACAAATAAGGTTGTAAACATCGCGTACCCTCTTAGTGCGTTTCTTAATCTTCTGACCGATCATAACAGCCGAGTTGGTCATCTTCACGCCGTAGTGCCCCGCCCAGTTTTTCGTATCAGTGCCGCCATGCACGAATTCCACGTGCCGAACGCCCTGCGGATAGTCCTTAAAAACGTGCTTGACCTAAAATAAATATGAGAAAATATTCTTGCTGAAAGGCCCGTTACAATAGTTTTACTTATTACTTACGTAGTTACTTCTAAATTTCTGTACTTAATTAAAAAACGAAACTAAAATGTCTATAAATATTTATCGTAAATAACAAAGCCGTCCTCAGAAGATTTGTTAGTTGGGTTACGGGGGACAGTGCAAGATACAGGAGACGATACGTTCCAGAGGAGACCCTATGCTGTTTAGTGGCTGGTGTGAAGCATACGCTGCACCTCTGTTTAACGTCTAATGCGAAAGACGAGATAGTAGGTCTAGCGGGGGCTCGCTATAAAGCCAGTGCGTTATCACTAGACCACGGATCCACCATTAGTTCACGCGTACTATGTGACTCTTGTACCTATGTACTTGGGTTAATCACCAAAAAGCAGAGCATCAGAGGGCTAACTTCCACTAAATTAATGGAACAGGACTTAAAATGAGCAGAAAGGATCTAAACATGACGTTTTATTCACTTTTTGCGCGTTGATGTTTTGTAGCGGCCATTGTCGTGAGATGGTAGGGTTATGCCAAGCAAACAATTTTATTAAGGACGGGCCGATGGCACCATATAGTGCGAATAAGTCGAAATGTAGACCATCGCCCTTAATACTATAGTGATGCGTTTCCATTTTCGGGAAAATCTCGAAACTGAAAACAATGTGTTCCTTAAGGGTGCTTATTTAATACCTATATAGCTTTTAATAGACAAACAAGAATTTACTTCAATATAGCACAATGGGTATTAATTGCATTTTGGGTTTCTGATCATAAAAACACAATATTAATAGTCATTTCTTCGCGACAGGAAGTACTGAAGGAACGCACCAACATTGTGTTCCGATTTTTAAATATTAAAAAACACTCGCGACTCACAATGATTGTTAAATATTTTTCACTATAAAGGTGAAACGCGTTTTTCCTATAATCTTCAAGAATGTAAAGGTGTTGAAAATACGAAACGTAGAGAATCAATATAACATAATTTTCTTTTAACCGCTATATGCCGCAACCGGTCAATATCATTTATCAAATTGTGACCTTCAAAAAATAACGCACTTCAGTCCAAAAGGATTATGAATAAAGGGACACAAACCGCGGTCGTCTGAATACATCTCTAGGGAAGTTACCTCGCTGTCTTCCAATCCGCCGAGGTGTCATTTGTTCCAAACATGAAATGCATTCACATAAATTGAAATAACCCAGGGTCGTCTGAATACATCTAAAGGACATTAACTCACCTTTAGTCAGTTCCCTCCTCCAAGATGTCACTTGTTAAAAACATGGACGTGCACTTACATAAAGGGAAATAACCCATAGTTGTATGAAAACATCACAAGGGAGGTAACTCACCTTCTTCCAATCCGCTCCCTCCTCCAAGGTATCCTTGAACTCCCAGGAGTCCAAAACTGTGGTTTTGTCGTCTGCCAACAGTCTCACTGTAATCTCGTACTGCGCACCGCAATCTCCACGGGAACAATACCTGACATAAACTGAAATGCTTGACGGAGGTTGCGTGACCAATTTACTGCATTTGAATAAACAATATATTATACGTTTCACGAATCGTTTTTCTTCTCTAATATTGCTACTACTCCAATATATACTACTATAATTATTAATACTATTGCAGCTTCAGCAACAACAATAATAACAACAACAGAGACAGCTGAAGAAATACAACTATAACAATTACTACTAGTTCTGCTTCTTACTACTAGTAATGTACTGCTGCTTCTACCTTTACCGCTAATGCTACCTCTACCGCTACCGCCACCACCACCACTATTACTTCCACTTCTACTGCTACTGCTACTGCTACTACTACTACAACTACTACTACCACCACCACCACCACTACCACTACTACCACCACTACCACTACTACAACAAATACAACTACTACCACTACTACTACCACTACCACTACCAATACTACTGCTATTATTACAACTGATGTCTCCACTTCTTCGTACAACCAGTGCATATCGATGCACATCAATACTAAAACTTCGCTATACAGTCTTTGTTGACAATCCGCACTTACCAGTCACGGACGATTATCGGCCGTTTGCGTTCATCCAGCTCCTTCGGGTCAAGGCCACGCGCCCGAAGGTCAACCACCTGTCTCTTTACACATGGGTCGTGACTCGCGCACCAGCAGGGAAGGTCGTCTGTAATATAAGACACATTCAGAATTTTCAGTTGGTTATCAATACATTTGACTTCGCAATATCGCAAAATATATTACACATAATATACTATTATATTATAAGGATATGTAGGCATACGATTCTTTAAAACACTAGGACTCTAAACATGTATCAATAATGTCTAAATAAATGGCCACCAAGGGCAATGGGCTTAATTTGCGATACAAAAATATTTTTTGTTTTTGTACAGACCATTTTAAAACGGAGAAATAATTATGTTTAATTTAATTTATTTTTAATAATAGCTTTTAAGAAAACTGGACAAATTCAACGGACGATTCGCGTCAAGCCCGTTTGCCATTACAAGCAAACGTGTTATTTTATCGGTTTAGTTTAGTTTAAACCTATTTATTTTAGCTCAATTGCATCGAAAGCATAAGGCTTATTGAGACACTCTCGAGTAGGTTTTCTGGGAAGAACCATTACTTGGTCTCTTTGGGTAAGATCTTGAGAACGCTCCTAGAGTGGGGATCGAACCAGGGACCTCCCGATCGCTAGGCGGACACCATATCCACTACGCCGCCGCGACCTCTTGGTCGGTTTAATAGAGTGTGATTTCTTACGTATTAATATTGTGACTTGACGCATATACATACATTCATATATTTCATATTTCAAAGTTTATCTTTCGAACGTTTACAACTTACAATAAATACCTATCCCACTAATAATGGTGACCATTAATTTGTGAAGATTTTGACAAAGCACAAAGTAATGTAAATCATGTTTAAAAAAATGCACGCGCTCTCTTGAGTCGGCTTTTTAACAATATTAATGAGATACTCTAATTAAATGCTAATTGAATAATCTACCCATTTAATGTGTATCACGGGTAATTTCGGCATTATGAACAAAGGCAAATGTATCTAAACGTAATATTAGTAGTAATTCTACAATAAGCAATAGTCAAGTGCTAGATAGTTTGTCTTCCGTTATGTATCAATTAGGTAAATTACACCACAATTTCACAAGTATAATCTAGGCGTGTCGTGGGAAAGCCGGGCAGTCCGCACAGGTTTTTTCATGACGACACTTTCCCGCTTTTATGGTATTTTTTGTTTCAAGAAAGTCTCTTCTAAATATAAATTCACCGTAGGCGGACTGCACAGGCTAATCCAGGACGACACTTAACGCAAATGCATTAAGCCCCATTTTCCAACGACACGACACAGTAATGTACAATTTATCAGTGTATAATATATACATTTAATATAAGGAATACTTTTGGTTGGAATCCCTCAAGCCATTGTAATACTAGCTGACCGAAAAACTTTAACCTCATCCAAATAGCATGTAACATTTCTAAGCATAAAAAATAATTTTGACATATTTAAAAAAAGAGTTATCAAAATTGGCCTATAGGTTCGTTTCAATATAGGGAATAAGTGTTGTAAGTTGGAATGAAATCCCTCAAGCCATTCCTGAGAAACTAGCTTACCGAAAAACTTTAACCTAGCCAGGACGCCGACGCCAACGCCAAAGCGGACACCGGGACGAGTAGAATAGCTTGCCTATTCTTCGAATAAACGAACTTAAAACCGCCGCCCAGCCTCATTGTACTCTTACGTTTGACTTTGGAACACTCGGACATCTTCTTGCATCCTGCGGGTTCGTCCTCGCATTTGAAGCCATCGCCCCCGGACTGAATCACTTCCCAATGGTCAAGGCCGTCTGTCGAGAACAAAACATTGAAATATTAGTTTTCTGCAAGGCGAGTATAATTATTTTACAAATAAATGACACGTGTGTGTTGATTTAGTACAGCCATGTTACAACACGTTTTTGCCCCTTTAAACCGGTTAAAACAAGCCAATGCGTTGCATTTAAGGTTCAAATGCGGTATTAACCCACAAGTTTAATATCCTTTACGTATGTATTGTTTTGCCGTGCGTCAGTTCTGCGTACTGCAGTTGGTCACTTGATTTAAAAGGCCTTGGGGTTTTGAAATGTGTACGTAAGATATTTCATATCAATTGTTTTCAAAATATGCAGATGGCAGTGGCAAAATAACTTGAAAGCAGACAGAAACAAACAAAATAAAAATGACGAAGGAAACAATGCAATATTGAATTAATCAACAAATAAAGAGTGTCGACTTTTGCATTTTTTATCAGTGTTGGGCAAAGTAAAATAAAAGTAGAATCGACGGATAAATATGTATCAGGGTTTTCAGCTGTACATCCGATAACTATTTTGCGATAGAAAGAAACTAGCCCATTGTGCGTTTTGCAGCAATGATTTCCGGAAATGTGTTTAATGCATGGCGGCTGCGTTTATATTTAGATCTTACTAGAATACGCCAAATATAAAATAGGATATTATGCTAGTATGATGTTCTGATAACTTGTATCAGCCGAGTTGGTTGTGTGAAGTCGTATCCGAAGCGTCTTGACACAACCAACGAGACTGATACATGTTCTCAGAACACCATGCTAGTGTAATATTCCATTTATTATATACCTTTTCAACATAACATTCATCAAAATACCAAAACAAATTACGAACTATTTTATTCGCGTAGACTATGTATATCACGGAAATTAGTTGTGTAATGATGACGTCATTATATGCCGCTTAACGACTATGTCAAAACTTTAGCTCCGAGTGATGCTATGTTCAGTGGATATTTATTATTAGGCCTAGTCATTTTAAATTGTGTTGATTAAATACACAATAAATCACAATCGCTGTTTGTTATTCTCGTTTGCCTTTTGTTTGACGAGTGTGAATTTGAATAGTAATGGTTGATCGTGATAAAACAGCAGTAAACTTGTGTGGGTTGTTTGTTTCTGGATATGTTGAAATTTGCTGAAGAAATGCTGTTTGCCTTTAGGATGAAACGTTAACAGGAGTTGAATAAGTAATTGACTTTATTTATGTTCTATTTATTTGATAAAGGTAGATCTTTTTGCCAAACTAGAAATCTAGATCTCTAACAATATTGAAATTGAAGTTGCAAATATGCATTCCGATAATTGCCGAATTCGACCGAGTGTATGTGTTAACACGGGCTATTGTTAGGATACGGAAAAAGAAAACGCTAGTAGTGGATACGGTATCCTGTATTTGAGTGTTGAATACTGAACATATTGATGACAGAAAAACTACAGGTAGATCTATATACATGTATTAAATCAAATAAACATACAATTATTGACCTTACAAGTGGTATCGTTGTTGCCGTCTATAGGCGTAGATAACACGATATTACAAGATTGGCGCGGCGCATTCTATTGTATATGTAGATATATGCACAAAAGTTCCCATACAAATGCTTTTCCAACCAGATTAGATACATTTTTCGTTGAGATTTGTTACTATACACATGTATCTTGAAAAAAGAAGTTTCTTTCTCATGAAAAAATAATGAATTAACGGAATGTATAAATTTTATTGATAAGCACCCACAATACTCTGCAGTATTTTATTAAAGGGACTATGTCACCGAAAAGGGCCTCAATTGTGAAAGGTCTTTTAAAAATATAAAATTCTGATATTAATACTGGCATACAATAACGAATAGACAGGAAAATAGTGTACGCATTCTGAGATAAAAATAAATGTATAATAAGGGTTGTGTTTGTTTCGCCATTTTCCTGTTTTCATTTTGATATCAGAATTGTGATCATTTTGTATAACTTAAGTTTAAACACGACTCCGTACCACGCATAATATCTCAGTTGTTAACGCACTGTCTACTGTTATTTCTTCGTATTGCTCCTAAATCATGAGTTCGATACCCGCGTTGGGTTTTAATTTTTAAGTCTTTTTTGCTAATTTGTTTTTATCAAATATCTTATTGTGTATTATATTGTTTTATTTATTCAATGCACATGTCTTAGTAAAGCGCATTTCTGTTAAATAATTTATATTGCAATAAGAAACCAATTTTTCGTCGACATAGTCCCTTTAATAAAGTTTACACAAATACTGCTAACTTTCCATGTTGATACTTAGGGTAAACCAATAACGGCTTTTCACGTAACCAGATATTATACTTACAGACTATGCTATTCAAATCGTCAGTTGATAATTGATCTATATCGTAGGGTTATATTCCAATATAATCACAATTCTATTTGGAAAACAAACACAGCTTGAAGTTCAACCCACGTAAGATCATTGTAGCAAACATAGTTGAGAGTTCGAGTGTTGGGCGTGAAACTGTTGTATCAGCCTAACATTTTATAGCAAATACATCTACAATAGTTTCACGCTCAACCCTAAAATATTAACTTAAACTTACCTCTCTGTAAGGCGTAAAAAAATTACCCGACCTACCCTTAAAAAATGCCCCGACCCTAGAACATTTTATTGAGTTTGTCAGATATTTTTTTATTCACCTTTTTCCAATAATCGTTTGTGAGCGATATAACAAATAATTTAGATACTCTAATAAATTATTTAAATGTTGAAATCAACGGGAATGGAGATGTGAATAGTCTCACGTCGATACTTACGAACTTTTTATGTGCTTACGGAAATAAATATTTTGAAAGAAAAGCCCTGTAAAACGAAATGTACGTTTTTATGAGGAGAACAACTCAAAAGATTGGTTTGATGACGAATGTTAACGTAAATATACCGTACATAAACAATCCGTTAGACAATTTAACAACACAGTATCGGACGCAGACAGCGTGATATTATAGAATGCGAAAAAAGACTATAAATATCAATGTCGAAAATCAAAAAAATCCTTTACTCATTCGCGCTGTCGCAAGATGCATGATCTAAGGCGGACGTCACCCAAAGAATTTTGGAAAATATTTAAACCGCGAAAAAAATACACGTCTGGAGATGATATTTCAAATGAAGAATTTAAAAATTATTTTAGTAACCTCATGTCTGGTGGTGACACGCGAATTAACGAAGAATATTCGTACTTTATCACTCAATTTGATGATAGTCAAGAATTTAGAGCGACGTTCGAGTCACTAGATATAACAATTTCAGATAATGAAATTTTAAAAGCAGTTAAAAGGCTAGGTGTAAATAAATCCCCTTCCATTGACAATGTGTTATATGAATATTTTAAGGTATGTGCGCCACAAATAACCCGCCCGTTAAACACATTTTTCAATCATATATTAAACTCAAAGTCATTTCCCCGTACATGGGCCTCAGGCATTATTATCCCTATTCGTGAAAAGGTGATCATTCGGACCCAAATAATTATAGGGGAATTACGCTAACAAGCTGTTTCTCTAAATTGTTTACCATTGTATTGAACGAGATATTAAAGTCATGAACAGATGAAAATTCTGTTCTAACGGACGCTCAATATGGATTCAAAAACAAATATAGCACTCTCGACCCAGTAGTTATTTTACATTCGTTGATACAAAGACAAATAACTAAGAAAAAATTGTATTGTTGTTTTGTGGATTACAGGAAGGCCTATGACCGCATAGATAGGAACCGGCTGTGGTTCAAGCTTATTAAATTAGGAATTGACGGCAAATTATTGTCCGTTGTACGGTCAATGTATAGTGAGGTAAAGCTGTGTGTCAAACATTTGGGAACATTGTCCGATTTTTTTAACAGCAACTTTGGATTGTTCCAGGGGGAGATAACCTCTCCGATCTTCTTTTCCCTCTACCTAAATGACATTGAGATGCATTTACAAGAAAATATCGATGCTGGCATTAATATTGATCAAATCGCTATATTTTTACTATTGTTTGCCGACGATGCAGTTCTTATATCGGAATCGAAAGATGTGATACAAAATTCTCTTGGTAGTCTATGTGCATACTGTCGTCAATGGAATCTCACGGTTAATATAGAGAAAACTAAAATCATGGTCTTCAGAAAAGGGGGAGGTTGGGGATTAACGACAAATGGTTATATACTAATCAAGAAGTTGAAGTTGTTAACACGTTCAATTATTTAGGGGTGGTGTTTTCCAGTGGCAGATCCTTCGCGCAGGCCACGAAAACACTTGCGGGAAAAGGATTGCGATCTCTACATTCATTGATGTCCTTAATTATGTGCCAATAAATATTATGTTTAATCTGTTTGATGCATACGTACTATCAGTTTTAAATTACTGCTCAGAAGTTTGGGGTTATGTACAGTCAGAAGTTTTAGAAAGAGTCCATAAGAAGTTCTGTAAATGGGTATTAAATGTAAAACAGTCTACCAATACTCTTGCATAGTATAGCGAATTGGGTAGATTTCCATTGTTTATTGAAAGATATGTTAGAATGATTAAATATTTTTTAAAGCTCCACACTGTTAAGCAAGATAATTGTATTTTATATACCATATTAAATGAACAGTTAAATAATATAGATGTAAACAATTCTGGCACAAATTGGGCCTCACAGGTACGTTATATATTACAGACATCCGGTCTAAATGATATATGGCTCTATCCCGGTTCTGTTAAGATAGAAGCATTCATTCCCATATTTAGAACTCGACTCCGAGATATCTATATTAGCAATTGGCGGTCTGATCTAGACCAATCAACGTCTCTAGATGTATACAGAGAAATAAAACTTAAATTTGAACAATCAGCATATATAAGTCTGTTGGAAAATTCAAAATACAAAAATGTCTTGGCCAAATTACATTTGTCATCTCACAAATTAAACATTGAAATCGGTCGGCACAATAATTTACCAAGAAATAAATGGAAATGTACACTTTGCGACCAGAATGATATTGAAGATGAATTCCATTTTGTCCTCAAGTGCCCTATATACATCCACATTCGAAAACAATATATCCCAAAATATTTTTATACTCACACAAGTTTGGAAAAATATATTGCTGTAATGCAATGTGAAAATAAAACGATCATAAAAAGGCTGGCACCATATTGTCATAAAGCATTTCAACTAAGAGAAACATTAATTTAATTTATCAAATAATTTATCCATTTTTTTGTTCATTCTATCTAATTTTGACTGTTTATGTATGATATGTCTGTTAAATATTTACGGAAACAACACTGTTTACGTACGTTTCCTCATCATAGCCGTATTGTGCCTGTTTGTGTTTATTTCATACTGAAATAGTAACAAATGTATTTTATTGTTCCCTATAGGCTAGATATACATTGCTCTGTACCTATCGAATGACTTCCGACTTAAAATGTTACTACCTTACTGAAGTTAATCTACATTCCTGTCAAGCTTCCAGTACTGATGCAAATTAAAATTCAAAGTAACAACCTGTATGTTGTTTACGTTTAAACACTCTCACTTTAGTTAAGTTAAATAAATATTCTGTTCTGTTCTGTTCTGTTGTTGTTAATTATACATAAGTGTTTTGTTTTGATCGCATCCACTTAAAAACAAAGTTTAAGGATATTGCCGACATTATACATAAGTGTTTTGTTTTGATCGCATCCGCTTTAAAAAAATGTTTAAGGATATTGCCGACATGTTAGAATCTTAAAGTTGACCATTTACCAAATAAAAAAAAATAAAAATAAATCCCTACCTACCCTAATTTTTGGGGGCATGTAAACTGAAACAAGCATATGTTTACGCCTTATATAATTAAAATTGGAAAACAAATACATATAAATAATTTTGTATGACAGTACATTCTTGTATATACCATGTTCACATATCTCATTCTGTTCAGCGCCATCTGAAACAGCTGAGTGACACTTCTATTTATCATCAACATGACACTTCTATTTATCATCAACATGACACGTCTATTTATCATCAACATGACACTTCTACTTATCATCAACATGACACTTCTATTTAGCATCAACATCCTAAATGAAACATGAACCGTTAATCTACAATAAAAAAAAAGCTACAATGTACATAGAAAATTCAATTTTGAAGATTCATTTGCTACGTATCTGATAGCCTTTCCAAAATGTATAGACGCCGTTTCTACTTCAATCAAGGATGTGGTCGAGATATGTATGTGGGTTGGTAAATCTAACGGCTTTTAAGCAAAATAGAAATCTCCGCATGGCGTCTGTTACGATATGTCAAGGTTGATAAATAACAAATTATACCACACCCAACCGATTGAAGCGTCGTGTATATGCATTTTAGTGTCATTTATAATATTTATTTTACAACATTCATAAATTCCTGTTGATTAGGGGCATATCGAAGGTATTTTGCATGAATATAGACACATATTACAGCAAAATATATACTTTCTATTTTTCCATCGATCATATCTTTCGAGGAGCAACAATATATTGATGAAATTATTAGGAAAAAAGTATATACAAAGAAAAAATCTGTTTTTGAGATACACGGTTCCAGCTGGATTCGAACTCGCCTACAAAATCAATACAAAAACGTCCTTGCGCTTTGCGGTGTTTATCAATCGCGCGCATGCGCGTAACTGTTCATCATGTACATATTGGTCATATATCGATTATAATGCAATGCGCGTAACTGTACATCATGTACATATTGGTCATATCGAGTATAATGCAATGCGCGTAACTGTACATCATGTACATATTGGTCATATCGATTATAATGCAATGCGCGTAACTGTACATCATGTACATATTGGTCATATCGAGTATAATGCAATGCGCGTAACTGTACATTATGTACATATTGGTCATATCGAGTATAATGCAATGCACGTACCTGTACATCCTGTACATATTGGTCATGTCGATTATAATGCAATGCGCGGACTGTACATTTATGTACATGTTGGTCATATCGATTATAATGCAATGCGCGTAACTGTACACCATGTACATGTTGGTCATATCGATTATAATGCAATGCGCGTAACTGTACATCATGTATATAATGGTCATATCGATTATAATGCAGTGCGCGTAACTGTACATCATGTACATAATGGTCATATCGATTATAATGCAGTGCGCGTAACTGTACATTTATGTACATATTGGTCATATCGAGTATAATGCAATGCGCGTAACTGTACACCATGTACATAATGGTCATATCGATTATAATGCAGTGCGCGTAACTGTACATCATGTACATATTGGTCATATCGATTATAATGCAATGCGCGTAACTGTACATCATGTACACATTGGTCATATCGAGTATAATGCAATGCGCGTAACTGTACATTTATGTACATATTGGTCATATCGATTATAATGCAATGCGCGTAACTGTACACCATGTACATAATGGTCATATCGATTATAATGCAGTGCGCGTAACTGTACATCATGTACATATTGGTCATATCGAGTATAATGCAATGCGCGTAACTGTACATCATGTACATATTGGTCATATCGATTATAATGCAGTGCGCGTAACTGTACATCATGTACATATTGGTCATATCGAGTATAATGCAATGCGCGTAACTGTACATCATGTACATATTGGTCATATCGAGTATAATGCAGTGCGCGTAACTGTACATCATGTACATAATGGTCATATCGATTATAATGCAGTGCGCGTAACTGTACATCATGTACATAATGGTCATATCGATTATAATGCAGTGCGCGTAACTGTACATTATGTACATATTGGTCATATCGAGTATAATGCAATGCGCGTAACTGTACATTATGTACATATTGGTCATATCGAGTATAATGCAATGCACGTAACTGTACATCCTGTACTTATTGGTCATGTCGATTATAATGCAATGCGCGGACTGTACATTTATGTACATGTTGGTCATATCGATTATAATGCAATGCGCGTAACTGTACACCATGTACATGTTGGTCATATCGATTATAATGCAATGCGCGTAACTGTACATCATGTACATAATGGTCATATCGATTATAATGCAGTGCGCGTAACTGTACATCATGTACATACTGGTCATATCGATTATAATGCAGTGCGCGTAACTGTACATTTATGTACATATTGGTCATATCGAGTATAATGCAATGCGCGTAACTGTACACCATGTACATAATGGTCATATCGATTATAATGCAGTGCGCGTAACTGTACATCATGTACATATTGGTCATATCGATTATAATGCAATGCGCGTAACTGTACATCATGTACATATTGGTCATATCGAGTATAATGCAATGCGCGTAACTGTACATTTATGTACATATTGGTCATATCGATTATAATGCAATGCGCGTAACTGTACACCATGTACATAATGGTCATATCGATTATAATGCAGTGCGCGTAACTGTACATCATGTACATATTGGTCATATCGAGTATAATGCAATGCTCGTAACTGTACATCATGTACATATTGGTCATATCGATTATAATGCAGTGCGCGTAACTGTACATCATGTACATATTGGTCATATCGAGTATAATGCAATGCGCGTAACTGTACATCATGTACATATTGGTCATATCGAGTATAATGCAGTGCGCGTAACTGTACATCATGTACATATTGGTCATATCGATTATAATGCAATGCGCGTAACTGTACATCATGTACATAATGGTCATATCGAGTATAATGCAGTGCTCGTAACTGTACATCATGTACATAATGGTCATATCGATTATAATGCAGTGCGCGTAACTGTACATCATGTACATATTGGTCATATCGATTATACCACTACAAATTTTCCCGCGTACGCGAGTGTTATCGATGCCCACTCTTCATAAACTAAAATAATATATTTGCCAAGTATTTATAGAAACGAGGTCATCACACTTATACAATGCTTCGACGTCATAATTCTTTATAAATATCAATAACCCTGAGCATTTCTGGCCGAAACAGCATTTTCATTTTCTCATATAACGCAGACAGCGTCTGGACAAAAAGTTCAAGGTTGCGTTGACCTCTAATGGACTTAAAGAAAATAGTTGACAAAATGCCAGAACGATGTCTGCATTCAGAATAGCAACATAAGATATGCTGTACCGGCGAAATATCGCCAATTGTTGAAGTACTCAGACATATATCGTCAATATTAGAACTGCATGTATCGCTTGAAGTATTCAGGTGGGACTGCACGATTTTGTAAAACAATTATAATGTAAAACCATCCATCGATTCTTATGATGTCAGTTTATTTTTAAATAATATTGTAATAAATGTTGAGAATAACCTTTGTTCAGAAATGCGTATGAAGAGACAAATTTAAAACAAAAATAATGCTGCGCTGTGCAGCAAACTATTATATACTTGCATACACCGAGTCTAGACCTGTCAGACCGATTGATGACGCATGCACAATCCTAAACGGGTCTGTATGCACAGAACATATAATTATATTTGGGTTTTTGATAAGAGAAATTGTTTGTGTCGATGTTGACGTTCATTTATGTGATATAAAACAGTTTATGTTAGTGGGAAACCAAAAATACCTGAAATAAATCAATAACAAATCAGACAGTCCCTCTTCAAACAGTTATAAGAATCCACGTTTATCATAATATACGTTTCTCAACATGGGAGTGAGTTATATAATAAATAGCAAAATACACACGAACAAGGTCATATTCCTTGGTTTAGATCGAATCAAAATTAAACGATATGCGCATTTTAAGACTACAGACCAAGTACAAACTGCCTGCACTAGCAGTACATTATCGCTTATGCAGTAGTCACAAATTGCCGATTATGGCTCTCGACAGCGTCCTGATAGCGCAACGATGCAAATAATCAAACAGTCGGCAATGTCGGAACGCTATCGTTACGCAAAGTTCTGTCCATTAGTGACAAGCACAAAGAAACACGCACCAAACACAAGCTATATACCAGACTTGATATATATGTATATATAATTGTTTATTTAATATCATTCCCGTTCCACCGGATATTGTTCCGATACCGTCCCGAATTTTATACGATACAGCCGAATCTATCCCGACAGAGTCCGGACTATACAAATACGGCTGAGTCTCCTGAATGTTAAAGGACAACCTTAGCTGTTGGGAGTGCTTGGCCGATAACGCCGAACGTGTCCCGATGATTCCCGATTCTCAGGACAACGTCCCGAAAGCGTCCAGACAGCTACCGACAGCGTTCCGACAGCGTCTCGATATTCCCGACTTGGTTCTTTTTGTATCGTAGCGCTGTCGGGACGCTGTCGGCAGCCATAATCAGGAATGTGTGACTGAGGCATAACTCGGCAAATAAAACAGTAATGTACATTACAAAGCAATGCATACAGACGATTTACAATTTGAAATTTAAGTATGAAATACGAATATACAAGCTGGATGATTAACGATCGATTTACGACAGGGTTTAAAAGATCATATTACCCCCCCCCCCCCCCCAAATCTGGGGTACTGTACCCCTGTGTCTTGGCACCCTGTTGTGGTCACAGTGTGGACACAGTGATTGTAATATGTAGATCAGATGAATATGCATAACATGTGATTTCCACACAGGGAGTTAACCAAGTAATAAATATGAAATTAATGAGTATGTATATTACTATAAGTAACTTTAAACAGATGCTACATGTACAACAGTAATCGTATAATAAATCGCTTACCTTTTGCGCATGGATTTTGCAGAAGGTTTTTCTTTCCCATGTTTAAAATTGCAAAATTGTGACCAGATTTCCGTAATGCTGTCTATAAACTACACTCTTAAAGTACACTGCTGAATTGTCAGACATTCACTTTATATAACCACTGACACCTAGCGGAACAAATTTTGTTTGCACGACTTGAATATTCGTTTACAACCCGTACTAGACTAGACAGTGTTTACACATACTGTTCAACAAATATACGAGTCAGTTTCTGCTATGCTGTGCGAGCAGTATAGCGTGGATGCAGTATAGCGTTCAACAAAGATGTGTCGTGCGTATAGCAAGCGTGATAAAGAATCAAAATGCTGACAGCGTTACAAGACTCTGGCAAGAAAATAATCTAAAAGCATGTGATTGTGAGAGCATTTTTCGGAAACATTTTTTTGAATTAAGTTCGATTTCCCACCTTCAAACTTCACAATATGGCTTCTTCAATATTGTACTACGTAATTATACAAGTGAATTTGCAGGTAATTTTTATTCGAGCTACTTATATAATGCAAACGCAGTTGTACACATATCAGTAAGCAAATCAATCTGCAACGGGCCAGAAAACTGATGAAGCGTAGTAGTTAGGAGCATCGATTGTTAGTGCTTCGTAGCCTTCTGAGTAACAAGTAGGTCATATGACGCATGCTCTAAATTTTCCATACTGCAGTTTAAAATTAATACATTGCAGTAATGTGTTGTCAAAACATTCAGAATAAGAATCGGTAGCAAGAAATAACACTATCGCATTAATTCAGTGATCTTATTCCAGGACACGCAGGTCAATATTACTGTTACAAACATTTAAATAGCGAAAATAGGGGTGTCATTAGTGTGAAGTAAACTTTAAAAAAATTGAATTTTTCGAAAATGTCATTTTAATAATTGCATGATATACACATTATAATACATATGCCATACATTGTCTTACATAAGTAAACGTTTAGCTTTGTTATCCAGTTTGTACCGTTTTATTAATGCCCATTTATGGTCCAGCAGTTTTAGGAGGGTGGGAGGCCCGGGTGCTCCCCCCCCTCGCTGGATCGCTAGTGATGTACCACTTGAAATCACACTTAAATGAAGTTTAAAGCTTCATAGTCTCTGACCGGATGGGCATAGCTTCGCGTGCGTAATCGCTACTATGAATACCCTTTCGGGGAAGAATATAGTCGACGCTTTGTTCGTCAGTCCTTCCGTCCGTCCGTCCTTCCGTCCGTCCGTCCTTCCGTCCGTCCTTCTGTCACACTTTCTTGTCCGGAGTATTTCGCAGCAACTACTGGCCGGAATTCAACGAAACTTCATGGGAAGCTTTATTACCAAGAGGAGGTGTGCATATTACCAGGACGTTCTGCTTTATTGATTTTTCTCAGAGTTATGGGACTTTGATGGAGATTTCTGAAATCAGTATCTAGTGCACAATTCTTGGCTTTCTTGTCCGGACTATTTCTCAGCAACTACTAACCGGAATTCAACGGAACGTTATGGAAAGCTTCATTACCAAGAGGAAATGTGTATACTACCAGGACGCTCTGCTTCAATGATTTTTCTTAGAGTTATGGGACTTTGAAGATTTCTGTAATCAGTATATAGTGCACAATTCTTCACTTTCTTGTCCGGGCTATTTCTCAGCACCTACTTGCTGGAATTCAACAAAACTTTATGGCAAGCTTCATTACCAAGAGGAGGTGTGCATACTACCAGGAAGTTTCGCTTCAATGATTTCTAAAATTAGTATATACTGCATACATTCTTGTCCAGGCTATTTCTCAGCAACTACTGGCTTGATTTCAATAAACATTTATGGGAAACTTCATTGCCAAGAGGAGGTGTGCATATTAGCAGGATGTTCCGCTTCAATGATTGTTCTTGGAGTTATGGGACTTTGAACATTTCTGACATACAGTATACAGTGCACAATTCTTGTCCGTGCTATTTCTCAGCAACAACTGGCCAGATTTCAATGAAAGTTCGTGGGAAGCTTTATTGCCAAGATGTGGTATGGATTGAGCCGTGAAGACAATGTTTACTTCGCTGGTGTGAAAAAGTGTTTAAAATAAATATAGAGTAGGCGAAAGGTAGCAAAAGTGTTGGATTTATGTACATAAACAACCGGTAAACATTAAACTTTATATTCACTTTACTATCGTCGAGTGATATCGATTGAAAATATCAAAAGCAAAATGAAATAGAATAACTATATGGAATGGGCGACGCCATTTTGAATGTTTTTTATTTTTAACCTTATATAACCACATACACATGTAATTCACGGGGCGCACTGTGTATATATCACACGGTCGATTGGTGAAACTATACTCTTCAAAAAAAGTAGAGTGCCCCATGTGTTAACCGGACTTTTTAATATACGATTGATAAACCACGATTGAGCGTATTTATTCGCAATAAACCAGAACATCTACAACGTGCAGAATATTTACAATAAACAGCACTGCAGAAATGGAGCAAGATACGAAGGACGTGAAGGCTGGAGATAAACGAAGCAGGGACGTGGTAAGCAGCGTGAGTGAAGCTGACAATAGCATCTGTGAACAAGCTAGTGCAAAGCAGAAGAAAAAGAAACAGAAAAATGTTCAGTGTGAGACAAGCCCAGAGTCAGATACAGAGATAGCCAAAGAACTGAAAAGCATTAACGAAAAACTGAACAATATGTTAACAAAAGATAGTAAAGAACTGAAGGAACTTGTAAAGGAAGTGGTTATCCAGTTGAAGGAAGAAATACCGAGTACAGTTATCCAAAGCGTAGAAAGACTCGAAGGAGAACTCTTTGAAAAGGAAGCAGAAATCGTCAAATGCAGTAACCAAATTAAGGAGTTACGTACCGAGCTACACGAACAAAAGCTAGTGAATGAGCGCCTTAATAAAGCTATGAAATGTCAAGAATCTGCTAATGAGTTTCAAATTAATGAACTGGAACAATACAGTAGACGAAATAACATACGGATTGAATGGATAGAAGATAGCGAAAGAGAAAACTACAGCGAAACCACTGAAAAGGTAATACAAATATTAAACGCCCACATCCCGGACCTGAACCTGTCCAAAGCCGACATTGACATCAGTCATCGGACTGGTCCTTTTGATAGACAAAAAGAGAGGCCGATCATTATGAAGATGGTGTCTAGAATGAGAAGAAACAAAATCATGCAGCAAGCAAAACTGCTGCGTAAAAAACCCAAACCTGTGTATGTGAACGACCATCTCACGAGGCTCAACGCCCAAGTGTTCGCTTGTGTGAGGAAAAAGCAGCCTGACATTGTAACATCGGCATGGACACGAGAGGGAGCCATATTTTACAGAGACGTTAACGAGCAGATGCATAGAGTCAACACGGATCAGTATCGCTACTGGTTGGACATTCCATGGCCTAATTGATATTGTATAGAGCGTAACTGTTTATTTTTTGTACAGTGTAGAACATACTTCAAACTCCATTTTACGACAGCTGAAGAGCATGAATCATGGGAACCACGAGGAAACTATTCGATACAGAGACGCTACCCGTAATGTAGTGAAGTATTAAAATAAACCACTCGCCAGTTTAGTTATATTAGTTTCAATTAAGTGTTGTGATCACTTAGCTATTTGAATTCAATTAAATAAACGCCTTCTATATTATAGTGAGTAATATGTGTATTGTATACATTATACGTTTTGCAAAATATGTACACTTTAAACTTTTATATTCTCTTTAAAACATTAGCGCACTAACCAAAAACTTAATTAAACCACTGTATTGTTTAGAAAATTAAACGAGTTGACGGTAAAAACATATGGAATTTCAAAAATAGTCATACTATTTATATGCGAACTTTATTGTGTGTTGCTGTTAATATTTTTGTAAGGCTTTGGATGTGCGCGGTTTGCGTAAAACATTTTGTTGATGGTTAAATACCCCTAAAATAGTTGTTAGAGTAAAGTTTGCCAAATAATTTTCACTAAAATGTTTTGTTTTTTTGTAGTAATCTATGAGTACAATATGGTATATTCGCATAATATTTTAGAACCATCAGTATGTATATATATACAAAGAATATGTTTCTTTTTTGTGCGTATTGATTTGGGGTCTGCGTTGATTGTTAGAAAAACAATAATAGCCGTTATTGTTGATCATTTTGTTATACAAAATATGTGTAGAGAAATTATTATTGCAGCAATATGAGGTTTATTATTTTTTACTGATAAGTACATGACGGCATACATACAAACACAAGCAAACAAACTCGCATACACACACGTTCGTACACAGAACGATAAGTTCGTAGCAAACATAGGACACCGCGATCGCATAAAAAAAAAAAAAATGCCATTATGGCTATCTAAAAATTTCTTTTTCGTCTTTTAGACTGCCAAAAAGTGGCATTTCATAGTAGATACTCATTCAAAATTATACATATGCAACCTTTATGGCAATCTATCTTTCAATAGGTTGCCCAAATGAAAGGGAGTATGTTTTAGCGATGTTTAAGTAATATACGCCGTTACTTGTCACATTTTACGCGCATACTCACACGCACACAATCACGCACACATACACACGCACACGCACATTCACATTACACATACCCGCAAGAACGTGTTTAGTTTCCATATAATATAATATTTATGAATATGAAGTAAAAACATCCTATACGTTAGAAATGCGAATGTTGCGCCATTTTTTTGTTTTTGTGCGTGTTTTTTTGCTTTTTTTGTTGATAAGTGGAAAAATAATAAAAGCCATTATTGTCTATTAATTTCATGTATAATACAAAACACACACACACACACGCGTGCGCATACACGCACACACACACACGTACGCATACACGCACGCACACACGCACACACGCACGCACACACGCACGCACACACGCACGCATGCACGCACGCACACACACACACACACACACACACAAACACACACACACACACACACATACATACACACACATACACACACACACACACATACATATTATCAATAATTGTATAAGTGTATATATTTGAACAATCTGGCAATTGTAATTTTTTATGATTCGTTGACCTGCTGTATTAAGTTCGCTCAAAATTTACTCTTCATTTTTTTCATTTTAAGTGTATGTTACATTGATTTATTTTATGGCGAAGCCCATTCCTTTTTGTCATAGGAAACAGTTTTTATTCAACATGTGTACCTGTTGCTTTTCGGGGTGTAAACCAAACATTTTATTTAAGGGTTGCGTTCCAAATACTCATAACACATGGACGGAAAACAATGGAATAAAAATGAAAACGATTATACAAATTATTTTAAAAAATGACAATTAAAATATGCAGTTATAACACAAAAGGATTAGCGTCATCAGCAAAACGTACCGTTATGTTTCAATGGCTTAAGGAAAACAAATTTAATATTTGCTTTCTTCAAGAATTACACTGTCATGCAGACGTAGATAACAGGACTTGGGGTAAACAATGGGGAGGGGACCTTTTCTTAAGCGGTACTAGCTCTAACTCTCTAGGCATTGGTATTTTTATCAAGAAAGATTCAGAGTTTCAGTACAATATTTTAGAATACCAGGAAATAATAATGGGCAGGCTTCAAGTATTGAAAATAGAAATACAAGAAAAACTAATTGTTATGTTTAATATTTACGGTCCCAACACGGATAATACGGATTTTTTTAACACATTGGATAGACATATACAGACTTATAATGATCATTAATTAATTATTGGTGGGGATTTTAATACTGTTATCAACTATAATTTAGATAAATTGAATGGTCGATCAGATACAAATAAAAGATGTAACGAAAAAATAAACGAAATAATAGAAAACAATGATCTATGTGATATATGGCGTTTAAAAAATCCACATAACAAAGTGTACACATGGCATTCAAACACTCGACCGCCTATATTTTGTAGATTAGATTATTTTTTAATATCTCACGACATTGTAAATTGTTTACCAGATTGCCACATCTCCCCTGGGTTCAAATCTGACCACTCAATAGTATCAATTCAAGTTGATTTACATTCTCATTGCAGAGGTCCAGGGTATTTTAAAATTAATAACTCTTATTTATTGGAACCAGAATATCAAAGATGTATCCATACGTCCATATCGGAAATTGCACATATTAATCGCGAAGCCAGTCCAAATACATTATGGGAAATAATTAAAGGAAATATTCGAGACGAAACAATTAAATATGCCAGCAAAATAAACAGACAGAAAAAGGAACAGGAAAAAACACTTACATCAAGAATTATAGAACTAGAACAACAATTAATAGTAAACAGTAACGATTTAGAAAAATGCAAACAACTGAGCGACTCAAAAAGTGAATTAAATATTCTAATTGAAAATAATATAAAAGGAATACTTCTTCGAGCTAAGGCACAATGGATTGAAGGTTCAGAAAAGAACACCAAGTATTTTGCAAATCTCGAGAAAAAGCGAGCAGAAGCTAAAACATTACAACAGCTTAAAATTAATGATAATACAGTTATAAAAGATCAAAAAGACATATTAAATCATACTGCAAATTTTTACAAAAATCTTTATAAAAAAGACAACAATATCAACATAAACAACTCTGAACGATTCTATACCAACATATGCAATAAAATAAGTCCAGAACAAACGCAAAATGAACAAAAATATCTATCAGAGTATGAATGCGCTAAAGCATTGCTAGACATGAAAAATAACAAAAGCCCAGGATCAGACGGCATCTCTGCAGAATTTTATAAAAAACTTTGGACAGATATTAAGCAATATGTTGTAAGCTCTCTTAATTATTCTTTAGACATTAATAACCTAACAGAACTGCAAAAACAAAGTATAATTACTTTACTACCCAAGACAGGAAAGGACACCCTTTTGATCGATAACTGGAGGCCTGTCTCACTTTTAAACGTTGATTATAAAATAGCTACAAAATCTATTGCCAATCGCATAAAACCATTCTTAAGAAGTATAATAAGTACAAATCAAACCGGATTTATCAATGGAAGGTACATTGGCGAAAACGTAAGACTTTTGCAAGAAATAATTGAAAAAATTGATGAAACTAATGAAACCGGTCTCATATTTTTTACGGATTTTAATAAAGCTTTTGACAGTATCAATCATGAATTTATGTTTAAATGCCTACGCCATTTCGGTTTTAATGAACACACTATACAGTGGGTCATGTTATTCTATAAAGATGCAAAATCATGCGTTATAAATAATGGGCATTTTTCGGATTTTTTTAGTATACAGAAGGGTGTCAGACAAGGCTGCCCTTTATCACCTTATCTTTTTATTATCTGCATTGAATTAATGTCGATAGACATAGAGCTTAATACTCAAGTTAAGGGGGAAAAAATTAATAATGTAGAAATAAAACAGTCACTTTTTGCTGATGACGCCTCTTTCATACTAGACGGTTCGCGTATATCGTTCGAAACATTAATAAAAATTATAGAAGAGTTTGCATTGATATCCGGACTATCATTAAACAGAAATAAATGTAAAATCCTTAAGTTGGGTGCATCTAAACAAAGCCAAACTGAGTTTTGCAAACATAAACAATTCATCTGGAGCTCTAACCATGCCTCAGCTTTAGGGATAGAATTCAGCAACGATCCAGTAGAAATAATGTCATTAAACATTCCTGAAAAAATTCATGCTTTTGAAACTTGTTTAAATAAATGGAAGCGTTGGAAGTTATCGTTAATCGGCAAAATTACAGTTTTGAAAAATTTTGCAATACCAAAGCTTGTATATCCATTAACAGTTTTACCAAACCCATCTCAAGATATTATTTCAAAAATAAAATCGCTATGTTTTAAATTTCTTTGGGACGAAAAACCAGACAAAATTGCTAGAAAGCGAATTATACAAGACTATGTCGAGGGTGGCTTAAAAATGTTGGATATTGACCTATTCTTAAAATCCCGCAAAGCCAGTTGGGTAAAAAGATTTATATTTCAACCAGATTCAAAATTAATGAAAATATATAACAATATGCTAAGTAATTATGGCGGAATGTTAATTTTTAAATCAACTTATCATGAACAAGAGGTAAAAGACCTTAACATAAAATCTGAGTTCTTAAAAAACATTTTGTGTGGATGGCTCAGTGTCGCTCTGGAAAAAAACGAAATTCCAATACAGAAACAAATTATTTGGAATAATTCATTTATAAAACACGATAATAGAACTTTCTTTATTAAAACATGGTTCGAAAGAGGTATTCAATATATTGAACATTTATATGACTTTAGAAAAAGAGAATTTTACAGTTTTCAAGATATAATAAATATTTATGAAATAGATAAAGCAGACTTTATGAAATACCATAAAATTGTTAAAAGTATACCTGTTGAATGGAAAAGTAAACTAAAAGAAAATGATATAAATTCTTCCATACCACAATACATGCTTAACAAAATAACAGAACATACAAAAGTCTGCAAACTAGTGTATAAATCACTAACATTAAATCACAAACCTGAAGATTTTAAACAATTTGATAAATGGAAAAGCATGTTAAATAATCCAGACATTAACCAAAGAGCTATCTTTAGTCAACCAGTCAAATTAACAATTGACACCAAACTTAGAAACTTTCAATATAAATACCTCATGCACATTTTACCAAATAATACTTACCTCCACAAATGCAATCTAGTTCCTTCAACTTTATGTGACTTCTGTTATATGCACTCAGAAACAGACATTCACGTATTCTGGGAATGTCACTACATTCAAAAATTTTGGATGGGCATTAAAATTTTTATTTACAACAAGTTAGAAGGGGTAGAAAACATTGAACTAAATTTTGCGATTATATCATTCTGTCATCTAGCCAAAACTGAATTCAAACATGCACATGTTATAAACTCCGTAATGTTATTGGCTAAATATTTTATATTTAAGTGCAAACAGGAAAAAGCAATTCCACAAATAGATGCTTTTGTATCCTTTTTTAATAATAGAATTAAACTTGAGGAAATAATCGCGACAACACAAAATAAATTACATATATTTCAATCACTCTGGACGCATTTTATTCTCAATTAAAACACCTACCTTAAGGTAATACACACTTCCTTTGTGTTATTATTTTGTTTCTTTCTTGATGCTTTTGTTTCTTTATCCACAACTACTTTAAATTGTAATGCTATTCCATGTTGTTAACCTTTACATTATGTATGAAATCCTTATTAACTTAAAAATATTTTTCAGACACCAACGATAGTTTTTACATATACTATCTACCATAAGTTAACCTACCATAAAGCAACACACACTCTTTTTTTTCTTTTTTTTTGGCTATTTTTGTTGTTTTTTCGTTGTCTAAATGTACATTTACTTGTGTAATGCCACTCCATTGTTGTTAATCTTAAAATCTGGTATGAAATCGACATTAATTTAAACACAATTTTTCTCACACTAACAATTGTCTTCATTTATAATATGTACCGTACAAAAATTTCGTGAAACAAATATACTCATTTTGTGTATTTTGAAAAGAATATGTTATATGCAAAATATGTTATGTTTACGATGGAAATAAAAAAATGGAATAACAAAAAAAAAAAGAGGAGGTGTGCATATTAGCAGGATGTTCCACTTCAATTATTTTTCTTAGAGTTCAGAAATATAGTACACATTTCTATTGTTTTTAGTCATTTTAATATCTTTGCCCTTCTTATTGCATTTATAGTGCTTGACAATGCGCATTGGGGAGCATCCATCAGTTTGACTGATATCCTTGTTTTAATTTGTAATAATACTACGCAATGAGGAAAGCACATTGTGTTTTCACGTTTCTTATGTAAATCGCACGGTACAATTTAATACAGTATGAAACTCTATGTGTACATGTATTTATTGTCTGCTGTTATAACTTATTCTAATAAACTTCATATAAACAAGGAAGAAAATCAAATATAGGTTATCCTGCAACAATTATAGTTGAGGCAACTAATACTTTCGAAGCACGCGCTACCAAATAAACACTTCTCCTACAAATATGCCGATACATTTACCCCCAGTGTGATAATAGCATTGTATCAAGAAAAGTCGCTGCCGAAATACTACGCTTTGTTGTTGTTATAGACTACCGGTGGATTGATAAAATTATACACTGTTCACTTTACACAGTGTTGTTGTTGTTTTTGTTCTAGCTTTCGACGCTTAGTATAAACAGTTTCCGTTAAATTTCACTCCATTTATGAATTAATGTTGATATAACAGTGTTTATGCCTTATAGTATTGTACACCCATTTGTTTGTCTATCGATGTACATTCAAGAACAGCTTGTTCATGTATGAAATAAAGGGAGGACGCCTAATAACCAGAACAGCCATAACTTATGATTCTGGGCTGAGCTTTAGAAACAAATAGTACGTAACATCTACAGGACATATTCGGATAAATATTTAGTAAAAAGCCGTGTTAGAATCAAAATAATACTTTTACGACCAAGTTTGTTGTCGAATAACCCACGGCCGGAAGTTTAGAGGCAAACTATCTACTGCAGTTTGTAATATCAATAATGTTTTCAAGTGAACTAATTGTTATAATTATGAGACAAGTATCCCGGTCGTGTTGTCGAATAACCCACGACCGGAAGTTTAGTGGCAATCTCTCTACTGCAGTTTGTAATATCAATAATGTTTTCAAGTGAACTAAGTGTTATAACTATTTGACAAGTATCCCGGCCGTGTTGTCGAATAACCCACGGCCGGAAGTTTAGTGGCAATCTATCTACTGCAATTTGTAGTATCAATCATGTTTTCAAGTGAACTAATTGTTATAATTATGTGACAAGTATCCCGGTCGTGTTGTCGAATAACCCACGGCCGGAAGTTTAGTGGCAATCTATCTACTGCAGTTTGTGAAATCAATAAGGTTTTCAAGTGAACTAAGTGTTATAATTATGTGACAAGTATCCCGGTCGTGGAACCGTAATGCTTTATGTGTACTGATTAACTATCCGTCTGGCCTTTAAGCGATGATGCGTGAGATGCAATCACTAACAATGGCACGTCTTTAGAAGATTCTAAAGCTGGTTCAGAAGCCACTCTCTTACTCACTCATACGTCGACATTTTGTCTCATAAATAGAATCACTTTGTTAAAGCCATGCCGAGAGACACAGTACTTACATGTGATTATGTTCCAAAAGCTGTAAGAATTAATTCTGGGCATCTGAAGAAAACATAACACGTTGTCTGATTAATATTTTGTAGAAAATTTTAGCATGTAGTCTATTAAGCGAACACTGATTGTTCAAGTTTTAAATTCAATGTGCCCCTTACATAAATTGCAAAATTTTTGTCATAATAAACATCACATTGGTTGCGGTCATGATCCATTCACTTGCGGCATCATACAGTATACCATTTTCAGAGTAATTAATTATCTCCACATATGTATTATAAGCTATTTCAGGCATTGATCCATGTTCAACGTCTATTCAGTTGTTCCAGACTGGCGCACCTAGTGGCGGTACTGTTGGTGGCATTTTGCTAGGAATTGTAGCAGGATATGTTGGAGTATGGTGTTTATGGGTCGAAAAAAATCCAAGAATGGAGGATGTCCACTATGTGTCAATGAAGATTTTTGCACTTTTGTACACTTGTTAATGAAGTATTAACAAATACAATTTTTATGGGTATAATTCTTTTGTAATTATTTCAATATCTGGTTTGATTGGTAAACGTTTTACAATTTGCCTCTTTGAAAATACGTGCCAAAATGACGAGCAGTTTGGTAGAATGAAAGTAAATCGGAAATAAATACAAATATGAATTAATACAATGTGGAACATTTCACAAGCTATAAACATAACTAGTTGCACCTAATACGAATTCATGGGATTTTTTTATATTTCGTCTGATCTTGCAAATCGCCCCACTTTTTTTTGTATACATGACGATTCGAGCATTTGCTCCTTATTTACGCAAAATATACATAGAGGATATTTGTTTGTTTCCGGTGTGATAACGCGATATATCATCATCGGAAAGGGAGACAATTACTATTTTCACGAGTGCTAGCGCGAGTGAAAATATGTAAATTGTCTCCCTTTCCGATGATTATTTCACGCGTTATCACACCGAAAACAAACACATTTTCTTTTTACTTTAATGCTATTGAGTTTGCTTTACATTTGAATTATTTAGAAGGGATTTTTTACACGATGTTTTCAGTTTTATGTCAGTACTATTTTCTCTATAATGCGTAGTAATCGGTGTTAGTAATAAACATTCCTGCGCCATGTTGGATTACAATCAAATGTGCCGTGGATTAGTTAAGCAATTTAAACCGAAACATTTTGGACTCTATGCATTATCATGGCAGCTTGTTTACAGTACAACAGTCTACTATGCTGTACAGTATATTCATAGGCTATGCAGAATCCGGGTTTCTAAATTTATTTAAGTTTAAATACATGCGATACACGTAGTCTTTGAATAATGTCCAGCTTTTAAATCAAACAGTTAAACTAACACTCACTGCTAGGTTTAAATATATGTATAATAAAAGTACGTATTGAAAGTGAAAGTGCCGTCACTTCTCCGAAATTCACATTGTCTAAAAATAGCGTGAGCATACATGTTATGATGTAAACAATAGTATACACAGTCACAACATTCAAACGCACTAGGTATGTGTTTTCGACAGCAATTCAATATGATTAAACTCGTAGATGCGCGTAACAATGCGAAAGAGTGTTCTGAAATGGATTACTAATAAGTATAAAGTGATTTCTACATTAGTTATTCGGATTTAACAACACAAATGAGTCGGTCGAGAATTAGAAGAAAACAAGATGGCGGAGAATAGAACGCTGAACACGTCTTACATCAGTACATTGAATACTTCAAATACTTAAGCGTGATTACTGGATATACAGACTTAATACACTGAAACTAATATATAGATATGTGCTTGCTTAATGGACACAAGTTATTACTTAAGGCTACGTTGGATACTTGTTGGAATTTGGAGAACCGGCAATACAGCAATTATGTAAATAAAGGGAGACTACTGTTCACAGCAACAGTAAACAACAAGTGCAACTGCAAGTGTAGTATTAATAAAGTGCGAAGGATAAAATTAATACTTTGGATGCTAAAATTAAGTTTGGACCAAGGTGACCAGCTCCAATGCCTTGTGGGTAAAACTTGTACTCGCAAGACATTGTCTGTACTAGTGTCCTTGGCTCAATACGACTGAGGAAAAAGAGAAAAAAAGAGGACAGTTCAATATATCGGAGAGAAATTCTTAATATTTGCTGTTAATAGTCTTTACTACTTTTCTTTTTGGTAATTCTGTATGGTAAATGGTGACAACAACTACAATTAAATATTGTCCAAATCAAAAAAAAAAAGTCCCTCACTGTGAGTGATATAGGAATATATCTCACTGATACTTTTCTATATTTCACTACTTAGCATTATATAAAAAGTATTACCGGGGTCCGCTAGAGCTGAAGTGTTACCAACATTTTGTACATCACTGTATATCAAATACATTTAATCGATGATCAATGCTTATTTCAAATATTTGGCCTCCCAAATAGGGATGTTACGTAACCAGGTAAACTATTCCATGTTTGTTTTTTTCAGATAAAAGTGATGAAAAGAAGCAAACGTCTGATTTCCGGTATGAATTTCTGGTAAATATAATGGGATCTTTTGCAATATACATATATATTTAACAACTATAATTGTATTTTGAAACACGCTTCCTGTAAATAATGTCATACTGTATTAATAAAATGAACTTCTGATTAGTTCAAAAGTGAATAAATGTATAATGAATACGCAATGTATGAGTCCCTTCAACTTTGTGAACAAGATGAATATGAATGCTTAAATATGACTAATTCGAATAAACACCACTCTGATTCTTTCTTTTTTCTTGCAAACCGTTAATTTCCTTACGGTGCAAAACCCAATTGTAACCTGATACACAATAGTAACATGATAAAGGTCTATTTAATAATTCGCATGTTCACTCATACTGATGTACAATGCATCTCTCGAATGTGTCCAGTATAAAAAGTATTACTTAATTTTTCTGAATGTATGTGTGAGAGTCATTACAGTTAAACCCAGCACGGTAGTGGTGGTTGTGATGATGTTCTCCAATAATGAATAAACAATGTATGTCGGATTCAGATAAAACTTACATGACAAAATCGCTCGGAATGAATCGCTTATCGACTTTCAGATCATAAGACATAACTGACATAGCCTCCGCGTAAGATGAAAGCAAACACATACACAAGTACACATACTAATGAAAATCGAGAGGACCAGTACATTGTTTTACTGAAACGTTGACTAACGGTACTGTGATTGTTACAACGTGTGCGTTTTGATATGTATTTTATATTTCATAGATACAGTTTATCAATTTTAATCATACACGTGATTGAATACATCTATCAGTAACTTTGCTAGCACAACACTATAACCATTGTCGGAACCCACGTTCGCTCAAATCCGCTATGATTCTTGATCGAGTGGTAACGGAATATATATCGTGGGTTCCGACGATGCACTATAACATGTTATTCATATAATTATGCACATGACTATAGCCTGTTATTCATGTAATTTATATTTATATTGATCATTATAAGGTTGATCAATTTCAGTTCCCTCGTAAATTAAAACTGATTTATACCATTCCGAGGGAGATAGCTGAGTGGAATCAAATTTTCATTTTGCTTAACCTTAACAATTACTGAAAATACCACATTCAAATTGAATGTGATTTACACTACTACACTACTCTATTTAATGCTAAGTAGTTAAATATAGAAATATCAGTGAGGTATATCCCTATATCACTCACAGTGATGGACTACTTTTTTTTATTTGATTTGATTTGAACAATATTTAATTGTAGGTGTTGTCCCCATTTATCATACAGAATTACCCAAAAAGAAACGTAGTCACGATTAATAACACCAAATGTTTAGAATATCTCTCTGATATATTGAAGTGTCTTTCCTCTTATTTTCTCTTGGAATTTCCTCAGTCGTATTGAGCCAAGGAGACTAGAACAGACAATGCCTTGCGGGTACAAGTTTTACCCACAAGGCATTGGAGCTCGTCATCTTAGTCCAAATTTAATTTTAGCATCCAAAGTATTTATTTTATCCTTTGCATTTTATTCATCCCTGCATAGTACACTTGCACTTGTTGTTTACTGTTGCTATAAACAGTAGTCTCCCTTTGTTTACATAACTATATTGCCCGTTCTCCAATTCCAAAATATAACAAGAATCCAGTGTACCCGTAAGTAATAACTTGTGTTCATTAAGCACATAATTATATTGTTTTTTGTGTATTAAGATTTTATATCCAGTAACCACTCTTAAGTATTTAAGTATCCAATACATGTGTGTTCTTGTAAGTAGTGTTCAGCGTTTAATTTTCCGCCATCTTGTTTTCTTCTAATTCTTGACTAACTTTTAATCCAATTGTGTTGTTAAGTCCGAATAATTAATACAGAAAACACTTTATACGTAGTATTCAATTTCAGAACACTCCTAACAGTACATATTTTGTTGTTTTACATTTTATCGCGCATCTACGAGCTTAATCAGCTTAAATTGCTTGCGAAAACACATGTGCGTTTGAACGTCGTGACTGTGTTAACTATTGTTTACATAATAACACCTATGCACACGCTATTTTTAGAAAACTGAATTTCATTGAACTGAACACACTTTCACTTTCAATATGTGCTTGTATCATAAATATATTTAAAGCTAGTAGTGTGTGTTAACTTCTTGATTTAAAAGCTGCTCATTATTAAACGACTACGTGTATCCAATTGTATTTAAACTTACAATTTAGAAACACTGATTCTGCGTTGTCTATGAATATACTGAGTAGCATATATAGTAGACTGTCGTACTGTAAACGCGCTGCCATGATAATGCCTTGAGTCAAAAACAAATTGCGATTTAAGTTAGACTTAACTAGATCTAATCCACGGCTTGCATAACAAGTTAGGCCCTGTGCCAATATTGAGCTCTTTTTATATGGGCAATCTTGGCGGGACCTAACGGGGAAAGACTAATTCTGTAGTGGAAATTTCTCCCTATATGTCTATAGAGTAGCGACAGGATTTTCGTCGCTACTTTCACGCGCTGAAATGTCATGGTTAGCATTAATATTTCTTAATAAAATTTACATACCTGCAAAGAGAATTTATTTCTCAATAACGTTTCATAAATATTTGTACGATAGCACTTCCATTTTGGATGCAACACCAATTTAAGGTAGAAAGCCCCTAATGGGACTTTTTTCAGACCTTGACTTTCTTATTATCTTTGATCATTAAATCTATTATGAAACTTAACTGTGAAATATAAACAAAATCTAACCACACGTTTTGACAAAAATGCGATTTTTGTTATAACCCCTAATTTTTCTACTTCAACCTAAAATATAATGGGGTACACTTACAAAAATGACTGACATATTGTCAAAATGTATTTTATTTATTCCTGAATAGCTTTAATTTATACGTTAAATATGTATCTTATGAAAAAGTATAACAAACATAAGTACTAAAAAAAGTTGACCAGTAATACTTATGACATTAAATTTGGCTAAGCATATGGTAAAAAACAACAGATTTCATTACAGTTAAAATACGCCTAACACCAATTTTTGTATTTTTTAAAACTGTTATTTCCTAGCATGTCAAAACCAGTAATACCAAAATATAATATAACCTTATCTGAGAGGAAAAATGTATATATTGGCATAGGTTGACCACAAAAATCTCAAGGTATAACATTTGCAGTGAAGCAACCCTGTTATACAAAAAATGCAAATTATGAAAAATAAGACAAGTAAAAAAGCAAATATTTTCCTTCTATGTTAAAATATTTTTTTCTCTTCTAATCATAATCTAACAGCAGTTTCGATATTAAATGAATTCTTTTTGCATTACTGTTAAAGGAATAGTGTTTTGTGTAAACATTTTAAATACAAATGTAACTAGCTGAGGTTCACATGTCCTTGGTTACCAATTTCACAAAAATAATAAACATTTTTTATAAGTGTGTGTTAAAAAAAAATTCAATTTACACTTTCATTACATTGGGTTAACAAAAGCTTAAAAAAACTGGCAAATCTTTGTGATAACTTCATCAAGACTCTTCTTGGAGCTTGTGACTATTGGTAAAATGTCACAGTTTTTTCAAAAAGAGGTGTCTCTTAGACCATTCTCATCATTTCGCCGATACATAATTTTCATGTGTTTTTTTACAGCGGTCGATCTCGTCAAAATTCCTCAGTGGAACAGGTCCAAGTTTACACGATGAACAGTATTTCAAATTATCCAACAGAACGACAAACTCGATCACCCGACGTCCCGCTCTTCACCCATCTCGACTGACTATTTTTCCAAGTTTTTGGTGTGAATAAATGTCATTTCACAGCAAGGAGCACGTATCTCCTTCACGCAGATATGTTTTTATATACGAATTATTATGTTCAATAATACTAATACGCCTTGGACGTTTATTTATAAGTATTTTAACTTTAGTGTAATGAAATACACCAGACATATCGCGAAAATGTCATGATTAAATGTAAACAGAAATTCTCAACAATGACGTCATTTGAAGGTATTTCCCATGCCAGGGTACCTTGTTTTTCTTCAAACTACAGTTTTACTTTCATCTTTGAACACAAATAAGCATTTATTTCACACATTTAATTGAAAAGACTCAACATTCAAAGAGTACTGTTTATTTCGCGAAAATAATGTCTGTTTCGGATCAGATCGATTAGATTTACGGTTAGTGGCGAATGGGCCGAAGTTAACCGATATTTCCCGAGTATTTCCGAAGTCATTAGGATCTTTCTACCTTAAACCTACACACTATTGCATTTTCAACACATCTCGCTGTCCTCCACTGTGTAAACTTTAATCGATATTATTCATCATCCAATTGGTTGAAGCATATTTGAAGGGTTAAACAAGGCAAGGTAAACATGGTGGACTGTACATGAATGTAGATTTATTCGCAAGTTTAAATCGGAATTAAACGCATGTTCTAGGTAAATTTCGGCACATGTTAAGCAGTTTAGGTGTTGTTTAAGTAAAATACGTTGATTTATAACTTTATTGTCGCGAATAAAGGAAATTAATGAAAATTAAAACTTTTAGGTTTCCACCACATGAATGGTCTTTCGGCGATGAGACGTTCCAGCGAATTTAGCCCTATATAAAAAGTGACGCTAAATTCGCATCACGTCTCATGAATTAGGCTAATCCACGGCACATTTGATCGTAATCCAAGATGGCGCTGAAATGTTTGTTACTAATCCCGATTACTACTTATAGAGAGAATAGTGCAGACATAATATTGTAAATATCGTGTTGAAAATCCCCTAAAGAAAATATTAATTGTGTCCCTTTTCGGTGACGATATCACGCGTTATCACACCGAAAACAAACAAATATCCTCTATATACTTTACACACACAACAAATATATATTGAAATACTAAAGATGAATACACGTCGAGTAGGTGAATGAAACATGTACTCTCTCTGAAAATAGCACAAATTTCAAAAAATTAAAACCGTTTCGTTTTGTATACAACCAAACGGTCACACAAGGTGAGGCAAAGGTAGACATAATACCACTTACAGAGCTGACCCAAACAACCAAGAAAAGGACATACGTCCATGCACCGGCTGATAGTGTTTAAATATTAGAAAATAAAGCGTAAGTCTACTAAGCTGATAATCCACCATTAGGATATGCCATATATAGCTCCATAGTTTTAAGCAATGCAAATTGCATTCAACTTCAAATCACTACCTATTTGTTTTTTTCCTAATAACAAAAAGCAATGCCACAACCCATATAACTTCATAATATTAATGGACACATATTGTTTCATATCTTTTTCAGAAATACAAACATATGTAATTATGTTTTGCTTAACAAAACTGTCTCAATGCGCACAATTCTAATCCGAGATTGTATACATAGAAAACCTGAATCTTACAAGAGTGTAACTTTAACTAAAAGAATACTGTGTTTATAACGTTTTAAACTTCCGTATAGTGTCTACAATTATGGACGCATTTGATTTAAACGCGCTCAGTTGTTTCATGTTGTGGATTATATATAAAACAGGTATAAACATTTTATGTTGAAACAATTTGATGTAGCTAGCAACTCTTGCAATTCATGTTATCCGGTGTGCATGTCAGAGAAAGTTAATGCAATAGTAAATAATTTATTTGTTCAATTGGATTTACATGAACATGCTGTGTAAAATATTTGCACCCATATTATTTTGGTCCTTATTAATAGCAGAACAAATATTATCAATTTGTTCCGAGACCGAAAAGTAATGCATAATTCTAACGTATTTTGTTCCGAAAATATATTAGCTCGATCTCGTACTAAAACAGACTTTTAAAGTTAAAATCAAAGTAATTTTATATAAGTTGAAACTGTTATGGATTTATTATTTAAGGTAAAGTTTATATGCAATTTTCAGTATCGAGTCAGAACCCAATCATTGTAGCAGATAAGGCGGTTGGTAGAGAAAACAGCTCTCTAACACCAACATGTTACCTACCGAGAGAAGTGGTACCCACAGCTTGGTTGAGAAATGGATCTGCCAATACTATTCTAAGAACTGGATTTTACGAAGGCACTTGTCAGTCCGACCCCTCGCCGTTACGGGAGGGATTCAGCTACGTATGCGTCAACGCTACTCTGACTACCCTGACTATCGTACACGTGAACCGTACGCACGATGGGGACACGTGGCAGTGCAGCGTTTACACTGTTGATGAAATGTCGATATTCAGCAACAATATTGCCATAAATTGTCAGGGTATGTGCAATCAAATATACGTTATTTGGTTCAGTAATAGAGGCATTGTTTGTTTCCGTATCATTAAGCGCCGACACCACGCGTTTAAAAATCAATGCATGTATCCAGTTGTTTAATATTTATCAATTACTAATTGATTTGCGCCGTGATAAAATTTGCTATTCAGAAAATGTCAATCAAATACTTTAACATTATTTGTCAATATATCAAAATTAATTATTTAATTACCTAAAAATCTGTATTTTGCTATACGCAGACGACACTGTTATACTAGCGGACACAGAATCCGCTTTACAGAACGCGTTAAATCTACATGAAGAATACTGTAATACTTGGAAATTGACAGTTAATATAGAAAAATCCAAAATTGTTGTGTTTTCGAAAGGGAGACGACCGAACTATAACTTTCATTATAAAATGCAAAACCTAGAAATAGTTACTGAATACAAATACCTAGGTGTATATTTTAGTAGAAGCGGTTCATTCTATAAAAACAAATTACATATTGCTTCACAAGCCACAAAGGCTATGTTTAGTTTACTAAGAAATTCAAATCGCCTTAATCTCCCGATTGATCTTCAAATAGATCTTTTTAACAAAACCATCAAACCTATTTTGCTCTACGGTAGCGACATATGGGGTCCAGGAAATTTAGATATTATAGAACGAGTGCAACTAAAATACCTTAAATATGTTCTTAAGTTAAAAAAATCAACGCCTAACTATATGGTTTACGGCGAATCTGGGACAAAACCGATGGTTTTAGATATAGAAATGAAAATGATAACATTCTGGTCAAAAATCATCAACAACTTTAACTCGAATAGATTGTCCGCAAATATTTATAAGTATGTCATTTCCCAACTTCCAAACGATAATACATTAGCCAAAAAATTCCCATGGTTTGCAAAACTTAAACAAATCATTATTAAATGTGGTTTGATGAATGTCTGGGACACACAGGAAGAACTTAATGATAAATGGCTTAAACTCACAATAAAACAAAAACTCGAAGATGTTTTTCTTACTGAATGGTATTCTCTAGTCGAAAACTCTTCCAGCGGCTCATTTTATAAATTAATAAAGCCTGTTTTCGGACTTGAACACTACCTGACTAAGCTACCAAAATCCCTTTTGCACTACTTGGCAAAATTCCGCACAAGAAATCACAGATTACCTATTGAAGTCGGAAATTGGAACGGCACCGCGCTCAACGAAAGGCACTGTAACTTTTGCGAAAATAATCTTGGTGACGAATACCATTACCTGCTCGAATGTCGCCAATTTGTCGAGGAGCGCCGTGCATACCTAAAACACTACTACTACTACACACATCCAAATATATTAAAACTAAACGAACTCTTCCAGACAAAAAATACCATAGAGCTTATAAAACTTAGTAAATTTATAAAACACATTTTAATAAACACCGGACTATAACGCGTGACATTATTATATTAAAAGCTAGACAAAAATATACCGCACGTTTAGCATATGAATTTGTTATAGAAATATTGGTTATATATTTTATGTGTTGAGATTACAAAATGTTGCTAATTGCAATTATTATTTACAAATTTATACATGACTGCTATGTATGCTTTCATAAATTGTCATACTTGCTACATCAAAGTTTATGTACGTATGACTCTCCTTGTGACTAACATGCACTGCTAACATCTCAACCGCTTATTCTTCAGTAACTGATAATTTATAGAGAGCCTCTTATTGTAAATATCTTTGTAAGACCTCAATTTGTTCATGTTTTGCATGAAATTGAGCGAATAAATGTGTGAATGAATAGACCATCGACTAAGGCATTCATCCAATTTCCGTTAACGTACACAAACAGGACTTGAGTAATTAGATCAATAATTGTTATATCGTGTTATCTTTCGACAATAAAATGTATCTTTGAAATGACGGTCTTAACGATTAAATCCGTTTCGTCCTATAAATTAGAACAAAACACATTTAATTAAAGAAAATATGCATACTAATATATTTTTAGTCACACCATCTCCGATTATTGTATAATTAATGCTTTCTATGGATGGTTAGCCCTAATTGTATGATTGCAAATTCACTTTTTTCCTGCGAATAATTTTACTGAGGTCATGTCTGGCTGTCCTTAGTACCAATACTACCATTGAAATCCAATTCGAGTACCTTGCGGTTTTACTGTTGATAGTGATGAAGGATCACGACAGAACAGGCGAGCTAGGATACCAGATAATATAACTATGAGTCGCATTAAATTACAATCTAGGCACGCAATAATAATCTGTCGAAACTACTGTCCCTATTACATCATTACGTTGCCGATATCTTTTTACAACACAGTAAGGCGATGCAAACCATAACACCACTAGTACATTTTGTAATGAAAAGACTTGTGGTGAGATGAAGGAATATATTACACCGCATCGGATCATTCTACAGTATTTAGTTTACAAAATGGTCGTGTTTAGAAGCACTTCGTATAAACTATTGTAACCTCCAAACCACCATCGTCAGGCTTATGCAAATTAATAACAACTGCATAAATGCATAAATGGAAAATACAAAACAACAACAACAACATTGCAATTACTCAATACATGTTTAAGAGCACAAACAGGCCTAGCTCTATATACAAAAGTTCCTGATGAAAGGTTGTTCGCTGAAGAACTACTACTACAAGGTGTTTATGTTGTATATTGTCTTCTGTGTGGAGCACGGTGTGATGTATTTTGAACTTATACAATTCGAGCACTGCATAATATATAAATATTAAACTGCATGATTTGTGAATCAAATACGCGTTTTTGAAGAATGCTTGCAACTGTAGATATGACATACACATATACATATATTAAAGTAATGATTCTGACATTTGCCCTGTATATAAGTGATGTTTACCTAGTATACGGACACACTGAATCAAATAATAACCTATCTTTTTGCCACAATACAATAGCAGATTGGCTTAAATGAGTTACCTTCGTGCTTCATAATTGGCAGGTTTTGAGTGTTTAAATGGCAATTAAATAAGTAATTTTTGCTGTTCAATTTAAATTGCGATGCTATGAGGTTAATTTATTTTTTCACAAACATGTATTATGGACAAATCTGGGCTAAGTTTGAGGTTCGGGCACTCGTAAACCGATTTTAACCCAAAATGCTTTGCATGAACCGGTTCAAGGCGGTGACATCCGTTTTATTCATATTTGTGTTTTGCATTTGTTACGTGTTTTTTGTTGTGCTGTGTTGTTTGGACAATTTGTCACTTACCGTAAATAAAGGACCTGGTGCTGCTAATAAGAATTTCTCTCCTGCTGATGCAGTTTGAGTTTCACTGTGTTTATATTTGGCACTTAATAAAAAATATTGTTTGATATTTGAATAGTTCAAAAAGGGATAAATCATAATTATGAAAAAGTAGATTTTTTTTTAAATTAGATTTTGGGTGCTATACAGGGACTAAGTGCCGATTGTCTAAAAATGTGTGCATGTATAAGTAAGTGTTGGTTTATTGTATAACTTTGTTTAAAAACATAGAGATAAAACATGTTTTAAATTGGATAAGGGATATGTTATTTTGCATCGTACTATGTTTTATTCAATTGCAAAATTCAAATCCAATATACATGGTAAAGACAACTACGAGAGCATGACCAAATGTTCTGCAATAATTATTCAGATGCACAGGAGGCAGTCCTTACATGGAAGGGTAGTTCACCACAGGGACCCACAGTTCAAGAAGGAAGTGCACTTACCATGACTTGCACCATATCACAGAAGCCTGGGCTTCATAGGGTGGTGGAGACGTGATGCATCAGAAGCTTCATGTACCCGATTAGTGCTCGTCTTTGGGAATGCATCTCACAGTTGTATTTTTCGGGATTCTATTTCACTTGGTCTTTCTTGCGCTTGTGTCAGTCAACAAATATATACTTGCACTATCGAGAATATAACAATTGGCGATAGTAAAGATATTTGGAGAGTTCATGCTAGTATTTCCGAAGTATTGGTTGTCAACAATAAAATGTAAATTGAGGTAGCAAGTGAGTAACAAAATGTAGTCGCTATTTGTTGTAAATACTTTGCTCGCTTTAAAGTATTTGTAAATAGCGTTTCCTTTAACAATATATACACGCATTGTTTTGTGTGGCATGTTGGTTGTTGGCTCCAATTTATTGTATTTTTAGGGTTCAGGCAGGTTATGCCAATATTGTTTTGCATTGTTCACTACAGAACTTGTTTGGAATTCCAATTGAACGTTCTTTTTGGAAGCAAACAAAACTCCAGGATCGAGTTCTAACTATTAGTTTTACTTACTATAGTGTAGTATATAAAATTTGTATAAGTTTGTCTCGTTGCAGTTTCCATAAAAAAACTTGCAATTTTCCGAAGGAAGACCCTGTCGCATTAATAGTAAATCAGACCACTACGTTCACATGTACAATTGACTTCGGAATGCAAAACACTTCCATCTACTGGTTCAAAGACAACGCGACTACAAACATCTCTGATGACATAAACATAATAAGTTCATCTTCAGTCACAACTGAGCGTCAGAATATAACAATTAGTACACTGACCATAACGCCTTCATTGTCAGATCACAACATGCGACTTTACTGCACTGTAAACAACGGAGGACAAACAGTGACAGTGATATCAAGCCTTTGATTTTTGTTCTTTGTAAGAGGTCTGTGGGATTATCTTATGTAAAAAATGTTAAATAAGTTATTAATGTTAAATATACAAACAACACATAGTACATATTTTATCAAACTTTGAGAATTGTTTTATGCGAATAAAGTAAACGCTAAATACATGTTTTGAAATCTCGCTCACTGACATATTTTTCTAGTTTGCAAAATCAAACCTCCCAACCTTATTTATATTATACTGATAGTTTCTATAATTGAGCGAGCATTTATTACTATAATACGCTAATGTTTTGTTTACAGATGAACCCACATCTCCCAAGATTTTATACAATGGATCGACTGTTGTGAACGAAATAAATGCCCTATCAGGCCAACAATTTGTCCTCCTCTGTAAGAGCGATGGGAATCAAACACCAGGCTATTCCTGGACCTTCCCAGGAGGTTCAGCCTACGGCGATAATATTGGCATACACAGAATAGAGCCACAAGACGAAGGGAATTACACGTGTACTGCACGAAACACCATGACACAATCGGCAGGTCTATCGATATCACAACACAAATCGTCAACAATATTTGTCCGTGTTCTTGGTAACTGATTCAGTATTATCCCATTTTGTTATTGCAGTAATGTGCTAAGAAGTTGTTAATGCCAAATTAGGGCGTTTGAAAACGCGCATTTTAAACCTAATGCGTTGTATCACATTTGCATTTCAAAAATAATATCAAAGAGAAGATGAGATGCATAACCGATAATTGTGTTTACTTTCTATTACACTAAATGGATTTAAGGTAACTATTACAAGAATGTAACGAAGTCAAATGCTCACCATATTGAGATGGTATGATAATGTGTATTCAGTTCCCATTACAAACTTGGATAGGGCTGGCCTGAACGCTGTAAATGTTGTCATAAAAGAGAACGATTCAACAACATTAGAATGTGAAATCTCTTCAGGCAGTCCTTCCGCAACCATGCAATCGTACATGGACAATGGAACGCCAGAATCAATTGCAGACGACATTCAGATTTCAGCAAACGCCACCACGGTTGCAATTAGACCTGACAATTCTGTAAAGAGTGTTTTGCATTATAAGGCATCACGACTCGACAGCGGCATGAGCATGTATTGTCCAGCAAGTAATGTTGGGCAAGTGTTAATTTCAAAGCGACGATCTAAATTGATTATAATTGGTAAGTAATCTACTTATATCATGTGTTATATCGTTTAGTTTGAAATTATGTTTTCTTTATAAAACCTTTTTTCAGCTCTTCCAGCTATTCCACATAAACTGAATTCATCAGATATTACATTGGATTCTGTTAAATTATCTTGGCACTTTAAATCGGAAACCCAAATTCTTCCAAGTTAAATTCTTGAGATCAAAAAGGACGACACAACGTGAACGTAGCACCGTGTGTTTGACTTACACGTAAACTCATCCACATCAGTAACGTACACATACGCCAAAGATTTGGTGCCTGAAACTACATACACCATTCGGATGTACGCGGAGAACGCGCTCGGGCGAAGTGGGCCATCATCTGTCCTGGCGTTTACTACGTTGTTGGCTTCGGATTCGGTATGGTAAATCATATAAAATACTAGGTTAGTGTTTAATAAGAAAACGTTTATTTAGCGCGTTTTAGAAATCCTGACCCACGAGCCTTGTGGAATGGTTAATGTTTTCGTGCGGAGCAAATAAACGTCTCTTTAATCAACACTTACTTGGTATTATATTTATCCCATCATTGTATGTATGTATTTTGAAAATAAACGAACGATAATATCTAAATAACACGATAAATATAAAATAACGTCACGAACATCAACAAAATGACGTCATTTAACTGTGAGTGTTTGCTGTATTCAACAATGTGCAAATACAGCCAAGTTTATCCCACGGGGTGTTATTTCGTCAATGCCGACGTAAACAGATTACAATCATCACACTCATCACGATAAAATAAATACATTTGTTTATGCAGATAAAGTTTCAGATGCACATATATATCGAGCATAAGGGATTGCCTAAATTACTTCTATACTGACCCCCCCCCCCCCCCCCAGTTAGTTTTAAATTATTTTAATACTTCCTAATCCATTATAATGTCTGTGAAACATTAAGTTGACCCTCAAATGTAGCCAAAATAAAAGTCAACAGTAAAACATGAATGGCATACGTTATACAATGTATACTACATGTATTAGCGTATGTATAGAGCATACTTACCTTAAACTATCAGTCGCAAGTAAATTGACTAGAAAGTCTGCATCACTTTGCTTTCCTATTTGGCAGAACCATTACGAAGCAATATCAAGGTAATGTAATATTATATATGATATTTAATTTCTAAATCACAAGATGTAAGATATTTTATCAAATCTGATTGTTCATAAATTATAAATAAAGCAAGTAAGCAAGTTAGCAAATAAGAATTTACAGTTACAACTGTATGTTAAAGATTTACCCCACTACAACCAACTTGTTTACCAGAGAATACATGCATTTCTATGTCATTGTGAAAGCATTTTCTATTAATATAGATGATATTACAATTGGCCATCGTATTTTGGTTTAAATATGTTCTGTATATTTCCCTCACCAAGCATTAACCCTACCACCGGAGTTTTCAGTACATACTCCGCAATTAATCCTAACGTACCAGACATTAAACAACACTCGCGTGGCGGTACGAGTTTAACCAGCAGAGGCAAATCAAATAAGCAACTACAAAAAGAGGAGTTAGAAACAAAACAAAGTGTACCATACGAGAACATTGAAAAGAGTCTGTCTGACACAGATAAAACTACAGGTATAATGTTTCTTTCTTGATTTAACATGTTATATCGCATTGTCGTTTGTTACATATTGTATTGAAAATATAGATCTGCTATGCTTATATAACTAGGGATGAAACTTTCAATTCAGTTATAATCTAAAAGTAACATATACTTATAGTCTAATTTCATATTTCAGATGAAAGAAATGCAGAAAAGACAAAAGTCTGGTTTACAGTAAGTAATGATAGGTAAATTAATTTGTTGAGAAAATTATATGATCAACGTACTGCAACTAGTAATATAAGGATCATGTAAAGTGTATTCATAAGAACTGAATGACAAAACTGTTATTTTTCCAAACGTTAATAACATTATGACATTTTTGTTAACGACGTGTACTTTTGTTTTCAGACACGATCCACCTGCAATGTACGAATCGCTTAAACCAAGTAGTCAGGAAGAATATGAAATAATAAAGCACAGTTAGATCTAATAAACACAGATGTTTAGCTGTGTGTTATTGCGCTAAGTTTATTTCTTTATAAACTGTTTAAGCGTATGTTTATAATTTTATATAATGTTACCCAGAACATGTATGTATGTTTATGTCATTGTTATACCCCATGTTGAGCTTAAAAAGCGAACACTTCCTGTTATAAGAACTGTACAACAATTAATGTTAATATATAGAGAATAGCAGATTATTGCATGCTCTTGTGCAATATATCTGGTGAGGCTTTGAATAATATAACGGCGAGGCTTGCCGAGCCGTAATTTTATTAGTGCAGAACCAAATATATTACACAAGACCAGGCAGTTACCTGTTTTTCTATTTATCATACCACGGTTTTCTAAAAAGTACACCAAACGCGCTGATTTTTTTTAAATTTAAAATCTGAGAGCAGCGCTGATTTTGCTGAGCATGCTTTTACGCGTTCAGGTGCATGTAGTTATGGATTTCTAGAAGTTGACTAGATAATACCTTATTATTAACATTTTGTAATGATAAATTAGCTGTTTTCACTACAAATACATAGATTACACACACTTTCATTCATATAATGTTGGAAGTGCACACCGAAATGGTTTGCAACGATCAATTTTATCAGAGAACATACGTCACCGAATTGTTTGGAGACGCCATTTTTAAGTTGTGTATTGAAATTGACATTTTCAAGATTATGTCAATATTGACCATAGCCTGTTCAAGTTGTGGTAAAAAATGTTTAAGGCTCAATATAAACTGATCCTGTGTTGTGAATTTTAGTGCATTTATTTTGGAATGTGTTGAAATAATTGTGTATGGATTATTTGTTGTTCCATTGATGACGTCATAGCACCATAGCACTAAACAGTCATGTAAATGTGCGCGTTTATGTAAATATTTTAATAATAATGTGTATGTGATTTATGATGATTATAAATAATAAACTATATACGTTCTTGGTATCAAATTGTTTGTTTTGTTGAATCTGATTGAGTTTTAATATTGACTTTAAATTTGATTGCCAGTAATATTACGTACATCTAATCATTGACTGATATAAACGCTACCAACGTGATAAAAACAACATATCACACACTTTTGTATTAGGCTGATTTCAGCATAATGGTATGATAAAATATAGAAATATATACTCGAATTCATATATTTTGGGTAAGGACCAAAACTCGTGTATTGAATACATGTAACTGATTCATTAATGCTTAAACCAAATCTTTAGAAGAAGAATATGTAAGTTTAAGTATTAGATAACTGTGATGTTTAAAAAAAATGCGGCCTTTCAAGATTTATGGGATTCAGAGAACGACGCTTGACCCTCTCCTTACCTATGTACATAGACCAATCTACCTATGCACACATGGACAGCATATTGCCTTAAACAGTTCAAAGAATACAAATGTACGTTAACATATTGTGTTCGTTTTTTAATTGAATTGTCAGCAAAAGCGCAATTGTTTGTAAGAACGAAATTCAAAAGCTTATTTTTAATTGTATACTTTTCACACCCAGTCCTGTTTCCAAAAGACAAGTATCACACATTTTCGTTGATAAAGTTAAGCCGATATACATTACTGAATAGCAATAATAAGCGAACAAATATCAATGAATAACATTTATTATGTGTGAAATATCTGTACCAGAACGCAGCAACTAGTTTCTTCGATGGTTTATTATTGTGAAAAGCTGTAACAAAATGAACAGATATTATATAACTTGACGATGAATTTGACTATGTTAATAACGATAATCAGAATAAAAGGCAGATGCGTATAATCCCAGTTTCACATTAATAATAGACTTTTAATTTCAACAGTTAATATAATGTTACTAAGCATAATTTGCCAAAATACTAAATAAGTACAAAGAAGCCTAATGGTGGTCATATCTCCTTAAATGAATGTTAAAGTAATAATATGGGGATGTTTCTTATGAGATACATGCATATAGAGCACATATTGACGCATGATACAACCTAACGTATTTGAACCGACATAACGTACGAATCTACAAGGTACAAACTTTCCTAACAATATGAAAACAGTAGTAAGTTTTGCACTATAAACAGTGGAAATAGAGAATTGTACAAAATTGACAATAATAACACTAAATTGTCTTACATTATGGACCGGCATGGCTTCAAAAGGCTTTCCAATCAACAAATTTCGCACAGAAATAATGCAGCGCGCCAGAAAAAGTGGTAGCGGACCAAGTTCTTTATGAAGAGCTTAAAGTAACAACAACAAAATAAGGTTACAAATCAGTAATACTGAACGCTTTAGAGGTAACATTCTCTCACAATTACTATTTAAAAAAAATGTTCAAATCATAAATCATCATCATAAATGCATGTACATGAAGTGGACACAAATAAATTGCACTCTCGCTGTCCCGTCGTCGATTGGTAATACGCTGGCTTGACAATCCAGGAGTCGACGGTTTGAGCCCCCGCTACAACCTAACCTTCTAACTTGTCTTTTGCATGGGACGTTAAACAGAGATCGAGTATACTACGTGTAGGTACTTCACAGCGGCCAATAAAATCCAGATTCGCATCTCAACGGGGCTAAAAATCTCCTAAGAGCGATGGGCATATGGGAGAACCTCCACGAGACATGAACACTCGATACAATGTCAACACAGTATAGCATTTGTTTATTATTACAAAAGCCAATGTGTGCCCCCAACGTTTGACACGCACTCGTTTCAGACACATTGAATATTTAAGAATAACTGAACCAACTAAATGTATGTGTTCTACCATTGCTACATACATCAAGTCTATGATGCGCTTAAGGGACATACAAGTGAGATGAACACACGCTTTTTATCATGTGTTGATCGAGGTTTTAACTTCCTGGTTGAATACTTAATAAACACAAAACTTAACAAGCGTCTGGCCTAAATTAAGCTACTTTGAAATGTGTTCCATGAACTGTGGAATAACGTACCAAATAGGTATGTGCTGTTAATTATTACAATTGACATGCGGTTTGCAGTAGACATTAATTACATGTCTAGCATCAGTTTTTATATTCTTACGTTTAATGGCAGCGTTTGAGAGTACGTATTCGGAAACAGAAGTGAACGAACGAGCATAAAGTTGGAGGATTAAACCCTCTCTTCAATAACTGTCAGAATGGCACATGATTGGCTGGTCGATTTAGGACGTTTTGTGCTACTGTAGATTATTATTCGTTTAGGTACATGCAATTGCTTATTATAACTCACTTCGGGTGTAAACTAACCTATACTTGTATTTATATTACCATGTACTCTTGAAATGAACAGGCATTTCTAAAAATATGCACTACGTTAACTTCCAGCTTGTGTCAGCACGTGTCCAACAACTGATACGGCGTATGCAAAAATCGGATCATCACCCGTTTTTAACTACACGGTTGATATCTCAGTAGACGGATTAGTAACTCTTCTCTCACCTACAAACTACCGGTATTCTTATTCTGTAGTGCCATATTTTGGAGGAACACTTTTTAAACAACCGGTGTACAATAACTGTTCTCTTGCTTCAAGCGGTTATATAGCTGCTGGTATCCTGAATATACAGTTAGATTCATTTACGACTGCACAAGAAGGAACTTATCGATATACACGTGGAGCTAATGTTGAAAAATGCATTTCAGTGTATGTGTTTGGTAAGAGTAATTCTAATGTTTTATATGTTAATGCAAATATATAGTAGCTACATTTTTAAAGTATTGCATGTTCATCTATTAATTGGACAAACATTTAAATTTAGTCTTGCATGATTTGATAGGTGCTGTGCACTATTAGTTTGACAAGTATACAATATACAAATTGAGATAAATGTATATGACTCAATAAAGTCATTGATGGTTACTGAGTGTGGTCATAATATATTAACAAATAAACAATCCAGCGATAACGTCAAATATTGTTTCAAACAGCTATTTTGAAGATGTTTAAAAATGTATAGCCAACGCACGGTATTTTGGAGCACATTGTTAACTTGTACATGTAGGATTAAACAATATAAAAATGAGAATATGTGCAATGCTATCAACATAAACATTTTCAAAAAGGGTACCTATCCTATTTTGAAAAGGTCAATTTAAAAGTACAATTACACATTCACATACAATACTGAAGCTTTTGAGAACTATCCCTGAACAAATTAAACTGATAATATAATGCAAGTCGTTTGTTGTTGAAAGAAAAATACCCGCATATTAGCGACAGATAACGCACTAGATCTCAAAAATAAAAACATCTGCACATAGCTGAACCAATTGCGCAAACATACTGTACTTCATATACATTTTAGAAAAGAAAGATCGGTAAATAAATTCAATCGTTCATTGAATATGTCCTATACCTCTGAAGCGTTGTGTATATAAGCGCCTCAAACTTAAATTCTTAGGAAAAGTAGGTTTAACCTTCATATAGTGTTAAGCGCAATAGTTGACGTTTTAATCGTCCTTTTACGATACACATCGGTTGTTTAGTTTGTGACACATTTTCAAAACGCTTCAACGCAATATTTTGATGTGAATTACATCTATCGGACTTGTTTTAAAACAGTTTGTTTTAAAGTAAATGAGGATGTGTTATATGCAGTTTTGCAATTGCTGAAAGTTTTCAAATGTTTAAAAATGCTTATTTTTAAATAATTAGCACAGATTGAATATTAATTGTTGTTGCCACGAAAACTGTTCAGTTGTTATATAGAAAGGAAATAATCTAACCAGTTAACACAACAGTCTATGTGGCATTGAACACTACAGTAACTATTCTCTTCGCGTTGAATGTTGACAGACCTTCGTGGAGCGGACAACCTTTAGACGTTCACGGACTTCTTACATTATTTAACTATGAGGGGAGCGATATTGCAAATCCAATTAAAACGCGTCTGTCATTTGCTGCAAATAACAGAGACATAGTAATAACTGAGTTCCAAAAGGAAGATACAGGGCAGTATGTGTGTGATTCTATAACAACTACAAATGTAACAAGAACTGAGGTTGTATTGATAGGTAACACATTATTGGACATACGTAAATGACAGATTTTCTCCATCATATTATATTTAAAAAAAAAAAAATTATTTGCTTTCAATTTGATTTTTTTTGGTGTAAATAATATGTTTGTGTTCTAAGTCGTTTGTCTTCTTGTCAATATAGGTTGCAGGATGTTCGTTGTTTGATATTTTTTACTTGATTTTTAAATTGACAATTTTAATTATCAAAAGCAAACTATTTACGACGAATGTTTTATCAAAATATAACATTGGTATTGACGTAATCATTAAACGGTACAAACAATTTTGTATTAATGTGAAATCGCAAATACTATTATGAGACAAAAAAAGGCAAAGCCCCATCAGACAATACACCACATATTGAATGAATATCATGTTTGTAAAGTATATATTATTTTACTACTTGTAACGACATTTTAAAACGTTTGCGTTGTTTCAGTTCCAGTAAGTGACCTATATTCCCAACGGATGATCCAATTTCGTTGATTGTAAATCAGCCAAGCACGTTCACATGCACTAGTGACTTTGGAAGGCAAAACCCTTTCATTTACTGGTTTAAAGACAACGACACAGGTGATGTCTCGGATGATATAAACATAACAACTTTCTCGTCGACATCAACACCTAATCCAAATATCACCATCAGTACATTGAATTGTATTCCTTCCATGCCCGACCATGGGATGCGAATGTACTGCACTGGAAACAACGGAGGAAAAACAGTGACATCGGATGTCAAACCTTTGATGAATATTCTGTGTAAGGCAAATTGCACATGCCATCATCATCATCATCATCATCATCATCATCGTCGTCGTCAGCGGCGGCGGCGTCGTCTTCGTATTGTCATCATAATCATCTTCGTCATCGTCGTAGGTTGATTACATATTTCCACTAACGAACGCATATCAATATGTTGGTAATATATATAGCATAATACAGATTAAGATGCACGTACATTGAATCATGATCTTTCTTACCGTTTATAGATGAATCAACATCTCCAGTATTTTACCATAACGGAACGACTGTTGCTGGAACCATACATGTACTATCCGGTACGCAATTCCATCTCCGCTGTTGCAGTAACGGCAATCCCCATCCATCATTTACTTGGTCGTATCCGGGAGGCTCAGCTAAAGGCGGAGATATTTGTATAACTAGTAACAAACCTTTCAACGAAGGGAAATTAACGTGCAAAGCAAGACACACTATCGGCAACATGTCGGCAACATCTGAAACACTTTCCGCACATCAGGCTGCGGCGTTATATGTTCTCGTAGACGGTAACTGTGCTTTAAATATGTCTTTTATATAATGCGTGGATTCTTATATTACACAGAAGGTATACATGTACATTATGTTATATTAGTTTAAACCTATGTATTCAAGATCGATTGATGAGACACTCTTTAGTTCGTTTTCTGTGTAGTACCAGTACTTTGTGTCTTCGGAGTAAGGTCATTCGAACGTTCCCCGAGTAGGGATCGAACTCACAACCTCCCGATCGCAAGTCGGACACCGTATACATTACACCACTGCGACTGTCTGTATCTGTAATGCTGCAATCACGAACAGTGTTTTCAGAGTTCAGTTTCGTTCGAAAGTCTTGAATAAGTGTTCATTTTATTCTCAGTTTATCCCATCATCATCATGTCTGCATTGACGGAATAACACCCCGTGGGATTAACTTAGCTGTATTCCACCTTGCTGAATACAGCAAACACGGGCATTATAATGACGTCATTTTGTTTATTTTCGTGACGTCAGTTGATGTTTTTTCGTGTTATTCGGTGATTTTGTTCGTTTATTGTCAACATCAAGACATAAAATGATGGGATAAATAGAATACCAGGTATGAGTGGAATACAGATCAGTTTATTTGCTCTGCGTGAAAAACCTCGCTAAATTAACGTATCTGTATTCAACACTTACCTAGTATTCTCTATATATATACATAATGAATGGGTTAGTTCGCCACACATATCTTGATTACTACATTTTAATTATGTATTAATAATGTATTCAGATATTTAGCACATTGTTACATAAGTATATGGGTAATGCGTAGTTATTATTTATAACCAAACAGTTGCTAGATGTACATTGTGTAGCACTCGAATTTCCGACGGTAACAATTCCAATGGTTCCCTAAAATACGCCTTAAGGGCAATAACCTTTACGGATATCTTGACCATATATTGCTATCCAAGCATGATTTTGTAATATCACTTGTACGAGATAACGAACAAGGTCGGTAGCTTTGTTTGCTTGTTTATTATCCGCAAATATATTAAGTTATTAAGATTATTTCAAAGTTAAGAATCAATATAAGTAATTAAGTTATGTACTTCCCATCGTTGGTTATTTATGTCGAACAAATACAGACCATGCTTTAAACAAATTTAAAAGTATTTTGCAAGCATACACATTTGCACAAACCAAGTAAAACTACCAGTGAATGTGATACGTTACATACAAGTTATAGATCAATATATCCACCGACAATGCATACATCCTAGCTATTATTCTTTCAATTAATGTTAGCAAATACAAGTTGATCTCAGTAAATCTTATTTGTGTACAGTACAGTACATTAAGTGCACAAAACAGTGCGTTGTGTTATTAAAATAAGGTGATTATCTCCCTTGCACAATACATTTAACAAATGAGTGCCAGTGCATATTTCAAATGTAGCGGTACAAATGGATGGACGTAGAAAAATAATTTGTCAATTTCAATCCTGTACTATATCTTCCATAAACACGAAAACATGGGAAGAAATAGTAAAGACAAATTGAGAAAGTTGTGACTAATGCGTTCTATTTCTACCAAAAGCGCTTAAAATGAGTATCATCATAATTTGATGGTTGCTTATGCATTCATATTTTAAATCTGATTTAATATTGTATCCTGACTCTAGCGAATCGTACAATGTTTCTGTCATGCACGTATTTAAGCTCCTTCGTGCAAAATTGTTCGCTTTTTCAAATGTGAGAATGTGATAATATACTCTTGTGCATGCACTATTTGGTATATGCGTAAACATTAAAATGTGTATACAGAATACACAACACATACACTTGTAAGAACCAAACATGGCGCCAGAGCAATTCAATCTTTTGAAGCGTTAATATCCACAGTACTTTTAATTGAGAATACTCTTAGGTACCAAGCTGATTTTTAAGTCTATCCGCCATTCTAGTGGAACATGCTTCCGCTCTCTGCAATGCTTCTTTCACTTGCTCGGTACTTAACCTTCTCGAAGAATGACGCGATGGTTTAGAAAGTGATTGTTTATTAAATCTTGAAGTGTCCAGGTTTTCTGTCATCATCTCTGCCAGCGAACTCACTTTAGCCATTGACCGTTTACTTGCCCGACTAATATCTTCACTAGTTTTGTCTCTTCTACGTTTGCTAGATAAAGCCTTCTTGTATCTGTCTAATATTTCGCCACCAGTGACAGACCGACGGGACATGTAAAAGTCCGTATTGTAACCTCGTGTTCGCCACATTAAGGCATGTTCGTCATCACGTGAAACATCGAGGTTCATAACAGTATCGTTTTCCTCTTCCGACTCTGACTGGGTCTTTTTGACAATTCGTTTTGAATCTTGAGAATACTTTGTCTCTGTGGTGTTCGTGTTAACTAAGGGCATTTGTATTCTATCTGAAGCCTTTTGATCATTCTTTTCATTGCTGTATTTCTTTAAATCAGCTTTCTCAGTTTCAACAAGATTATATGTTGACTGTTTGCCATCTCTACGTTTTGTGTCCATGTACTTGTCTTTAGACAAAGAATTCGTGGTAATGTTTGTTTCAGATAAATTGGGTTCTGTTTTACTACTTTTTTCTGTTTCTGCATATGGCGTTTTAGATGTCTCAAGTTCTGTACTGTGTTTTTCATTTGAAGTATTTGTGTCCTCTCCTATCTCATCGTCGTTATCTAAACAATCGCATGAATCACTGGAAAGGTCCAAAGTGGGTTTCCACTTACCACCTGATGTAGACAATGGATTGGTGTTGCTTAAACTACTAACCACATCAGGTGACTCAGTGTCTGTATCGGATATTTCATCTTCAGTCTCTGAGCCAAGTAGATATGAAATATCATAAGCTGCTGTCCATTTTCCATTATATCTTGATATTGCTTTATGTGTTCTTTGGTTATTTTCATCTGTTCGTAACGCCCCAAGTTCGTCGTTATGTGAGTTTTGGTGTGCAGTTGTTTGTGCTTGCTCAATTTTGTTCATTTCTGGTTGGCTATTCGTGTCTGCGTCCGAAGATCCTAATTCGTTGTTTGTATCATCAGAATCTGAAGCCATTCTTAAATGTTTTCTAGTATTTTCATCATTTGGTTCAGGCGCATGGCTTATTTGATTGGTTTGAAGTACAGGTAAGTATTTGTCCCTAAACGTTCCGCTTGTTATTGTTTTAAGCGATTGCCTACGAACAGTATTTCTGCGTTCGCTTAAAGACTGCATTTTCTGTTTTAAATATCGAAATGCATTAATGTCAGATTCAGAAACTTTGCCTGTGTTCGGTGTCATTGTTGTATTTACTTTTTCAGAACATTGTTGAACTTCCGGTGTGTTGTCGATAGTGTTAAGTGTTTGTTTGCTTGCTTCAGCTGGATGGTTAATTGTTTTAATTGATTTGTTGACACTTGCTGTTTTAGTACGCAATTCAGGTTTGTATATCTTCGCATGCTCTTGACCATCTTTTTTGCGAGCTTTCGGGTCGTCAAAGCAAGAAATTTCGTTCGCATCCTCAACAGCACTGCGACTGGCAATACTATCAACCGATTCAGATGTACATGTCGACCGTGTTGAAGCACTGCAAGAAGTGTCAGAGCTATCTTCTTCTGAAACGGCCGGGACTTGAAATGTTACACTCATTCGTCTCCCTCCTTTATTGAATTTATTGGAATTAGTGTTAATGTTAGCGCTAGTTTGAGAATTATTGTCTTTGTCACTGAAAACGCTATTTTTTTGCAAAATCTCATCAGTGTTTATCTGATATAAACACATGGATATCATATCATCTTCAGCACTACTGCATCTTTGCATTCTACACTCATCTGTTATCAAACCTTCTTCAAATGATGGATATTCAACTGACTGATCAGACGACGTGTTACTATTGCTTTTAACTGCTTGGAAGATGTTTGGCTGGTCTAGTGACTGTACTTCTTCCCCTGCATCTGGTATGTTGGTTTCAATACATTTATTAGAAGCAACTGCACTAAACACATCACATTTTTTGTCTGACGGATTGAAATTATTGTGTTTGACATTAAAGTCTACACCTTTCTTCTCAAAGACTTCGTTAACGCCTGTTTCTGTTTTCGAATCATAAAAGTTCGATTCAATGTTATGATCAGACTGATTGTTGTAATTTTTGTCTTCAAAAGAATTGCATTGCTGTACATTGTTATTGTTATTATTGTTTTTATTGACGAGCAAGCTGTCAGAACTTTGGTATATATTATTTTCGTTGCTAGTATAATTTCGTTTCTTCGAATTACAGTTCAGTTCTACATAATGCGGTTCGTCGGTGTAGCTTGATGTAGATTGTCTCGGTGTTGAACTCATACTGGTGTTCATTCTATCAATTTTTTCGAACACCTCCAGTAAAGGTGTAAGATCGATTTCAGTGCTTCTCCCAGATTTGTAGCGTTTTCGCCATGAGCCTGGAGTGTAATGTGGGGTTCCCCAATAGGAGATATAGCTTATACCAGTGGCTCCTTCTGAGCACACCGAGCATAAAGACGACTTTGTGTACTGCGACTCCCATAAGTAATACTGTCGTTCTTGGGCAAGAGAATGACAAAATATGCACGCATCATCGTCTTGTCTCACCTTTCCCATACTATCTTTAGATGAAGCAAATCTCCGCCTTTGTCTTTGCTTCATGATGAATGAAATGTCGTTCAATCTGAAAGGAAAATACATTGAATAGTTTTAATTCTTAGAGAAACACAAGTCTTTGATTGACAAACAATTTTTCTTGAATTCACACAATACAATTACACGATTCTTTGACAGGAGCCTCTAATCGGTTATGTTATCAGTGCTTTGCGATGAAATGTATTCGAGGTCAATTTAGGCAATTGTCCGATGGACATCAATTTTTATTCTGACTTAATTTTCTCTCTACTGCAGCGGAACTGTCTTGTCCATTAATGTGTTGGTACTTTTATTAAAGATAACGAACTCCTCAGGGGCATACAAATGTTCGTTTTCTTGTAGTTTTGTCTAAATGATAAAAACATGAAAAACCATCACTATTTGTATAGAATACAGTCAAATTCTATCATAAACTGTATATTTCATTGAAAAGCACCTGATTCAAGTGTGCGCATGCTCGACTTAACAAAACTTAAGTGCCACTTTATTATCCTAAATATTAAACGGCGTTATTTTTAAATTTCTCGATGGGTTATAGCATCTGCAGACGCTATCGATTTTAGAACGATAAAAAGGAAGAAAACTACATGAAATCATTGTTGTTGTTTTTTGTTCATATAAATAAAAACATTCGTGTCTAATTTTTTAATTGGGTTCTATACGATTATGTAAGAAAATCGTGTATTTTAGACAATTTTCCTGCGTTCTTACGACTGCGCCATCTGGAGTATAGTCCTTTTAAACTTGCATCTTACTTCTTTGGTGCATTATTATATCTTAATATTAAATGTCATCAAAAATGGCGTTATTAAACGCACAGAGAGCGTTTATAAGAGTCACAATGCATTCTTTTAAAAACCGTAACACGCTCAAATTTTGAGATCTTAAAATTGATGCTATATATAGTATATAATGGAATAAAATCTTTGTTTTAAATGCACAACCGCTACAAAATTTGCATTGTTACAAAGATGATAATAATTTTGTTGTGCGGCATAAGAAACTTACAGTAACTTTAAACGAAACCCCCATAAGAGTAAATTAAAAGGGGTATAATAATTAATATTGATTGCATTACATATGATTTTATTCTTATGCGAAACTAGATTATAATTTGTATTTCCAACAGATGAAGAATGTTTTTATTAAACTTTAAAGTTCAGTTTGGGTTAAAGAATGATGCAATAGCACTCAATATACAATCATTTGGTATAACGTCAATGTACTAACACAAAAGTTAACACATTGAAATGAAAAGCTTCGTGATTTTGTTTCACCATTACTTTACTGTAATGTAGACACTACTGTAGTAAAAAAAAAAGCTACGTTAGCCGAGGCTTGACATTACCATTTCACAATACCATAGTTATCTAGTTAAAACATTGCAGAATCAGCCTTCCGTACTTTCCAATACTTCGCAGACATGACCTTAACCTTTTACCGGCATGACCATTGAGTGTGTACTGCTGTATTTAGACGTGTCAATTTTAAAGATGGCGTCATCGATACGAAGTTTCTCCAGCGCGTTAGATTAAATCGGTTATAAACAAGGATAAATACGGGCGAACGTTATCGTATGATTCAGAAAGGAATAATATACAGTTGATTGAAAGTGTTAAATGGATATTCACATAACGGATAAATGTGTGACACATTCTGTAAACAAATTGTGCAGTGACGACACAAACCAGTTTTCAAAGGACTGATGTTATTACATAGGGCTGTGTTGTGTCGTGTTTAAACACAGAACTAAAGAAACCATGCATCGGTGATGTATAACATTATTTTGGACGCCAATATTGAAAATTGAAAATCGGATACAGGTTTGAGAACAAAATACGAATTTAAAGATACGTTCTGACCAGGCAATGCGATTGCGAAAACACATCCCGTTTCTGGTGAGCACGGTTCACATGAAACATTGTAATAAAAAATGTTTCTAAAAGCTTTGTGGATACAAAAAGGAATTGCAAATTCTTGTAGCTGGATATTAATTGTAAAATGCCGTGGATCAACGTCTGCACTTTGAAGGTAATACATGTAGTTGCATAGTCGTTCAATTTTGTTTTGTTTTCAAAAAAAAATCGCTGTTCTATTTTTAGCTCCGCGCGAGGTTGATATGACAAAATATATCCCTGGGATATAACTTTGTGTCTATGGACAAAATACACAAAGTGGTCACGTGAGGTGTAATAAAATATAATATAATATAATATAATATAATATAATATAATATAATATAATATAATATAATATGTATAATTTATTTAATTTAATTTAATTTCATTTAATTTCATTTAATACGGTACAGTACAATATTTAAACCATTAAATGTACACAATTTTAGGGTGTACCCAAAAAAAACGTATTCGCGGGTCAAAACAATACCCGCGATTCCGGGCCAAAGTTTTCGTCAACAGTGAAATTTGATAATATAAGCTTCATACAACCATTGAACACGCAGCTTGTTAAAGTTATTTTAGAAAAGTTTCTGAAAACATAAGTTTGTCTTTCCCAAAATACTGAAAGCGTTTGTTTGACATTCGATATAGTAAAATGCTTGCCCAAGCCATACCTTTCAAAATACGTGTTTGTCTTCATTCCTCTAAATTAATATGAGTTATAAATTATATAAATTATGTTTGTCTGAATGTTATGAAAGAAAACATAATTGACATCATATGCTCTAGTTTTCAATATTATATGTGTTCCCATCTCTGAACGTAGGGACCCTTTGTTCCTGTTTGAAAGTTCCATTTTGACTGTACATTATTTTTTATCGTTTTAGCCAGAGAATGATGTTTAAAAAAGGACTTTTTGTCAATCATGACTAGCATTTGCTAATTACTATCAAGAATGTGGTAAATAATAAATAAATGATTATTTTCTGTACAGTATTCAGTCCTAATCAGAAAAAAATCCTTATTTCTTACTTGTGCGACATCGAATGCTGTAAAGAAAGTTGTTTTAATGAAGTTTAACCTTTCTTTAGGATTAACTCGTTTAATACGCGACCCGACTTGAAATTACCCGAACTTTGAAATTTTGATCCGGCGACCCGACCCGAAGAAATGTTTCGACCCGATGGAGCCCTATTACATTTAGCTATTAGCTCACTAAATATAAAATAGCATGTAAATACCGCATCATGAAATATAATATATATAAGCTAAACACTTACGTGTAGCGACCCGAATTTTCTGAAAAGCTTTGTTCAGTGTCTTCTATTTCTGGAGTATTTAACTTGCTAAAATAGGCGGAGTCGACGTCGGCCTTGTCATCCGCTTTGAATGACTCTTCCGCATAGTTCATATCTCTGTAACTGTTGTCTTCATATATCTGGTCCTCTGTTCTTGTGTATTGTTCAAATGATTCCTCGGAACGCATTGTGTTTGTTATTTGAATGTTGTCTTCAAACTGCTCATCGCAAGCGGAATATGTTGCATATGTGTTTCTACTGCGAGTAACATTTGAAACAGGTCGATCCGTTCTGGTGGACTTCCCTTGGCACACCGTTACCACTGGCGAATGTGCAAGACCTCCTTGCGTATCCATGGTTTGTTCTCCTTTATTGAATCTAGCCACCTGAAAGCTTGTTGACATCACAGGCCCAGAGTGTTAACAGACTGACCCGCCAACAAATCAAACTAATCGGGTTAAACTGACTGGTATTGTAATATTTCAGGTTATGACATTAATCGGCGCTAATGATTGGAAAAACTAGCTTAATGAGGCTTATGCCATATTCTACTATCCAAAACTGAGGATTATCTATACTTAGCTTCATCATAGCGTGAACCATTACTATTAGCTTTAATTGAGAAATTATCATTTTAAATAACTGCTGTTTGACAAGGCGGAAGCAGGCGAGTTTGGCTGCATTTGCACTGATGTTTATTGTTTCCATTTTTTCAACAACGATTTATTGGCATTTTTTATATTTTATAACCTGATTTGAAATCGTAATAGTTCGTATTAAAGAAAAGGACCATAGTCCAAATGACGCTTTTTGATGACGCATCATAAGTGACTGGTTGGCGATTTATGAGCTGAAAATAAAACTAAACTGCGAGTATTAGCATTGTATAACTCATTAATGGGAATGGATGTCGTACAAATAGTCAATAATTACCATGTCAGTACGCATTGACGCAAGTTAAAACATGATATACATTGAAAAATCGTAATTATGAATTATTTAAAATGCTGTTACAAATATGGATATAACCCTATGGTTAAAACCCAATATGCATGCAGCAATACTTGGTGAGTGTGTAGGACAAAAAAATATTATCACACATGACTTCCTTTCGATTTTTACGAAAATAAAAATGGTACACTGCACGATGTTTGTTCTTACACGTCCAATACATTGTAAACCTCTGTGGTTGCAATAATATGTACATTGACCGACTAAATCTTAAACGTTACTCATTCGATGACATGTAACTACTAAATTCCAATCCATTCCATGCAACTGCAAAATGCAGCAATACAAATATTATGAAATACACATTTGGTTTGCGTAAAACATGAACTTTGCTGTATTATGCAACATATGTTTGGAATCAGTATTATTAATAGTACTACACATTTATTGACAGTATGCCATCGACAAAACTATGGTTTGAAAAGTTTATTTCTAAGATCCCTAGATTTTTGGCAGACGAAAATACAGTGATATTCGGAGCCTACTGCGTCACGTTACAAGATTGACAAATCCGTTCGTTTTGAAGAGTGTTTGTATATCGTCCTGTTTCTATGGCTAATTGTGTGAAGATGTTCGAAACTCAGCTAATGAGCATATTAAATAATTTTCTTTTATAACATCTAAATATGTTTCATGGCTAAATGTTGTGTTGAAATTTAGAGAATGTCCATTTTTAAATAAAAATGTGCCCATTTTGTTAAAAGAATGATCGTCTTCTATTGGTGTAAGTAGTTAATTCATACTTTTAAATACTAGTACTGAATTCACACGTGTAAACAATCAACGTATACGTTTAAACAGTTAATTCATACGTGTCAGTAATCAATTCATATATGTAGGTAATCAATTCATTCGTTTAATTTTTCAATACACAACCTAATTTTATTTAACACAGACTGCAATAGTAGCTGCTTATTTGTCAAAGAACGGTTCAAGTGTATCGTTATTAATTCTGGGCGAAGTGTGAGGTTCGGCATGCCTTTAAAATTTGTTTAAACACATAACGCTTTGCATTGACTGTTCCAAGGCGCTAACCTAGTTTTAATCATTTCATAAATTGGCCACTTGCCTAAAATAAAGGACCTGATGAGGTTAAAAAGGTTTTTTTTTCTCCTGCTGATGTTTCTGTGGTTTCATTTAATATTTCATATTTATATCTAACTGTATGACACTGGAATTTTTGTTCAGGAATTTGTGCCAAATCACGTAACTATTTTCTAATGCTTACTACCATTAATGCGTATTAAGTTATTCGGTACTTAACCGAGGTGACGTTATTTTCTTGCACATAAGCAAATACTGAAATGCAATATACTTTAGACAAACATAACTTAATTGGTAAACACGTAAAAAACAGTTGGAAGTTCAAATGTTTAGCCGCGTACGTCAAATTCACATAGACAATTAATACGTAAGTCTTATCGGTAAGATTAAGAACGAATAATTAATATCATGTTGAACATTTGGATAAATTTAAGCAGTGGTTCAAAGGCATTAGTTTTGACATGCTATTGTGTGATTTAATCCCACTCAGTCATAAGCATAAACATTTTGATCCGCTTTTTCAGTGTGTACGCAATACTCGTCGAGTGTTGTTTATTGCAATGTGCACAAAGAAAAAAATGAACTTTGTATTGTGCAAAATGGACTCTTACAACAAGCTGACTGACGTCATTAATTTTATCAAAAATACCATTAAAATATACCTGCCGTTGGTGGTAATTGTACAGATGAAGTAAACGATTATAATTATTTCCGTTACACCAACAGAGAAACGCACACTAAAATAAATGTAATGTAGAATATATTATTTCCAATTATACTTTTTATACGATCTATGTATATAAGGTTTTACTTTAGTTTGAAATTTAGGATATACAGTCACTAAGGGTGTTGTATATATGATTTAAAGTAACATAACACGTGAGTAAAACAGATCCACGTTTATAACAAAACTAGCAATAAACTCGTGCCTCGAGCATTTACATGGCCGCAATCATTCCTCTGTCATCACATACAACTGCGATTGAATGGGCGTCGCTGGCGTGATCAAAGCAGTGACGTTTTGGAACCCTCTGCAGTGCTTTGTCTTGTGTTGCCATTCAAACGCAAAACAGTCATCATGCCCTAAGCATTTCCGGAAGCAGGAAAGCAAGGAAAAGGCAGTTGTGTCCCAAACAGAGGCTCCTTGGACATTCATGTCACGTGCTTCTTCCACCTCATACATCGCTTCTGAAAAACAATAGTTCGAAAGTTTACACACAAGCTTATTATTGACAACACATGTATTTTGTTTTCTAATCAAGGTAGTTGTTGTGTCAGAAAATAATTTTTGGAACGTATGAAATCTAATTATGAATCGAAATAATAAAAAGGGTAGCAGTCGAAGAATGCTTAAAGTGATTCTGCTGTTGTAGTTGTTGTTGTTTCTTTCTGAGTTCATCTCAGTTGATTATTTTAGCGAGTTTGTGCACAATATTATCTTTCACACATAATCTCGTATATTATAAGTAACACTGTTTATAATGAGGGTGTATGTGATATACACCGTCAGTGGTTTCATACCATACGAGAACGAAGCTTGAGTATGGTATGAAGCCACTGAGGGTGTACATCTCATACTATACTAGTAACACATTCAAAACAGAAGCTTGAAAAAACACAAACCGCCAAACTGTCGAAATGAACATAGACTCCAATAGCAATTGATGGCTAGAACTAACTGCAATAAAAGGAAATACGTACTATGCAATAATGAACTTATTTCCGAAGCTAATTAAAAAGGAAATTTAAAACAAAGATATATTGCTACAACTGTAATCGTATGGAACAGTTTGTGCACATTCTACACTTACTTCCGCGAGGGCTTGTCCGTGTATTTGAAGCGGTTTCAATAGTGAATATCGTAGATGTGGTTGTTGGAACAGTGGTTGAAGTTGTGGACGTAGATGTAGAAGTGGACGTAGATGAAGAAGTGGCTGTAGATGTAGTACTTGCTGGATAATGCACGGAAGCAGAGGAAACGGCAGCCTCTAGCCCAACATATAGTTCGCAGGTTACGTTCAAATCGTTGAAGTTTGGGTTAGGGAGCGTTTCTACCTCGAACACTATTGTAGACCATGTGTTGGCACCAAACTTCATTCTAGCTATGACGTATCGATCAAGCGGATCGGATTTAACCACTTCGTCTGACTGATAGTCCTAGAAATAACCGACAAGATTCCATCCATTGGACATCTTTTTACATGCAGACAAACAGTAAAAAGGACATACCAGCGGATACAATTAAACAAATAAATATTGTCTATCACTTTATGTTGCGACTTTAATTGGAAGAATATACAAGACTGTTCAGCGAGAGATTTGATTGCTATATTATTTTAGTTGAATAGTTTATTAATTATACAATTTTCTATCCGAATTTATGTTATTTAATACTTATTGTATGTTTGTGCACCAAATTAAATGTGATAGAAAAAAAAAACGCTTTTTAACAATCACACTGAGTTGCGCGTCTTCGAAAAGTTCAAATGTATGTTCAAAGTGGACTATTGACTATTGACCAAAGATCTATCAATAAACAAAGATTCCCGCGGCCCCCGATATTTCAATCACGTGATAAACCACTTGATCGGATCTGTAATTATAGCAGTGTATATCGGCATATTTCTTAAAAGTAGTTTGCAAGACTTGACAAATGTTTAAAACAAATGTTTCAAAATAAAATGAAATAAACTTTATATTACGTACTACATATTCTTGTTTGATTACATATTATAGATTAATGAATTGATGATGGATGAAAATAAAAACATCGTTTAATCTGCAAAATCGTCTTTAGTGTAATCAAACCAAAACTATATTTGCGATGGGGAAATACGTATTCACAAAATCACATTAATGGTATATATGCAATGTATATCAACAGTAAATTGGAACGTACACGCTTAAGTCACACGATAACGCCGTGATAACGCCGGGCCGATTGATAAAACGAGAGTTCCCGCAGGCTTGTATACATGTTTCTAATCTCTTTTTGTTAATAAATCTCTGATATTGACTGAATAATTGTTTATTTTGAAAGCAATGACACGTTTGATTGTTATTTTTTTCAGAATGTCGTTTCGATTGTTAAGTAAAAGTATAGTCCGTTTATTTCTGAACTGTCAAAACACAAAGAATTTCAGGGTGTTTGAATGTGTAATTTTTAGAATTTAACTTTCGTCGCAGTTTCCCGTCGTATTTACGGGTATTGATTAGCCTTTCACGGGATGAAAAAACACAAGATGAATAACATAATAAATTCTACATTGAACATCAGTCGGAATGGCCGATTGGTTTAAAGACGAAGTAAATCGGTTGTTAACTGAACGGTCCGGGTACGAATCCCACAGAGTTTTACTTTTTATTTCTTTATTTAACGCAAGTTTTATTATCATTGTTTCAGCATGATTGCTTATTGTGAGACATGGTTTTATGAATAAAATGATATGGAAGACACCACAAAGAGAGACCCGGTAGACGAAGACGAAGAAGCGCTTATCTGATTTTGTTTTTAAATTGTTATGTTATGAATTATATATTTTAATGAACATTAAAAAATTGATTAAAAAACAAAGATGGAAAAATATATGTAAATCTAAATATAAAGTCTAATGTTTTCTAAAAAAAACAAAAACAACAACAACATGCAATTTAACATTTAATAACATGGTCGTTTTGCTCACAATATTTTTTTCATGACGAGATTAGAACCAGCAAAAGCTAGGTTGGCGTGACCAGCAATATACCTCTAAGTTATTCGCTCTCCAATATCTTACAGGTAGACATTACTGCTCTATTGAAACCCCTGTTTTAAATATCATGCATCACACGTTGTATTTTCTACCCGATAACCGAGGCACGCTATGGGAAAATCACGAATGCTGACCGAGGATGTAAATAACGCATTCAACAACCGTAAAATTATTAATGTTTGGACAGTTTAGAAAAAACGGACTATATCAAAACATATCTGTTCCCCGGAATACAAATGAATCAGGAGTTGTTTGCAATATCAACACTTCAATACATATTCGCATTGTTTTAATTAGAAAATAAATGTTCTGGTGAACATAAACATAGTAACTGACAAGTTAAGACACTAATTTACAGAAAATATATTTCATAGTTCGTGCTTAATTATTACAACGATTAACGATTTCCAGTATATGAGCGTACTATATTTCTTAAAGTTAGCACGCAAGGTGACATATTTCTTAAATTCTTATCACTTAGTAGTAATTCATCGCAACTTAATTATATAGTTTCCACTGCAAGTTTCTTGACTAGCAAATACAAGGAAAGCCAAAGTTTCGTATGTTTTCCGTAAGTTACAAAAGGAAAGAAGAATACGTACCAGATAAGTGTCTAGATTAACAGATATCCCGAATGAAATGAAGGAATACGCCTCCCCGGCTCCATACTCGTACCCCGAAAAAGAATACCGGCATTCCCGTTGCAGGCGAAACGTCCCTGACGCGCTAGCGATCATGCTTATGGACACAGAATTGGAAATAGCTAAAAGTGGATCTGAAAAACAACAACAATTATTCTCATTTATAGTGGGACGGATTTGTATATTTTTGCAAAGTGAACATAGACACATGTATTTAATTCGAAGGTTAAAGCCACATTAAAGGTGAACATTGTCAACTTAAAAATAAACGATTCAAACAGTTATTTAAATGTCTCTTAAATTTGCACTAGTTTATGCTTAAGCGTCTGTTATACCCTGCGTCAGGAAACTATTTGATTTTTGGATGCCGTTTAAAAAAAAACACCAATCCGACAAGTGAACTGTTTATAAACACTTGCTTCGTTTATTTGCTTATCATCGTGACGACGCGGTCTATGTCCAAATATCCACCTTCACCTTCTGGTGAGCAGCGTGCTAAGTTAGTAACACACTTCGGTTAGTTTCGTCGTGTTTAAATTGTAACCAATTAAGTGGAATTAAAACTGGTGAAATTCCATTTATTTTAAGAAAATTTAAAATAGTTCGTTTTACTGTTTAGTCATAATGTTTCATTGTATGTGTCTGTAACATCTTCATTAAAATATTGATGGATGCCTGTACTTCAGCACCTTGTGTGTGCCTTTAATGGCAACTAACAAGATGATTTAACTAATCTTTATAATGTCAACGGCTGATCGTTGAGTAATAAATTCTGATCAGGACTTGTGCAGAAGACTTTAACATGATTATCCTTTTATTGCCGCATAATTAACAGTTTCATTAAAATGAACAAGCTAAATAAATGTAATGTATGCAATTTAGTTTTTTAAATCAACTCTTGTATTATTTTGTTAAATGTGTAGATTATAAACAGTGTTGTCTTTCACGTCAACCGGGCTTGATGCATCTGCGTAAAGGGTCGTCCTGGACCAGCCTGGACTTTCGTCTTGTATGTTATTTTTTGCTTTAAGGTAGTATCTTCTAAACATAAATCCATTGTAGGCGGACTGCACAGGCCAATGCGGGACGACACTTTACGCACATGCATTCAGCCCGATTTTACCACAACACCCCTCATAACTTTTAATTTATATTTTATTTTCCATTTTTAGAATGGCTTCAACATGAAGACAATTTGTTGCACTCACCAGCAGGAGTACTCTGAGGGAACTCGCCACTGCTGTTGATCTGATTCCGTGCTTCACCAAGTGACGTAAACAGTGCGCAATCGCCTCCCGGACGCGATTTTCCCAGCCAAACGTCGTATTCAAACTGAAAAGTAAACGTCAGTTCCCCGTTTGCTTGGTAACCTACGTTGCTTATGAGCCATTTGGAGTTTATGTCCTTACTTGTCACCCCCGTTCCACCGAGATAGTCCTGAAGAAAAGTATTAATGTATGAAAACGTCGCCATTGAACAATATTAATTAAAATGAATTACTACATCGCCATTAATTTATAGAAATGACGGCATTGGAAAGTATTAACTTAAAGGAATTACGACATCGCCAAGTATTAATTTATAGATATGACGACATAGGAGAGTATTACTTAAAAGGAATTACGACATTGCCAAGTATTAATTTATAGAAATGACGACATTGGAAAGTATTAATTAAAAGCAATTACGACGTATTAATTCATTGAATTGATGACATTGCAATGTTTAATTTAAAAGAATTACGACGTTGCAAGTATTAATTTATAGAAATGACCACACTACAAGGTATACATCTATAATTTTATATAGATTACGAAATTTAGAAATAAGCATTTATGGATATTATGACATTACGATAAATACAAATAACGACAAAAAACGGAGACAATTTATACCAAAGACCGCGAGAGTTGTCCCAATAAATCGCTGACACGGTGAAGAATTTATTAATTGTTTGTTTACTACGTCAGTTAACATTTGTCGAAAAACGAAATGTGTTTTTGATTTATTTTTCCGTTTGGTATATGACTTACAACTCTTGCCGAAGGAAAGTTGTTATACTAATGATTTCAAATCTGATTTATTTATTTTTTTACATATTTACCTGAACCTACCGTATTTTTTCTAAACAAAAGATAACGTAAACAAAAATGGCAGCATTTTACAGCATTGAATGAAAATAAAAAAAATAACATAAAATGACAATACATTTGAAAGTTATGGTATTTAAGGCATTTGCTGATTTTGCAAACATGTCTTGTAAGATGGTTAAGATCTTTTTACTTTTATGTATTTATGATATAATTATATTTATTGATAATTACAATTACTATAATCTGTCGCAGATAAACTCTTTCAAACCAGTCAGAGTATTTTAACTAAAATGACCATTTGCCTATACAACAAGTTATACAATACAGACTCAACGAACAAAAAAAAATCACATGCACATCAATGCAAAAATAAAATCAGTTATTGTTTGGCAGCGATAAAACAGTCAATACAACTGTTTGTATTTTAATTTTAATACGCTTACCAGGTAACTAAGAAACGGTACGCTGAACCTCACAAGCACGTACGCGGAGTTCGCGACCGAAATAGTCTGTCCTGGAAACTTGAACATTCCGCTGTTAATGACGGCCGTCCACTTCCCCTCACCCACGGGATAAGCCGTCGTAACGGTGAAGTTAAAGGCATCTAGCTGAACACTGCTCACTGAAGGAATTGTATATGTCGTGTATGCATTAATGCAGCCTAGAGAGATAAATGAACGTATAAACAAATGTATGAAGCATGCCTAAATACGGGAGAGTTAAGTGAATGTTTATATGTTGAATGCCTAAATACGGGAGAGTTAAGTGAACGTGTTTATGTAGCATGCCTAAATACGGGAGAGTTAAGTGAATGTTTATATGTTGCATGCCTAAATACGGGAGAGGTAAGTGAATGTTTATATGTTGCATGCCTAAATACGAGAGAGTTAAGTGAATGTTTATATGTTGCATGCCTAAATACGGGAGAGTTAAGTGAATGTTTATATGTTGCATGCCTAAATAAGGGAGAGTTAAGTGAATGTTTATATGTTGCATGCCTAAATACGAGAGAGGTAAGTGAATGTTTATATGTAGCATGCCTAAATACGGGAGAGTTAAGTGAATGTTTATATGTTGCATGCCTAAATACGGGAGAGTTAAGTGAATGTTTATATGTTGCATGCCTAAATACGGGAGAGTTAAGTGAATGTTTATATGTTGCATGCCTAAATACGAGAGAGTTAAGTGAATGTTTATATGTTGCATGCCTAAATACGGGAGAGGTAAGTGAATGTTTATATGTAGCATGCCTAAATACGGGAGAGTTAAGTGAATGTTTATATGTTGCATGCCTAAATACGGGAGAGTTAAGTGAATGTTTATATGTTGCATGCCTAAATACGAGAGAGTTAAGTGAATGTTTATATGTTGCATGCCTAAATACGGGAGAGTTAAGTGAATGTTTATATGTTGCATGCCTAAATACGGGAGAGTTAAGTGAACGTGTTTATGTAGCATGCCTAAATACGGGAGAGTTAAGTGAATGTTTATATGTTGCATGCCTAAATACGGGAGAGGTAAGTGAATGTTTATATGTTGCATGCCTAAATACGAGAGAGTTAAGTGAATGTTTATATGTTGCATGCCTAAATACGGGAGAGTTAAGTGAATGTTTATATGTTGCATGCCTAAATAAGGGAGAGTTAAGTGAATGTTTATATGTTGCATGCCTAAATACGAGAGAGGTAAGTGAATGTTTATATGTAGCATGCCTAAATACGGGAGAGTTAAGTGAATGTTTATATGTTGCATGCCTAAATACGGGAGAGTTAAGTGAATGTTTATATGTTGCATGCCTAAATACGGGAGAGTTAAGTGAATGTTTATATGTTGCATGCCTAAATACGAGAGAGTTAAGTGAATGTTTATATGTTGCATGCCTAAATACGGGAGAGGTAAGTGAATGTTTATATGTAGCATGCCTAAATACGGGAGAGTTAAGTGAATGTTTATATGTTGCATGCCTAAATACGGGAGAGTTAAGTGAATGTTTATATGTTGCATGCCTAAATACGAGAGAGTTAAGTGAATGTTTATATGTTGCATGCCTAAATACGGGAGAGTTAAGTGAATGTTTATATGTTGCATGCCTAAATACGGGAGAGTTAAGTGAATGTTTATATGTTGCATGCCTAAATACGAGAGAGTTAAGTGAACGTGTTTATGTAGCATGCCTAAATACGGGAGAGGTAAGTGAATGTTTATATGTTGCGTGCCTAAATACGAGAGAGGTAAGTGAATGTTTATATGTTGCATGCCTAAATACGGGAGAGGTAAGTGAATGTTTATATGTTGCATGCCTAAATACGGGAGAGTTAAGTGAATGTTTATATGTTGCATGCCTAAATACGAGCGAGGTAAGTGAATGTTTATATGTTGCATGCCTAAATACGGGAGAGGTAAGTGAATGTTTATATGTAGCATGCCTAAATACGGGAGAGTTAAGTGAATGTTTATATGTTGCATGCCTAAATACGGGAGAGTTAAGTGAATGTTTATATGTTGCATGCCTAAATACGAGCGAGGTAAGTGAATGTATATATGTTGCATGCCTAAATACGGGAGAGTTAAGTGAATGTTTATATGTTGCATGCCTAAATACGGGAGAGTTAAGTGAATGTTTATATGTTGCATGCCTAAATACGAGAGAGTTAAGTGAACGTGTTTATGTAGCATGCCTAAATACGGGAGAGGTAAGTGAATGTTTATATGTTGCGTGCCTAAATACGAGAGAGGTAAGTGAATGTTTATATGTTGCATGCCTAAATACGGGAGAGGTAAGTGAATGTTTATATGTTGCATGCCTAAATACGGGAGAGTTAAGTGAATGTTTATATGTTGCATGCCTAAATACGAGCGAAGTAAGTGAATGTTTATATGTTGCATGCCTAAATACGCGAGAGGTAAGTGAATGTTTATATGTTGCGTGCCTAAATACGAGAGAGGTAAGTGAATGTTATATGTTGCATGCCTAAATACGGTAGAGTTAAGTGAAATGCGGCATTTAAACTTTATTTTCTACAGATATCGCACTTCGAAAGTTTATAGACACGCGAAATCTAGACGATAATTATCGTCAAAAGTTCGTGTGTCTATGAAATGGCACACGGCGATAATTATTGCCCACATCTCGCATCATCGCATCAGGATTCCGTACTTTACTACAGGAGAGATAAGTAAATGTATATATGTAGCATGCCTATTAAATCAACTTTTGCGCCGGTGCCTATACAACTTCTTATCAGAAAATAAAAATTAACTAAAGTGTAGCTTTAACTTTTGGTTTGACAATTTCGTCTTATATCGTGACTGGTATGTCGCATATTAGAACAAAGACTGCTTTTCAGTCTAGTCGACCTGTATACCAGTCTACTAGCGAGAATGGCGACTGCGCAATGTGCGTCGCATATTTCTTTTGATTTGACAATGAATAGTTTTAGAAAGCAAGCAAATAAATGAATCACTGTTGCATTGGAAAGTGAAAACAAAACAATTGCATATTATGAGCTCCAATTAAAAGAAGTAATTTTCAAAAAAAAATAATCCAGTAAAACGCTTAATTAAAAAAAACTCTCTGGCCTTATCCCAAATAAAATAATAAAAAATCTTGGCTCAAAAAAGGACGTCAGTCTATAAAATATATGTCTCAACATTTATACGGTAATCCTCCACTAGCCAGTTACACTAGTCCCCATTTATACTATATTTCCCACTGCAGTTGTAAAATATTATATTTTAATTTAGTGTTGTTTTGTTTTGTTTTCTTCAATATTTTAATCATTTGTCGTGCTTTTTAAGAACGTTCAACAAGTGGCTGTCATATATAAATGTTATAAATGTTCACATGACTTTTGCTTAGCAGTCGCACTAAATAAAGAAGATATACAAATATGTACAAATAGAATATTATAATAGATCCCGCATGTGATATCTTCATAGTTTAAAGAATATTAAATAATTAAATGTTGTGCCTTACCTAAAGAACTGCGCAGATTGATCGCCAGTAATATCACCATAACACGTCCGTGTCCACCCGCCATGTTCGAGGATGGTCGTCAGGGAATGACCGGCATATATATATATAGTCGTGATTTGTTCATTTGGTTAATTGATTCGTTAAGAGATTTTACCGGACAATGCAATCGCTACCTTGGTTGTGTTTATTCGATCCCGCATAACAATATCCAGTTCATCAACACGCTATTGTCCTTTGTTAGGACCCACAGTATGCTATGGATTCACCCTTAGATGAACTAAGTTTTTAAACTGTCGAGATTGATCTTAGAAAAATATTTCTTATATAGAGTTGATATTAGCTTCAATGTTTGCTTGGGGTGTGGTGATCTGCTATGAACAATATTTTTTCTTGCTAATGATCTTAGAAAAATATTTTAGTACAGAGTTGATACTAGCTTCAATGTATGCTTTGGGTGCAGTTATCTGCTATGAAAATTATTTTGTGTACAATATCAATAATGTTGGTTTATAACTTTTAAACAAATGTTGTTTGGTTAATGAAATATCCTTTAATTAAATAAGTGTCCAATTGCCTATAATATTATTAATATGTTACACGTTAACAAATAAAATTCGGCATACAGTTAAATGTAAGTATAACTGGTACCTTTTATTGAAAATTACTTAAACGGTGAATAATTGGTAACGAATTGCATGTTGAAATAGATTAATTTATTTATTATTGACAATACATTGTATCGTTTTGTTTATAAATAATGTATTAATGCTCCATTAGTAAGTAGCTACCATTAAAATAAATATTCTATTTAAAGACAAACTGAATTACACATGTTCCGTAACATAGGAACTGATTAATTTTCCAATTTGAAGTAATGCTGAACAATCAAATCATTATTAATTTGATATGTTTATTTTTCTATGTAAATTATCCCGATTGTTATAATACAGATAACCGTTTATAAATCGATAACGATTAGTTATATCAATATTAAACATAACAATTAAAGATTCCCAATGAACAGCTTCAACAAAAAGCAATAGTTTCAGGCAAACATACGTACCTCAAATTCGTAAGTCATCTGTTATTGGATCTGGTTCCAAAGAAAATGTTTTGAAGAGATTAACCAAGATGTGTTTTGCTCTAAATACTATGTCAACAACAATACCCAGATGTCGCATATTAACGTCAAGAAGCAGTATATTTCAATTTAAACCTATTTAAGCTCAATTGTATCGACAGCCTTAGGCTTATGAAGACACTGTACTTTGGAAAGAACCTGTACTTTGGAACGATCCTGAGAACGCTCCCCGAGTGGCAATCGAACCCGGGACGGAACCCTATCCATTACACCATTACGATCTTGTATAACAGTATTTTAAAGCCAAGACTGCAAATATTTATAGAAGACAAAACACACATTACACTATATATTCAGTGACTGGGAAGGATTTTTCCATATGCACTGTCTGTGATCTCTGTCTGAAATGGACAGGGACGATCTTCGGTCACGGTTGTCGGACGATTTCGGTATAAGTTACGGGACGAACTATATGTCACTTTAAGAGTGGGTGGTAAAAAAACGTTTTTAAAATGGTATATGGTATTTATTATGTTTATTTGTTAAGCATCCTGTTTATTTTACTATTAGGACTGTGTACTGAAATATAAGTGTACATGTATTATGACTAATATTATACATTTCTTGTATAAAATGACTATACTAAATGCTCTAAAGATGGTTGTATATATTTAATATTTATACTAACGAAAACATATTTTCAAAATATCTGCAAACGTTATTAAAGTCTTAGACAGATGTACGCCTATACCTTTTAAGCTCAGTGGCGATTTTGTAGCTTATTGTAGCTCATTTTGAAAGCCAAAATGTCACGGACGCGAGACGACGCTGTCGCGGCTATACTGACAATCTAATATTCAATGTAACGGACATATGACGATTTTTTTTTTATTATGCTGACCGAATGGGGAAGCATTTAATCGCCTCATTGTCCGTCCATCCGATTTCTTATGCTACTGCCATTCAGTTTGTCCGGCTGTCAAATTATTTTTTCACAATTTTATTCACTATGCTCCTTATACTTCCGTCCTTTCCGTCCGATAGGGAACAGAGTTGACAGGCGCATATTTTCAGGTGGTTCCGTTCTGATGAATTTCAAGAAAGTTATTGTTTTTTATTATAAATTTGACATTTTAAAGGGGCATATCGATAATAAAAAAGTTGTCACAGTGACACTTTTCGCGGGCGCGGAAAAATTAGTAGAAATAGGAAAATTAATGAAATGTACATTTAGTATTGCTACGATCATGCGCACTATGGATCAATGTAGTCGAGCGTAGGAGTGCGCAATTGTGTAGGCTTGAGTTCAAATCCTGCTGGAATCGTGGATCGAACAATATTTTTTTGTGTTGTGTTTTTTCTTATTAATTCGATCAAAATATTTTGATGACAGAAATATTTTCGTGACAAATGGGAATATTATACTGTTTTCATACGTGTTTATATTTATGATGAATACCGTGAATGTGCCCCCTTAATAGGAAATCGGTGTTTCCGAGATCTCACGACTGCGGACGTAGTTTATTTGTATCGAGTGCGCCGGTATTCGCCCCCAAAGGACTTGTTGGGTTACGGGGGATAGTGCAAGATACAGGAGACGCCACATACCAGAGGTGACCCTGTGTCTTTTTCGTGCCAGATGTAAAGCACCTAGTACACAACACATTGGTTTAACGGTTAGTAAGTAAGAGTGTGGCGGGGGCTCGAACCTGCGATCCCTGGGTTGTAAAGCCAGTGCGTTACCTCTTGACCACGGATCCGCCTGAAGTAATAACTCGAATTCAATGAAACTTTATATGCAGCATCCCTACCAAGAGGACATACGGTATATTATGCTAGTCAGTTGTTCCAAGAGTATGTATCAGTCGAGTGGCTTGTGTGATGACGTATCACACGAGAGGCGGAGCCACGAGTGTGATACGAAATAAAGCAAGCCACAAGACTAATACTCTTGTAACAATTGACTAGCGTAATATTCCTTTTATTATATACCACGATGAACTTCAAATGTGCATTTACCTGATTTGTATTTGTTTAAAAACTACAATAATGACTAATCATTGTTGGTATAAATTACATTTGTTTACATAACTCTATGATGACGTCATTAAAAAGTAGTCCGGCTAGTATGGTTATACGGGATCGGAAAAGTAGCGAGTAGTATAATACGGGATTTTGTTTCTGACGACATGTATTTCACCGATTGATACAGCATGTATTTTGTTAAAATTTTAAACAGGTATATAATAAATGCATATATTGTCTGGTCGTTCGGTCTGATGATGTTTTAGGAAGTTATCATCCTAGTATAACTAGGATGATAACTATAGATAAATATAGGAAGTATATTAAAATTGCCATTAAGAAGTTGTGACCATGGATGTCTTTTTTCCTGATATTGTGTTCATCAATCCAAGGCTCAACAGCCGTTCAATCCACATCGTACTCTTCAGGGAAGTTTTAACTCTTCGCATGGTCAAGACAATCGTTCTGTAATTACTGTGGATACGGGCATGACAGCCAGAACAACTCTTTGGATAAGTATCCTGTGCGGTATACATTGCCTCGCCTATTCCAACGGCTCCTTTGGGTGCTTGCAGTTGTCACCACTGTCCTGTATGAATGCGAAGCCTGGGTTATGTCCAAAAACAAGTGCAGCTTCTTACACGATTCCATCAACGATGCCTCCGAGCCAGCACCGGCATCAAGTGGTGTGACTATGTAAAAAAAAAGAAGTATTGGAGCGAGTCAACGTCTTTAGCATCGATGCCATGCTTCTTACCAGATAACTCCGCTGGGCTGGACACCAGTCGTGTATAGAGGACACATTTGCACTGAGTTCGCGCTTCAGCTGATCATTAACGCTTTTCCGTGGGGCGCCTCCTATATGTTTGCACTTGCTGAGCTCCCCATAGAACACTTTTTTGGGCGTTCGTGTGTCCTCCATACGTGTCCAACTCTCGTGTTACCGAGATCCCAGACAGTGATATGAGATAATTTCTCATCTCCACAAAGATATTTTTGATTTTTCACACACAAAAAAGGGATTTCCTCCGATTTGTATGGGATTTACAGCAATTACATTTTGTGAACGTCTAATTGTTTCAATCGAGAAAAATACACCATGCAGACCTCGTGCTTCCCGTCCAAGTTGTAATTAGGTCAAATTACACCAAAACGGAAGTCACATCCTCAGGGTTTCATGTCAGTTAGATAATGAAAACATATGGTTCAGTGTATAATGCATATGATTTTTAAAATACAGTTTAAATGATATGTTTTGGTATCAAATTAAAGGTATATAAGAAATAAGAAAGAAAGTTGTTTTTTGGCACTTCTTTGTCCTTAGTGGTCCCCAGCTTCATAACTTTTTGCCCATGTATTCATGCACAAAATGGCAGCCTCCATGCCCGTTAAAACCGGTGTGTTTATTCTAAGGTAAATATTTTGAGTTTCAACACATATACTTTTTTGACATGCTGTTTTTATAAAGGTTATGACCTTATCTTTCCAACGATGTATGGTGATATAGTGAAAAGTAGCTGGGTCATGGTGAAAATTGAGATCAAACTTTGTATATTTTATATGTAACAATGAAGTAATTTATTTGCGCTTGCGTAACCTTTATTAACGCACTGGAATGGAGAGAATTACTGCCGGATGCCATCTTGAACCCATTGAATGGGATGGTTGCTCTAGTGGACATGAGGGGGGTAGATATGGGAAAGTAAAAGTAAAATGTCCACAAGAGTCACCATCAAAGACCCATTATGTTCACCGTGTTGTTTTTCAGTTTGACATTTTGATTTCACCTGTTTAACTTTAAATTGCCGGTCCTTAGTAAGGAAGGATGTGCTTGTAGGGCAATTGCTCAGAGAAGAAAAAATAGACTTTGCAATTTTAACAGAGACTTGGTTTTCAGATGATAAACAGCACCAATTTGAATGCTCTGATCTCAACCAAAATGACAAAAGTAGCGTTTCGAACCGTAAAAACGAGGTTGGCGGTGGTGTTGCTCTGGCTTGTCGAAGCGGTATAACTATGCGGCGGGATTTAAATGGCGTGACACGAAGCTTTGAGTACGGAGTATGGCAACTAATTTTTAAATACATTACTATACACTGTGTAGGCATTTATAGATCCCCGTCTTTGGCGACTGCTAACCAGTTTGTGTCGGATTTTTTCCATTTCTTAGAAGAAACAGTTCCAAAGTTCTCTAATCTTATGTTAATGGGTGACTTTAACTTATTCACGATGACTGTAACGATATAGCAGAGTTCAATAATTCTTTAGATGCCCTTGATTTGGCACAGCACGTGAATTTTCCGACCCACATCCATGGTCATAGTCTTGACCTAGTGATCTCTGAAGTCGCAAATGGCATTGACATACTTTCATGTGAACCAGGTCCTTTCTTGTCAGACCATTGTGCTGTTAAATTTGTCACGAAAATATTGTCAGCAAGTCTGTTGTATTCCGGAACTTTAAAGATATGGACGATACTAAGTTTGCTAGTGATCTTGCCGAGATATCATTATGTAGTGAATATGTTGATCAATGTGTTGAACAATTTGAAGATGAAATCCTAAACCTACTTGATACGCACGCACCCATGAAAGAAAAAATGCAAACTAATAGAGCTCCAAAACCCTGGTTCAGTGAAGATATTCATATCATGAAACGACTTGCACGTAAATCTGAGAAATTGTGGAGAAAATATCGCCAACCCAGGGACTACGACATTTTCAAAACCTCACTAAATAAATATCACTATGCTCTCAAGAGTGAGAAAGAATTAACTCTTAGTCAGAAAGTATTCTAGTCCTAAGAAGATGCCAAAAAGCTATACAAGTTTGTGAAGGATTTAACCGGAAGTGCGTCTGAAAACTCTATGCCAAAGTTTGAAAGACGGAAGTAGTCTTGCTGATACTTTTGCGGACTATTTCATGGATATGATTGAACAAATACGAGAGTCTCTGAACGATTTTGATAACTTTTGCCCATCTGTGAAAGCGTTGCCATATTTTGAAACTTTTGAAGAACTTTCGGAGGATGAAATCAGAAAACTTATTTGTAAATTACAAACAAAGTCCTCAGAACTGGATATTGTGGCAAAAAAAGTGTTAAAGTCATTCCTTAACGAGCTACTGCCTTCAATTACCAGGCTAGTGAATCTGTCCCTAACTCAAGGAGATTTTCCGACAAAAATGGAAACAGGCAATTGTCAAACCACTTTTGAAAAAATCAGGCCTTGAACTGAATTTAGCCAATTATCGTCCTGTCAGCAATTTGTCATTTCTATCGAAATTGATAGAAAAATCGTCACTTTATAGACTAAATAAACATGTAAATGATCACATCCTACTCCCTAAGAACCAATCCGCTTATAGACAGTTCCACTCGTGCGAGTCGGCTCTACTTCGGCTAGTGAATGATATACTTGATGGGATGGAACATCAAGAGGTTACAGCACTTATAGCTATATACCGTAGTGCCGCATTCGATACGGTCGACCATGGCATCCTCATCCAAGTTCTGAAGAAGCAGTATGGTGTCAGTGGTTCAGCGCTGGAATGGGTAGACTCATACCTGGGACCACGCAGCTGTTGTGTGAGGGTGAATGAAACAACAAGATCTCAGCTGTAGTGTTGCGCAGGGAAGTTGTTTGGGTCCCTGGCTCTACCTGACCTATGCGGAAACTATTTTTGATATTGTGCCCCCATCCATGTCCGTTTTTGGATTTGCGGACGACCATACGGCGAATACACGCTTCCAGCGAACAACAAACGCAGAGGAGACAGCAATTCAGGAACTTAAAGATTGTGCTCTCGTTATCAATGACTGGATGAACAGTAATAAACTAAAAATGAATGCGTCTAAGACAGAGTTCACAATGTTTGGCAGTCGCCATCAATTAAATAAGTGTAAAACCAAAGAAATTGACGTCTGTGGTGATCACAATAAATTACAGAAGTGTATCAAATATCAGGGCGCCTTTCTCGACGACACTCTTAATTTCAAAGAGCATGTTCAACGAAAGTGTAAAACTGCAATGTTGAACTATTTTAAAATCAAGATTATCCGTAAATTCATAACCAAAGAAGCGACTGAGATCTTAGTTCTGTCATTAGTGATTTCTCACTTAGATTATTGCAATGTCATTCTCTATGGTATCACTCAGGCAGAAATTGTAAAATTGCAACGTATTCAAAATATGTGTGCTAAACTTGTTCTGAACAGAAATATGTACGACAGTTCCAAACAGGCACTGTATGATCTGCACTGGTGTCCCATTAAGGCGAGAATTAATTTTAAAATTCTTACTTACATGTACAACTGTTCTGTTGGGAACGCCCCACAATATCTAATTAAACTTTTGTCCAGTAAAGTCTCAAAACGCACACTTAGATCCTCAGAATCATCATTTGGTTGTTATGTTGTTCCTTTCAATAAGATGAAGACTTTCAGTGACATAAGTTTCATTACTGTTGGACCTAGGCTTTGGAATGAACTGCCTTTCAAAGCGAGTCAGTGAACACTTTCAAGAAACATTTCAAAAGTCATTTCTTTAGAAATTATTTTACATTGTTTTAAAATGTGTAGTCACATAACATTAAAAAGAATACTTCTGCTAGTGATTTGATGTATGTTGGTGCTATTAGTGAATATATATTGTGTAAGTTTCACTTCTATATCTTTCTTTAAATATTGTATTTGGATTCTGATGAGTTATGATAACTGATTATTCATGATTGTCATTTTATTGATGTATCAGTGTTGATGATGTTTTATTTTTACATTTATCTATTATTGTACAACGCCGTTGAATATGTATTTTATACGTAGAAATAGGCGTTTAAGCAAATAAACAAGTTTCAAGTTTCAACTAAAGTTGGCTTTGTGAACAGCACGCTTCAATGAATCCTAAGTGCCTTATGTCTTTAATGTGTTCAACTTTATGTTTATTCCTTTTGCTCACACCTTGCATGACCCTTAGAGTCACCATTACCAGTATAACCAGCTATTTTAACATCATTTGATATGTTGCGGGACACTATTTCAGACCATGTACCTTCGTTACCTGATTCGGATACATTTGCGGAGCAATGACCCCTATGGTTTTGGCAAACACAATTGTTCTCCTTATTTCGCAAGCGAGCTCCAATCATGCAAAGTTTATTGGCAATATGTACCCCTACTATTTTCTTGCCTTTAGTGTTATTTTCACAAAACGTGTTTTTCGCGATAGACCCTGTCTGAAATGGGGTCGAGTCGGAATTAATCATGGGGTTATTGTAACACGAGTTCCCCTCTTCATTTACAGTTTTGCCTACTAGGGCATTTCCCTTCACAAGGGACACTCTTTGCTCATGCATGCCCTTAACATTGACACTTTCTACCTTTTCATCAACTTTGTTACTTAATCTTTGCATGGAGCACTGGGCGGGTGCTATTATATTAGCGTTGTTAAGAATCCTGCGCACACCCGTATTGCGATACTTGCTAATGTATCAACACTTTGTACATTTTAACCGCGCACGCCAAACTAGGCCCCAACTTATGGAGTTAGCGGCATCAAAATTTAAATCGCCAAGCCCCTTTTTGAACCCCCTTTCTCGCAAGTGAGCTCGACGCTTTAAAGCCGGCATAGCGACTAGACTTATCACAATAAAAAAGTAAACTATTGTATATGTACACTAATTATATCTACCTTACACTAGTAATCACAATAATGAGTAAACACGCACAGAAAACCTTTTTATTTCCATAGATTACACAGCACTGAGTACTGGATACAGACTGAAGGTTGCTGGAGACTGGCCTAGAAGGAATCCACACCTCACCGACAGGTTCAGGTGTGACAAAAGACTCTTAATTAGTACCTGGCATTGACATGTTTTTGTTTATTGTGTGTCAGGAGGTACAGTCTGTTTATTGTTAGGTAAACAAACCCTTTTCTGTGGTCAGATGGCATCTGACATGCTACTTTTATATGGATTTTACCCCCAAAAAATGCAGACAATAAAAAAAAAGAAGAAGCTCAAAACAGCTTAAAAACCTGGTCTATAACATTTAGAATGCCAATGAAGATTTATTTTTTAATGGTTTGGTTGTGCTACGACATGCCTCATCTGTGATTGAGTGATGTTTATTGACGGGGTCCTTCGGTCTGTGTTGTGCGAATGTACACGGCGTCCCCACCTTAATTATACACAACATTCTTAATATGGAACTCTCAGTCCCTGCTTTATATTGTCTGCCATGAATTAAAGTATTAAAACGATCAGATCACAAAAATTATTACAATATGACAGTAGAAGTAGATAGATCTATGTTGATCTAATACCAACTATAAAATTTCAGGCAAACGCAATTTTTAACGACCTCTGTATTATGTTTTGTTTCTTTTTCCTCATATGTCGATGTCTAATACCCCTAACCCCCCTTAGGCAATCATTTTCATTTCATATTTTGAGGGGGGTTTTCATTGGGTTTTTTCGCTGTTATTACATTTATTTACGTGCGTAGGTGCGTAAGCCCAGCTACGCGCTTGGACGCCACTTGAATGCAGTTATGTTTAAAAGTATGAATTCTTAACCTTTAAGACTGTTAATGCTAACTGCTGGATATATCAACTGCATATTTGGTGCAACCACAACCAATGTGGAACCGTACGACTTCATTCTACTGTGCTATTTGTTCATACTGTAAATATTTTTGTTTTTAATTTGATGTCATTGTTGTGTCTTCAATGTTGGATACATGTATATATGCATTCAAACTATTGAAATTTAAATCATGTCATTATTTATTCAAGTCAAGTCTTGTCAATACATTTATTCACTCAAGTTCATGAACAAATTTAGATATTCGCTATAAATTTTTAAGTTATTAAAAATTAATGATTCGACGTTAGCAGTGCATGTCCATTTAATAGTCCATTTCTCACTTCATTTCAAGACTTCACAGCTTGACACATGCGTGATAATCCATAATCCTTATTAACAGGTAGCGAACCAACTAGCCGTGAAACGGTATAGGTAGCGAAAATATAGAGGTAGCGAACTGACGTGTAGCAAAACTACCAACACCCGTTGTTGCTTTCCATGATTGTGATTGTTTACATGTTTGTTGCTTTATATGTATTTTATTAGTATGTTTCTAGGTTAATTTTACATGTATATAAATAATGACCATTAGAACCACTAGAACATATGAATGAGAATATATATATATAATGTTATGCTTTATTTTGTAATAATTGATTAATGTAATAACGTTCAGACGTATTGGGAATGAACAGAATGTTAATGACATTGTAGACCATATACATAAATGTAGCCAACAGTCTGATGCCTTGGTGGTTTGTAGAACGTCAGTAGGCAACACAAAGCACAGCATTGGAGCAGAGAAATTACGTGTTTATGAAGTAGTCGTTGCAAGCACCTAGCTGAAAGTACTACTAGAAATAGCGAAAACACTTAGAGAATAATATTGAGGATACTAGTAAATTTATACTACCCAACAGTGACGATTACAAGTGATCACTTAATCTTTCATGCAGGCGTTTCAGTCATTAATTACATTGTCATATCATATTTCTATTTTGTGATTGTATTTTTTGTATTATATCGTATTATATTGTATTTCTATTTTAATCACTAGCGTATTCTTACAGTAAAAACCATGGAACACGATCTACTCCTTAATATGTTTTTTTAATCTTCTTCTGTAAATATTTTAAGGCGTTGGTTAGGTTTTATATGAAACCATTGGCGGAAATAAATATATCACTCCCAACTAAACCCCAATCAACGACTGAAAATTTAATTCAACAAGATTTAAAAGAATGTGTTTATTTTTAAAATATATTGCAAATAAGAAAGAAAACTATTAAAACTAAATTTACAGTAGAAAAAAAAAGAAGCCGCTAAAATATCTACATTCACATATTTATTTCAATCCGGAGACATCTCTATCGAAAACATACCGCAAGACAATAATTTTGAGTTATTTCTTCTGACAGTTAATTACTTCGGCTAAACATCAGAAACTACACAATCTGCTTTTGTTAGATTAAATCATTCGACATATTTAAGTCGTCACTTTTCAAATTGTAGCAAAGAAAGGAATAACAGTCTGTGTCGTGTTTGTTGGCAGGTTAGAGAAATCAATATTAGGAAAAAAAAATGCTCACTTTAATGGTTCGATCGGATTGTTGTCAACAACCACGTCATTTCACATGCAGATATTTAAATGACAATATGACTTGCAAGATTTGCAATGTAACTAAGGTTCCTTTCAAATGGCCGAAGTTTGTTACACCAAAATGTAAACCATCCAAGTAAAATGGACTAGTTCGCGTTTGTTTTGTCTTCATTATTGTTAACATTATATCGTACCTCTATGTCGTCAAGGTTTCTATTTGTGCGTGTTGTCATGTCTTGCAATTCGCCGATGTCGTTTCCAAAAAAATAAAAATAGAACAATAAATACATGATGTATACTTACGATGTTTTATGATTATGATGTTCACTTTTATGCATTGTACTTATTATTGTTCGTATTGCAATTTTTTGACTATTATTATTATATTATATTTTAGTCGGCCAATTGTAGGATTTTAGGGCAATTGGGGGGACTTCATTAATTATTCGTTGATTCAGTAAGGAAGACTACAATTAAAATACTTGGTTTACTGATATTTCTTATTTTGTTTCGTAATCTGTTATTGATAAGACATAATCGTTTATTTAAGAAATATTTATGGCAATAAAAGTATGTAATTTTGTTTTAGTCATTAGCATTACTTGTAGTACCAAGGACTATAAAGTACTGATGTGTGTTTCACTGTTTACTTCTTGTTGTATTGATATTTTTATTGTACTAAGTATTGTGCTGTCACATGAAAAAAAAGCCAATGAAAGGATACCTCAATTTTGTTAGAATAGGAATTCTAATCTTGTAAGCGGGGGCAGATGTAACCCGAATGTTTGATCTAAAATGTTACTTGATATACTTAAATGTATTTTTTAAATTGTCGCTCGTAATATCGGTGAATACATTTTAGAATTTATATATTGACGAAAACCGACGTTTCAGTATTTGAAAATATGTATAGGTTATTGCTAAGAAACATTAGATTTATAGATATTTTAGGAGCGTTGTTTTGTTGCCGTCCGTTGGTGGGATTCCACTTTTGTGGTGTTTGTTGCAGTGGTGGTTGTCGCGTGTCGGGTTGGTTCAGTTAATGAATACTTATTTGCAGGCGATACAAAGACACAGGAGATATCACGAACTCAAGACTTAATGAAATTGAAAGCCCGATGACGCACGCATCTATATGAAACATAACTATTGGGGAATTGATTGGAGATAAAACATTCATTGGGAAAAATATCACTAAGAATAATTAGAAGTTCGGTCAGTGAACTCTAATCTGAGAGGTCAGTTGTTGAGATTGGGTGCGTGGCGCGCACTTGCCTGACGCACAAGAGATTTCTATAGGTTCAAATATATCACGTGGTAGCTGAAATATTAATTTATGCATGAACAATGATACGTGGTACTGAAATAGTATTTGAGGACCGCGCTCGGCAAGTCCGGCGTGCGTTCTTAACTTCTATTTCAGAATAAAATTGAGGTCCTTTCCAAGTGGACTATATTATTATTCGCCCTTCTCACATATTTGCCAACATCGCATAATAAACACTTCTACTGATTCCGGCGAAAATAGGCGGGAATATCTGGTGGAGAATACGTATTGGAGAATAGAGGACCATCGAGGGATCATTTAGTAAACTTTCAAGACTAACTAACATGACAGTAATAGGAAACTTCAACGCAAATTGTTAACGAAATCCTCCCATACGAACAACCGCATACTCTGTTTTCACCAATCTATAGGCTGATATTTCTCGGGCGAATTTTTAAACTAAAATCTTAGCGTAATAACGAACGTCACCTATAAAGTCTACGTCTGTAATGTTTACGATTTCTTGGTACTCACATATGTCTCAGTGTTATATTTTATTTCGCAATGCCTTTGTAAAATTGCATAATCTTTAATTGTGTTTTTTTTTTGTTTTTTTTTTTACTGTTTTACCATTTTTGTCTTGTTTTTAGCTCACCTGAGCACACATGGTGAGCTTTAGTGATCGCCCTTTGTACGTCGTCCGTGCGTCGTCAACTTTTCATTCAAACAGCATCTCCTCCAAAACCAATCAGCGGATTTTCACCAAACTTCATAGGAATGGTCATTGGGTGACCCTCTTTCAAAGTTGATCAACTTGTAACGGTCTGTTGCATATGTAGGTCACCAGAGCTAAAATAGATGTAAAAAGTGTAAACTTTAAAATCTAATCTGAAACCACCGGGCCCAGATGTTTCATATTTGGTATGTAACATCCTATAGTGGTCCTCTACAAAGATTCTTCAAATTATGCCCCGAGGGTCAAAACTGGTCACGCCCCGGGGGTCACATAGTTTATAAAGAATATATAGCAAAATGACTTTAAATCTCATTTGAAACCGCAGGCTCAGAGGTTTCATATTTGGTATGTAACATCCTTTAGTGGTCCTTTACAAAGTTTGTTCAAATAATGCCCATGGGGTCAAAACGGGCCACGCCTAGGGGGTCACATGGTTTATATAGAATATGTAGCAAAATGACTTTAAAAGTCTTCTCCTTTGAAACCACAAGGCTCATAGGTTTAATATTTGGTATGTAGCATCAATAGTGGTCCGCTACAAAGATTGTTCAAATTATGCCCCTGGGATCATAACTGGCAACGGCCCGGGGTCACATGGGTAATATAAATTTAAATAGCAAAATGACTTTAAAAATCTCTGAAACTGCAAGGCCCAGAGGTTTCATATTTGGTATGTAACATCATATAGTGGTCCTTTACAAATATTGTTCAATTTATGCCCCAGAGGTCAAAACGGGCCACGCCCCGGGGGTCACATGGTTTATATAGACTTAAATAGCAAAATGACTCTAAAAGTCTTCTAAGAAACCGCAAGGCCCAAAGGTTTCTTATTTGGTATGTAACATCATATAGTAGTCCTCTACAAACATTTTTCAAATTAATACGCCTGGGGTCAAAACTGACCACTCCCCGGTGGTCACAGTGTTTATTAAAACTTGAATAGCAAAATGTATTTAAAAATTATTCTCTGGAAGCGCAAGGCCGAGAGGTTTCGTATTTGGTTTGTAACCTCCTATTTTGGTCTTCTACAAAGATTGTTCAAATTATGCCCCATGTGTCAAAACTGACCACACCCCAAGGATCACATGGTTTATACAGACTTAAATAGCAAATTCCAATATGGTTACAAGGTCTCAGGTGAGCGTCCTAGGGCCCTCTTGTAAAGAACGGTCAACTTATGGCTCCCGTATTCGACTATTGTAAATGTTCACTGAAATTTGCTTACACGTAACATTCAATAAATAAGATTAACAAATATGTACAATTATAATATAACAATTGAAACCACATAAACACTAATTTTCTTCAAAGCTTTTATCATGTTAACATATTTAAAAGTTGATGCCTTACCTAACGAAATACGAAGGTTGATCGCCAGTTAAATTACAATGCCACGTGCCTGTACCCCCGCCATCATCGAGAACATTGGATAAAATGGGCGACCGGTAGTGTCCGGTTGATATATGGTAGGTATCGTAACATTTACAACAACGCGTTATATTTGGGTAATTGATTCGTTAAGTGACTTAACCGGACAATTCTATTTTTGTTACTTCGGTTGTGTTTATTCGATCCCACATCACAATGTGCAGTTCAACTACAAACGGTTGTCCTTTGTTAGGTCACATAGCGTGTAATGGATTCACTCGTAGATGAACCCAGTCCGTCAACAGATGTTTCATTTTTGTTGACACTTTCTATAAGGCCATACCAGTTGGTATTTCCTGTTAGAAACAAAATGAGATCATAAAACAACATTCGTAATTAAAAACGGATGTTCATTCTATTCTGCTATTTGTTTTCGTAAATATTCTTCCAAAATTAATTAATTGAATGTCATTGTATCTTATACTTGTATAAAAAGGGTAAACATGTTCTTATTGAATGTACAATATTTTACTTAGCATTTTTGTTCTGAGTGGCGAGATACGGGTTAAAATACTATTAATTTTAAAGTACCATAATATTTCTGGTGCACAGTCAATGTCTAAAACATAACAGTGAGAAAAAATGGATATAACTTACATTCATATTCGAATGAAGATACTTTCCATGCGAATATCTTATAGCGAGTGCACATACAATTTAAACATAAGAACTTGTTTAATGAATACTACTATCTTAAATAAGACTTATTTATGTATGACATTGTATAATATAAGTTTAATTATATTGTAATGGCATTAGTTCTGGGTCGCTTTTCAACTCTTTTTGTTCCATACCCGTTGTCATTCGATATTGTTTGTATATCATTTATTTGTCATAATGGTGTTATCAAATATTATTTTGAGTCATTGTTTTTGTGTTGTTTAATGACAAAATAAATTAAACTGCAGTATGAACTGGACAGGTGGTCAATACTATGTTTAACCTGCAAATACTGGTCCATTGAATCCAGCTCACTTTAAAACGAAAATCATATCAGTCAAATTTAAAGATGCAGAAATGGCAATACAATTGTTACATAATAAGTGTGTTCTTAATTATTCTGTAATTTTATTGTTATACTATCGCAATGCTTTGAAAAGTATCCAATGTTTTTATCACTCATCAGTATTACTTTGCCATGCAAGGTAACAAAAAGACAATTCATTGAGAATGTTCAGTCAACTGTTATGTTACAGCATGAAATAATTTGTTTTGTAAATTGCAATGAAATTTTGATCAATTCTGTTTTTTATTACTAGTATTTAAATGCATTCAATGTATTGTTACGCAATAAACAAGGTGATAATACAAAATGTTTTATAAATTGTGTGTGAATATTCATTGAAAATGTTTAATGGACCACTGATGACCACATTCGGAATAGTGGAACACTGATCATTATTATCTTAAACATTCAGATTATGTCATTGTTTTCATGTAGATGAAGTGAAAATAAATCACAGCCTTGCTTGCAACAAAAACGTTACGTTATCAAACTACTTATACATTTTTAATAAAATCACTGAAATAGTTCAATCTACCACTGTTGACAACTTTGAATATCATTAACAACAACTAGTTTAAACAATCAGCTAAAGCTGGGATGGTTGATTCGTACCAACCTGCCAAATAGGGCAATCGCCTTTGAATTACAACTGCAATCTTGCCTATAATTATATCCATAATATTCATTTACAACTTTATATAACTGTAAAGTATGAATCGAACATATATTCCTGACCAATCATACCATTCAATATAACTGCTATTGTGTAACAAAGAGGCAATAACTTTTCTGTAGACGACTGACCTGACCAATTTTAACTTTTAATTGAGGATCCGAAAATAAATTCCTATTTTTCACAATGTCATGCATTAATTAGGTGATCAAAATCAATTAATTAACTGACGGATCTGTCTAATTCCATGAGTGATTTGAGAACATATACACTGGCTTAATTAGCAAGTTGGAAGGTCAAATTAATTAATACAAGATAGTACCCTAGCTGTAAATAACTAATTATGAATTTATGTGCTTTATATTAAAGACGTATGTATTCATTAGACATAAAAGAAGATAATAAAGTTTTGGGGCACTGTGTTGACCATTACAGTTTACTATCGGACACACAAACAGATTGACAGACTATTTGAACAGTTTATCTTCCGACATGCAATTGACGGATAGCTATTGGATTTTTAACAAAGCTTACTCTGGTCAATATCCGAAAAAGACTGTTTACAGATGACGATTTTTTTACAAGACATCTCTGTCAAACAATTATTGTTTGTTTGTTTGTTTGTTTGAATATTTCGCCGTTTTTAACGGTCATATCACGGCAGTCAGTTAACCTACTCACACTTTCCTGGGCAAGCTGAGCCGATCTAAGCAGTTTACCAGTACTTAGTGCACATACCTATGCCAGTAACTGACAACTGCCCTCCTTGAATCAGAGGTAGGGGGAGAATAGCCGTAGAAATAATTTCATGACCATTTATTTTGTAGATATAAAGCATAATCGTGCTATGCGAAAATAGCTTAACAACACAACCGTTTCTATTAGCTGTTGAAACATATACTTATTTGTTAATGTAGTTAAAACTTTTCATAATATAATTACACAAGTATATACACATGCAAAATATTACATGATATATGATATAGTTCAGATAGTTTCTATACATTAGCTCAATGTAAACAAACGTTTAAAAGTAGGGTTGCCTTATATATTTTGTACCTGTACAGGTATTAATGCTCGGACATATTAATGTGACACGGACCTTTATGCATGAATATATTACGAATCCGTTTATGAATGCATTCGTTTTCGTACTGAAATCGAGTTGAATCGATAAAAGAGTAGCCCACTGAAAATATAGTTATGGTGTCATAAAACTTGTGAAACACGTGCACGGACAAAACTGAGTATAAATTTTTCGCCCCGTAATTTACGCTAATATAGTTCACCAGTGTCAGGTTAATGTATCCGAGCTATAATTTGAGATTATATATACAATCAAATTTCATTTTACTCTATCTGCAAATAATTACCTTTTCATTCTGTTAGTGTACTATGGTTTTAAATGGTAATATCTCTGTAACAGAACATTAAACTCGAGAAATGACTACACAAACAAATTCGCCTTTACTAAAATAATTTCAGTATACATTGGACTTATAATGGGTCAACAGTGTACACATATGTCGACACAGATGCCATTAATTTATGCGATTCAATGTCTTTAAAACCTTGGCATTCGAGACCATCCGGCCGCCACAAGAACCCTTCGCATTCGGTATCCCGAAGACATCTTCTAGTACAACGCAGAACGTTAGAATATTTGTCTTCCCACCTCAGGGTGCCCGTTACGAGATGCCGTCTGCTCGCAGGTCTTTCAGACATCATGACTAAAATGGAAACGAGAACATATTCGTAGTATTGATCAAAGGACAAGAAATGCTTACATAAACCAAAATAAAATGTTTATTTTGTGAAGTCATTAAGTATCTTCATAATACATGTAATACCAAAACGAATACCAGTGAATTTCTGTAAAACTCTTACCCCGTGTAATAGTGATCTGTGTATTGGTTGTAGAATGTGGTACGTCTGTCTGTGTCTCTGTACTTCCATCAGAAGATACTGTTGTTTGTACTTGATTTACAGCAGCCTCCGTTGATAAAAATGTCGCCTGTACTGTTGTTATTTGCGTATCACCTTCAGTCGTTGCTATTGGTGATGCCGTTGAAGACTCATTTAATGGCGCATTTCTGGTTGCCAAAGCATTTGGTACGGTAGCGTCAGTCACATCCAGTTCCGTCTCAACTGCATTTGTAGTCACACTAGCTGAAGTAACTTGTGCGTTAGCTGGTATTGTAGAATATGTTACAGCCGCTGTGGTCGAATCAGATTGAATTATACTGTCCCCCGTGCTTGTAGTTGCAGCAAGTGCTGCTTGTGATACAGTTGCGTCAGTGCCAACGGTTGCATCTGTTGTAAATGGCGTCGTTAATTGAGTTTGTGGGGCAACGTTAGCAGTCGATGTTGTCACTTGTGTTGTTGCAACCGTTGTTTGTGCGAGTTGGTTGCTGGCGGCAACGGCTGCTGATTCGCCAATGTATAGTTTGCATTTCCCGTTGGCAACTATGGATTGTACATTACTGCCTGTTTCTACACTGAACGTTATTTCACTGTTACCATTATTCGCGTATATCATTCTTACAACTATATATTTTCCATAAGGGTCGGATAAAATCTTTTGTGTCCCCTGGTAATCCTGAAAGAATTTTTATAAAACGTTTAGGTAACTCCCATCTTATAAGTCGGTTTGATTGAAAAAAAACGAGGGTGTATTAAAACACATCTGAGTCGTTTCTTGGTAAAAACAGAGCAGTAGATTCTTTGAAAAATGAATATTGAAGCGATCACAATGAAAATATATTAAGGTCTTAGAACCGATTTTACCGTTCATATATATTAAACACATTTTGTGTTTAACTATTTCCTTTTCATTTTTAGACTAGTAGAATCATCATTTGATATTATTCAATAATGTTACATAATGATGTCATTGATCTCTCAGTACATTATTTAATGGCGATTTAAGGGTTTAACGTGGTTGTTATATTATATTCTACGAATAACGTCGCTTTGGTGTCAGGCGAGTAACGGGTAATTCCCAATAAATGAAGACGTCATTTATGGTCTAATTACCACAAAACGGAAGTCAGTTAGATAATAAGCACATATAGTTGAGTGCAGGATGCATAGAATTTGTAAAATACAGTTTAAATGATATGTTTTGGTATCATTTTAAAGGTATAAATGTAAGCAATAAGAAAAAAGCATGTTTTGTGCATTTCTTTGTCTAGTGGTTCCCAGCTTCATAACTTTTGGCCCATGTATTCATGCGCAAAATGGCAGCATCCATGCCCGTCAAAACCGGTGTGTGTTTTCTAAGGTAAATATTTTGAGTTATAACGCATAGATTTTTTTGACATGTTGTTTTTTTAAAAGGTTATGGCCTTATCTTTCCAACAATGTGTGGTGATATATTGGAAAGTAGCTTGGTCATGGTGAAAATTGAGATCAAACTTTGAATATTTTATATGCTACAAAAAAGGAATTTATTTGCGCATGCGTAACATTATGTCTACCACAATCCACTGATTTGCATTATCAATAACTTGACAATTTGATTGCGAAAGAGTTATAATAATACGCATTAAAGTAATTAAAAGTCGATTTCGATTTGAATTCATGCTAGCATCAGGTTATGTTATACAGATAAAGCACGCATGGCAAACGTTAATAACTCGATTTTTTTTCGTTAAATTCAAACAAATGTATGGCCGTCAATGTGTTGGTTATCATAAAATTTCAAAAGCTTGACTTTTGGTAAGTTATATCATGTAATGGTTGTCATTTATGAACGTTCAACAAGATTGCATAACATATAAACACGGTAAAAAAAATACATAAAGTACATTTCAGTAGTAAATTAATATGTTGTGATGATCTAACTAGTTTGCGCAAATAATATATGTGGTATACATTTAATAACTATTACAATAGTCGTTGTCATTCTTGAACAAAATACACATATTGAAAATTATAATCATTTAACATTACACGTAGTATACTTCGTGCTTACGTAAACTGCCGAGAAACTACACATCATACATGCATAGAATGTTAAAAAATATATTTAAAAAAAAAAAAAAAAGGTAATAAAGCTGCAGCAGGACAGATATTCCTTTATATGAAGACAAATGAACAATTGAGCGACTCGTATATAAAGTTAAAATGTTCCCGAAAAGTGACCGACAATATAGCACTATATACAACAAGACAAAATAAGAAGAACCAAACACAAACACAGACATGATTTAAACTGGGATCACTGCCTTGAAAGGGTCAGGGCAAAGCTATAAACCAATTATGAGTACTTACAGAATATGTTGCAAGAGCCACAGATTCGTTGAATGAAATGAAGGAGAATGATTCATTGGCCCCGTATTGAAGACCTGGGAATTGGTACGAACACCTGGCTATCAAGGAGGTCCGACCGTTAGACGACGGGTTACTGCTGACCCATGTGAAACTGGCGTCTGCTAGAAACGGGTCTGTAAAGGTATAGCTTCTTTAAGGAGTTTTAAATGTGAAGTGATGCGGCAAGACATGTAAGTGAAAAGATAAAACATCTAGTAGTTTTAAATTTGAAGTTTGATGCAGCAAAACACTGGGGTAAAAAGATAGAACATATTGATTTGTTTACAAATGTAATACTATCTAAGCGAAGCTGAGTTCAGCAAAAAATGTATCTTAAATGTATCACCGAATGCGCCATTGTTTTACAGTACAAAAAAACGAATATACATGAACTGTGTTTCTCACCTCGTGAAACATAGTGTACACATACTTTACATCGACTGTGTTGAATATAATGACCTTACTGCAGAGTATGTAAAAATAATAATGTCGTTCCATAGTCTGTATATTTTAATAAAGTATGTACATGTACATAGAAACATGTAATTTGATTTGATTATAGAACTTATAATTTAACATTAACAACATAACAAAATCTTCATGTGCAATACATTTGTTTTCACTCACCAATATATCAGGACCGGTCACTGTATGTATACACTCGCCAAACAAAAGATATGGTCGTGTTTTTTTTTACTTTCCGCACAAATGTTGACTAGTGTATTTTAGACTATCTACACAAATGATTAAGTCGTGTATTTTTACTGTCTTTGTGATATATCCGTGCATTTTACTATTTTTTAAATTATCTACCAGCTAGAGGGGTGTCCGGATAGAGGCCATTAGTTTCTGCTTGTTTTACCGCTTCTTCAAGCGTCGTAAAGAGTTCGCAGTCGCCCCCAGGAATGGATGTCCCCAGCCAAAGGGCGTAATCGAACTCGAAGGAGAACTGAAACGCGTCATTGGCCACGTATCCGACGTTAGTGATAAGCCATCGGGAATCCGGATCCTGACTAGCAACTCCATTTCCGTTGAGGTAGTCCTGAATAGGAATGTGATATTGATGTTGGCGTGCAATCGTTTGATTTATACGATTTTAATTCGCAATTATATCAAAATGCAGGTGACATTTTGCAGATCAAAGGTGTGCATTAAACAAATTATTGCAATCGGGTGCAGTTTCAAACCATCTCAGGTACCAAACCATCAGTGCAAGAAAGCAAGTTGAAACAAAACATGCGCACTAGTCTCGTTGGGAATAACTCAGCTTTTCATTTGAAAAACGTCGTAAAGATTGTATGACGTTGTAATAAATAACATCAAATGGAAACATTTAAGAGCCCAAAAACACAATAATTATTTATTTTATAAAAACAACAATGACCGACACTGCTTAGGTCTCCATATCAAATTCATAAGTATAGATATCTAGATACATGTACAACTTAGCTCTATTATGAACTGAAAATATCTATAAATAGCTTATATGTTGCTGTAAATATGGGGAAATTATCTGAAGAAGAATTACAGTGACTTTTAAATTTCTGCACTTGAATGTCATCAAACTAGTCAAAATCGATGACTTTGAAGATGACACTAATCGTGCTGGTGTTTTGATGTTTGCCACATTGTTATTATTTCGTTCCCCTTTTTAAGTCCACATATGATATAACTGACACATTATTGCCAACATGAAAACAGGGCCCTTATTCACTAACCTATTCCTAGACTTAAGAATAAAGAATAGACTTAGACTGAGGAATAAATAACTGTTTGTTTGCACGTAGACTCGGTAACAATGTTGCTAATGTCATAATTAATCATTCTAAATAAAGAATGCTGTAATATGAGTGGGTGAATACCATGTAACATTCAAATTAACAGCGTTCCTAGAACAAAACAGTTTCAAGAATATTCGTAATTCTTAGTCTTAAGTCTAAGAATTGGTTGGTGAATACGGGCCCAGTTCATGTTAAGGTTCATCAGTACATGCAGAGTATTGTACAATAGAACAAAAACTCTATAGAAGAATTCTTATACTTTTTAATTACTGCATTTGAGTGTCATCAAACTAGGCAAAGCCGACGACCTTGAAGATGACACTAATCGTGCTCGTGTTTTTATGTTTGACACATTGTTATTAGTTCGTTCCCCTCTTTCAGTCACTATATAACGGACACATTGTTGCCAACATGCAAACGGTTTAGGTTAATGTTCATCAATACATGTCAGAGCATTGTACAATAGAAGAAAATAATATACAGAACAACGCTTATACCTTTTATAACTGCATTTAAAGGGACAGTTTCACAGATTGGGGTTGGACAAACTATTCTCTAAAAATGGAATTTTAAAAAGGGAATTTGTAGAATCTATCAACGCTTTTCGTCTGTTATGCTGTTTTGGTTGCAAAACATAATTATCCTGATACTTGTTGCACTATTTTGTGCAAAAAGTTACTAGGGTATGTCTACCAGGTGAAAGTTTTCTCGACAAATAAAAGATATTCGTCAAAGGTTCAACTTTGCACAAACAATATAATTTTCAAACCTTGAAATATTAACAATAAATGTATTATTGAAGAGGAAAAAGTCACTTTTAGAAAATTATTTTGCACAGCCAAACTCTGTGAAACTGCCCCTTTAAGAGTCATTAATCTAGGCAAAGTAGATGGCCTTGAAGATGCCACTAATCGTGCTCGTGTTTTGATGTTTGATGGCACGTTGTTATTGCGTTCCCTTACTCATAGATTGCATCTGTTTTGTTCAGTTAATGGAATATTATGTTCACCTTTTAGATTGCAACTAATCGTGCTCGTGTTTTGATGTTTGATGGTACGTTGTTATTTCGTTCCGTCAATGCCAGAATGCATCTGCATTGTTCAGTTAATGGAATATTCTGTTCACGTCTGAATATGTGTTGAATTTAAAACCAATTTCCGAGTGCATGAAATTGATATTGATTGTCATATCGTTTTAGAGACATTAATCAACATCTTTCATACTTGTTTCTTTCATACTTGTTTCGTAAACGGAACGACATTTTTACCTGAAAGGGCGACTTTTTATTAAGAGTTGTTGATTATTTCTAAAGTGAATGGTGTCATTGTGTAACCCTCTTGAGTTAACCTGAAGCAATCGATGATTCTCCAAGTACGAGAAATCGTGAATCAGTAGGTCAGTAAGCAACATCAGTTATCGTACATTGACTACAATAATAAAATACTAAGTAAAAATGTCGCGATTATATGAGTTTTAATACACTAACGAATGTCGAGATTAAAATAGCGCACATCCGCCATATGCACTTAGAATAATTTTATGGCGTGTACTCCAGAAGACCTAACATGTTTATTCTAAGCACCGTTGCATATATTAACCCTTATATTAACAAAAACAAACGGCGGTTTGCTATAATTTTTTATTTAATGCTTCAAATATATTTAAACCAGAGGATTATTGAGACACGTTCGAGTCCGTTTTCTGGGTAGAGCCAGTACTCAGTGTCTTTTGAGAAAGATATTTCGAACGATCACTGAGTAGTAATCGAACTAACGACCACCAGATTCCAAGGCGGACGCCATATCTATTACACCACTGCGACCTTACCTATTATTACTCGTTTAATACATATCACCCACACATTCGTGTTTTGTTTGCCAGGCATAAATAAACATCCTAACAAACTAATAATTATTAGTAGAAGACAGCACGTTGGCTGAACAAGTATGTAATCTAGAAGGGCAGCGGGCATGGCCCTTGACTTTGGAAAAGGGCATTGTGCGCTTGATACTGTCAAAAAGGGCATTGTGCGCTTGATACTGTCAAAAAGGGCATTGTGCGCTTGATACTGTCAAAAAGGGCATTGTGCGCGTGATACTGTTAACAAGGGCAATGAACAATGCTTGAGCTTTTAAGTTTAGGGAATAAAATCTTTCTGGATTTGTTTTTCAAATGTGTCAATGGTTCATTTTTTTTGTCGAGTTTCTATCAAGGAAAAACGACTGAGGTACGGCCATACTAGATCTAGCCATGTTACGGAAATAATCCTGGCGAGCCCGTAAGGTTAATACATGAAATTAACTTAATCCAACAAAGAAATTTTAATCCCACGTAAACTACAACCAAACGCATTACATAATTTGATATAATGTAGAAATGATAATGCAATCAAACAATTTAAGAGGGAGTAGAGAGGTAAGTGTTACATGGCTTGAGCAAGGGTATTTAATACTAATTATGAACAGATTAAACTGTAAGAGTTTAGGTTATGTAATACAGTATAACAAAAAGAAACCTGGTTAAAAGTAACAATGCGATCAAAATAAAGACTCGCCTGTATTATTACATCATAGTAATACGACAAACCAATGTATGACATTTAGGGAATGGCTGCAAAGTATGACCGGATAAAATCTAGGGTGTGTACAACGACGAGAAAAAGTGAATTTGACTTTTAATAGCATTGGAACCACGACGCCGTATGACTAGACGTATCACCCTGTGTTGTGACAATAGTCATGGTGCAATAACCAATCCCTCTTTCTGGTAAAAACATACAATACGTGTTCTTTATTAATTAAAAAGAAAGGCCTTTTAAAAATATTCCATTTAATTGACAACTTTGACTTTAGTTGATTTTGTAATTGTACGTGTAAAGAATATTTATATTCAGGCGCTTTTGACTTAGTAAATGTACATGTAAAGGATATTTATATTCAGACGCTTTAGACTGTGTAATTGTACATGTAAAGAATATTTATAATCAGGCGCGGATACAGGATTGGGAGTTACAGGGGGTGGAAACAATGGGTACCTACCAACCAATACATATGAGGCGTGTCGTAGGAAAATCGGGCTTATGGTAATGCATGTGCGTAAAGTGTCGTCCCGGATCAGCCTGTGCAGTCCGGGACGACACTTTCCGCCTCCAGTGGATTTATGTCAAGAAGAGACAACCTCAAAACAGAAAATATCATAAAAGCGGAAAGTGTCTTCCCTGATTAGCCTGTGTGGACTTGATAAGCGAATAGTATTGGACTCCTGACATATTTTTAAACAGAAACAAAACATATTAACTGTAAAGTATGGGCGTTTTCAACTAGAACCAATGCGATATAATGATGCCGTAGTTCTCAGTGAACTGCACTCAATGCGTTGACAACAACACTTCATGGGATAAATCCCCATCACTTGTTCCTCTATCATGTCTGCAGCAGTATTTAAAATTAATCAGCATGTATGGTAAACCCCGTTGAAACGATTGTACAGGTATTTTACATAATAATGCCTTCAACCAAAAAATAAGTATGATTTATTTGTTTCCTTCGAAACTTTTGTTCTTTAACGTTCTTGATATAGGCCTAGTAAGATAAAACCGTGATAGGAATTCTAAAAATGTACACCGAAAACTAGAAAGCATTCGGAGATCAAAGAAATTACAAAACTTGTATAGGACAGCTACAAATCTACTTCGAAAACTAGGAATCACAGATCTCTAACACGGCATTTCATTGCCCCACGAGTTGTTCAACTCATAAGTTAAACAGCATAATGCGGCAATTCGCCCAATCTACACAATAATACAGAATCATTGAGAAAATCTGGAACCACATGGTGATCTGGATCACAACTAAAATCTACTAATCCCCGTTCTTTGGGCCATTCCCGGCCTGCCCAGAACATTCCATGCAAAACGGTTTTGAGATGTATAGCTCTTTGCGTTAATATGCTACCAAACAAACAAACAAATAAAACAAATCAACGCCGGTAAAAACATATGAGGCGTGTCGTGCCGTGGGAACCCGGGCTTTATGCTTGTGCGTAAATTGTCGTCCTGGATCAGCCTGTGCAGTCCGCACATGCTAATCCAGGACGGCACATTCCGCTTTAAGGTATTTTCTGTTACAATGAAGCCTCTTCCAAACATATAACCACTGCAGGCGGAAAGTGTCATCCCGGATTAGCCTGTGCAGACTGCAGAGGTTTATCCAGGACGACACTTTACGCAGGTGCATTAAGCCCAGGTTTCCCACGACACGCCTCATCTATAACCTCATTGGCAACGGCGTTCATACCTTGTAGCGCGTGATCGGCACGCTGAATCTTATGAATATGTAGGCGGAGTTTGCCGCTGTGATGCTCTGTCCTACAAACTGAAACTGGACGTTCTGGACAGTGGCCGTCCACGTACCCCCACCCACAGGCTGTTTACTGGATGCCGTGTAGGTCGCGTTGTCCAGCTGGATGCATTGCACTGACGACGAAGGGAAAATGACATGTTCTTAACGCGATGTGCATTAAACGAAAAATTGAATCGAGTGATCAGAAATGTGCATTGAAAGTAGGCCTATTAGTCATATTTAAGTATTACTATATATGATATATATAATACCAGGAAATTATTATATATTTTTAAATGTTAACTAAAATATTATATTTTCAGTAATATACGAACGAAACGCTCCGTCTTCAATAGCTTTTATTATTATTTATCTATCTCATTTTGTATGATTATGATTATTATTATGATTATGATTATGATTATGATTATTATTAAGATTATTATTATAATCACCATCATCATTCTTGTCATTTGTATCATTATCATTATTAAAGCAAAACATTTCAGTAAACAAACCTGCTGCCGAGCTCAAAATAAAGGTAAAAGTTATTCCAGTTATGGAACACATGCTTATTTCAACCATATGGACATAGTTTTATTCCGGTTTTGATACATATTCACATTGATGTCAACGTTCGGGTGTTCCATAACGACCACCAAAGTCACGTGATTCTTGACATCAAATGGTGTCATCCGCAACGTGTATCGCGTGTAACAACAGCGAGCTCACTTAACCGAAGGCGCGAACCAATAAGCACAGCAAGAAAGCAACATGCGTCTAATGACGTGGGCTGGGAAATTGATTGTTCCAATATAATTCACGGCAGAAATTTAGTACATGCAAGTATGGGTATTCCAGTTTGTTGAAACGTCTCTAAAACACACGTGTTGCTCGTGAAATTGGCTTCCCAATAAGACGGACTTTTTACAAAAATTCATGGTATGTTTTATTAGTGTATTAAGAGCTAAAAGATTGTGCAATATAGTAAAAAAATATTTTACATGTAGATTTTCGTTCTTAACACAAAGAACACAGTTTATCATTGTTTATTCTCCGATAAATAAAACAGAAAATGGTCTGGAATATGAAAAGTGTTTTGTTCAATGAAAGGTGAAAGTCGCCAAATTTCTGACTGAAAAGTAAAGCAGTCATCTTACTTTATGTCTTAAAACGTTTTTAGTTGTTAAATATCATACGTCAAAAACATTAGGTTTGCTGGATATCGTTAATTTCGAAAACATTTATTCTCAAAGTGTTTACAAACATTAGCTTTATATTAGCTGGCGACTCCAATTACATTGGACAATTCACCGTTAACATTCGGCGAGCTGCACGATAAAAATCATGTTACATAAAATCTGATCCTCCGAATGAAACGTTTACTGTTGAAACGTTTACTGTTTAGGTCTAATTACTCTAAAAACGGAAGTCACATCCTCAGGGGTTATCTACGTGTCCGTTAGATAATAAGCACATATGGTTGAGTGCAGGATGCATAGAATTTGTAAAATACAGTTTCAATGATATGTTTGGGTATCATTTTAAATGTATATATGTAAGCAATAAGAAAAAAAGCCTGTTTTTGTGCACTACTTTGTCTAGTGGTTCCCAGCTTCATAACTTTTGGCCCATGTATTCATGCGCGAAATGGAAGCCTCCATGCCCGTCAAAACCGGTGTGTTTTTTCTAAGGTGAATATTTTAAGTTACAGCGCATATAATTGTTTGCTGTTTTACTTTTCAAAAGGTTATGACCATATCTTTCCAACCATGTATGCTGATATATTGGAAAGTAGCTTGGTCATTGTGAAAATTGAGATCAAACTTTGAATATTTTATACATAACAAAGAAGGAATATATTTGCGCATGCGTAACCTTTAGTTTAGTTTAAATTGTAACACCTTATAAGTGCCTTTAATCTCGTTGTTTTAATATGCGATAAAGCGTTCGTGGTTTTATTCCCGGATGCAGAATTTAAACCGTTGTTAACTTGTATATAAAGACGATCAATAAAAATACGACGTATGAATAAAATTATTTAAATTATCGTAATTTACTATGTTTGAAAGTAATATCATTACTTAAAGACAGTCATGTAGTTTAACATCAAGTTCAATAAGTCTTGAAATCCTTACGCGTACGTCCGTTCCCAGACTGCACTTACTTACAACATTGTAACATATAACACATTAATGAACCCAATGTTGGATCGGAACTAATCATGCATTAATTAACACTGAAAATCACTTTGTGCTGCACTTAATTGGATTTTTTATTATAATACTATTGATGTTGTTGTACTACACCAGGTGTCAGATCGTCCAGCTCTTTTTAAGCACGTTTAATTATGTTGTTATTTACGGTGTCTACACGATTTTAACATAATACTTTGTAATAATTGAGCATCAAAGCATCAATTGAACGCGAAAGCCAGATGGATTAAACTCTTAAGTATGACATGAATAAGAGATGCTAAAGTCGTTCAAAATTGCAACATGTCGCAGTGGTGTAATGGATATGACGACCGTCTTGCTCGCTCCGATTATTTTAATATTTTTAAACTAGTTAATATTGAATACATATTGCTTATTTTGCTCATGGATGTATAGAAACCATTATAAATGTAATTAAATTTAGCTCGATAGTTTCAAATGCCTGAGGTTTATGAAACATTTTCTAGCAAGTTTCATGTGTAGAACCATTTCTCAGTGACTTTGAGCAAGATCACTCAATAACGCTCACAGTTATTGAACATTATAATTGTAATAACGAACATAATTGTAAAAGCGACAATAATTGTTATAAAGAAAATAATGCCGAAAAAAATGTATAGAAATGCTATGGTTTCGATTTCACAAACGGGCAAAAAAAAAGAAACAGGTATTTAATAGTATCTAAAATAGTACAATATTTACAAAAAAAATCTATATAGTCATAGACTTTAAGAACAGAATTTAAGATTATATGCAGGAACTTTGTAAATACGGACCCGGGTCTAAGTAGCGATTAATATTTGAAGCTGTAGATGAAGTTTAAATGAAGCGTGTCGTGGGAAACCCGGGCTTAATGCATCTGCGTAAAGTGTCGTCCTGGATTAGCCTGTGCAGTCCGCTTGTATGGGATTTTCCTGTTTCAAGGAAGTCTCTTCTAAACATAAATCCACTCTATGCGAAAAGTGCCGTCCTTGATTAGCCTGTGACACTTTACGCACATGCATTAAGCCCGGTTTTCCCACGACAAGCTCATGACACCACTTTCCGCCTACAGTGGATTTATTTTAAGCAGAGACTTCCTTGAGACAGAAAATACCATAAAAGCGGAAAGTGTCGTCCCGGATCAGCCTGTGCGGACAGCACAGGCTGATCTGGGACGACACTTTACGCACATGTCCGGGTTTCGCACGAAACGCCTCAAATCAAGGCTGGCTGAAGTTCACCGACTTCGGAACAATAAGTGCATAATTAAAAGCCACAGATGATGCTCCCATGTGTCGATCTAAGTGGATATCCGATGCAGCGTCCATAGGTTAGATACCAGTAAATAGTTTGGAATTCCCATGTGGTCGAAAGTAGGCCGTATATCAAATAGTTCATTTATCGGCGTAGCTATTTACCCTAGCTTTTGACCTTTCTGAATATCCAATCAGATGTTGTAAAAATGTCCCGCCAGAATCCCGAATGAATAAATTCCAAAAGCCCATCGGCTAATTTACAATAAATTACCAGTACACTAGTCATAAATGAGTAGGTGCGACATCCCATTATTATAGCAGACGAATTGTTACAGGTTTGGAATACCATTAAGAGGATAACGCTTTCGTTGACATTTGACATGTAAAAATGCAATAAAATTGATGTTTTGCGACGATGTAAATGAACACGCTACATTACATGACAGTGTTCTTCTGTTAAAAGAGACATTTCACGTAAGGGCACTGGTTTAAATGATTATTTCCTGAAAACGACTAGTCTCGTGTGCATTTCGATTCATCGTGACACCAAATTACTTTAAATTGTTACAGCAGTTTATGTGTAGACAGTTAGTGAGTATGTGCTTTTGTCGAAACCGCCAATGAATGCATTCTGTGTTTCTTACGGGTGATTACTATCAAGCGAGATGCATTTTCTTAGAAGTAGCATAACGTATCTCTTTTTTGAAAGTAGAGAGAAGCATCTTTCCGAAGAGACCAGACCCGGTACATTTGGAATAAGGAAAGGTGGCGAACGCCGCCAGCAGAATTTGCTGTTTTTACAATGGGGCCCTATTGGAACTGGATTTACTGGTTTCTAACCTCCGTATTAAATGTCTATCACACCTGATGCTGTTAGCCTGCGTGTTTCAATTTCCTGCAATTCTGTCATGGAAATGTTTCCTGATTTTCAATAACGTCAACTATGAAGTTCGGTATGGTGCCACGGGCCATTTTATTGGTATGATCAATGTAAGGACACGTGGACCGGATATTGCTCTAGAGCCCGTAAAAGTGTACTTGAGCAGACATCGTGTTGAAAGTATGTTTACCGATGCATTAGTTGGAGATCAGAAATTATTCAAACAATGATTCCGGTAATAAATAAACATTCTAACATAATACTCGCTAATTTTTTTATAGACAAAGAACAAAATTATCGTGGTTAAACTACCCAATAAACAATGCAAAAAGTCACGATTCTGAGCGGTGCATGGAAAAAAACAAGAATATCGGTAGAACCGATGGATGCTCCCCGATGCCGCTTTGCCCTCAAAATGTGGCCTTGACCTGAAACCTAAGAACCTGATTCATACGGAGACATGTCATGTTGAGGCTAACATTCGTGTTAAGCCTTAAAATCCATTCAAGAAGTTAAAAGTCCGGACAAACAAACGGCCAATTTCGACTATTGACCTTTAAGTGTGACATTGACCTTTAAGCTACAGATCTAATACATGCTCGTAACATGCCGTCTCATTTTGGCAAACAGTTATGCCATATAATTGGAAAATAACTCAATCTTTGACAATGTCATAGTCAGGACAAGCAAAAAAATGATTTTGACCTTTTACCTCTAAGTGCGACCATGACCTTGGACATATGAATCTGGTTTACATGCACTTTATGTTGTCTCATTGAGGTTAACATTTGTGCCAAGTAGTTTTTAAAATCCATGACAAGCTAAAGCACAGACAAGCAAAGTGTCAATTTTGCCATTTGACCTCTGGATGTGACCTTGACCTTTGATCTAGGGACCTGATTCATGAGCGGTAAACACCAGCTCATTGCAGCAAACAGTTCTGCCAAGTAATTCTGAGATCCCTCCATCCATGGCCAAGTTATAGTGTGGACAAGCAAAATAAGCCAATTAATAATCAAAGGGCAATTACTCCCTGAAAAATCATCGGACCGGAACGACCTGACATTATGCGCATGTTCACCCTATAGGGATGCTGCATATACAGTTTCTGAATTCCTGAGATCTCGCGCGGAAACGAAGAATCGGACGGACGGAAGGAGGACGGATGGACGGAGGGACGGACGGACATGGAGTAAGATGGATAAAACATCGGAGAAATTCGTTTCACACCCGGACAAACTGAACATTTAGTGAAATTAAAATTCGGACGGACGGACAAAGCGACGACTACCGGTAAATGCTCCCCCCTTTCGGGGAGCATAAACATCAGTCCAAATTCCAATTGCAAATATATATGTTAAATCATGTTTGAATCGAAATAATTTTCGCATTATTGCTGTTTATCGACCAATAAACAACTCTTTGTCGTTCTGATGTGTGGCTATTAAACAACTCGGACTAAGGTCCTCGTTTTTTAATTCCTACGCATCAGAAATCCAGATCGTTGTTTATTAGCCGATAAACAACGATAAATCGAATATAATTTCTTAAATAATATGAATAAAAATAAGTAAACTTTACTCTGTCAAAGTTGTCAGGGATATCAGTGTATACTACGCCAAAAGCGTTAAAATATTTTTTTCATGTTTTCTTTTCTTTATATTCTAAATTACTTTTCAACAAAATGTCTGCTCAACTTCCGTTCACTAATACGGGGTCCTGAGCAATGTCCGATGTGTGGGTCTCTACATGTGATTATTCATTCCATTAATACTATTATCAACATACTTGTACGCGGTAAATATTTGCGTCGACAGCTATATTTAAACACTCTCTAACCCAAACATCTGAATAAAGTGTCGTGGGAAAACCGGGCTTAATGCACGTGCGTCACGTGTCGTCCTGGATCAGCCTGTGCAATCCGCACAGGCTAATCCAGGACGGCACTTTCCGCCTAGATTTATGTTTACAGGTCTAATTACCCCAAAACGGAAGTCACATGCCCAGGGTTAGTTAGATAATAAGCACATATGGTTGAGTGCAGGATGTTTATAATTTGTAAAATACAGTTTAAATGATATGTATTGGTATCATTTTAAAGGTATATATGTAAGCAATAAGAAAAAAAGCTGTTTTTGTGCACTACTTTTGTCTAGTGGTTCCCAGCTTCATAACTTTTGGCCCATGTATTCATGCGCAAAATGGCAGCCTCCAAACCGGTTTGTTTTTACTAAGGTAAATATTTTGAGTTACAACGCATAGAATTTTTTGACATGCTGTTTTTTCAAAAGGTTATGTCCTCATCTTTCCAACAATGTATGGCGATATATTGGAAAGTAGCTTGGTCATGGCGAAACGTGAGATCAAATATTGAATATTTTATATGTTACAAAGAAGGAATTTATTTGCGAATGCGCAACCTAAAAGAGATTTCCTTGAAACAGAAAATACTTATCAAGCGAAAAGTGTCGTCCCAGATTAGCCTGTGCGGAGTGCACATGCTAATCCAGGACGCACTTTACGCACGTGCATTTCCCACGACACGCCTCATATATAAATGTTAAGAGATGTATGAGTTATGCCAACATCATCGAATGGTATTTCGGTTATGACAGTTTGAGATAATGTCAAGGTCACGACCTAAGAAGATAATAATTGAGGCGTGTCGTGGGAAACCCGGGCTTAATGCATCTGCGTAAAGTGTCGTCCCGGATTAGCCTGTGCAGCAGTCCGCACATGCTAACCCGGTACGACACTTTGCGCATACAGTGGATTTATGTTTAGGAGAGACTTCCTTGAAACAGAAAATATCATACAAGCGGAAAGTGTCGTCCCGGATTAGCCTGTGCGGACTGCACAGGCTGACCCGGGACGACACTTTACGAAGATGCATCCGTAAATGAACTTTGATATTTGCAAATGTTATTATCGACATTCCGTCGATACGTACGAATTAATAGTCGAAGCTGCAGGTGAAAGGTGAAATCTCAATCAAGGCTAGCGGAAGGTGACTGACTTCGGAATTAAAATCTACGGACGATACATGAGTCGATCGCTGTGAGTTTGGGGCAATAGTTCACGAACTCAAGCGTCTATAGGGCCAGAGATTGTTAATTGTTAGTAACCGGGCTGTCCGGCTTGCGCAGTGCTTGGTACACTCGCTTCTCTAGGCGTCCCGGGTTCGCTGGTTTGGTTTGTGCTCACCATACCGGACAGGTGTGGTTTCCTCCGGGCATTACCCCCACCCCACCCCACCCCCACCCCCACCCCCCAACTCACACACACACAGCACAAGACCACACAACAATTTTAATACACATCAGTATAAAATAAACTGGCTGGAAATTGCTGCTATAAATCAAACTTTCGGTGTGTCTAGTAAAATAAGTCAGGGATGCTGGGCCACATCCCGGGTCCTCACATAATGCAGCTTCGGCTATTATAACAATAAGTTTACAATGCAACGTTTGTAATATAAACATGCATATAAAATCAACACGATTAACGTTGAAATAATAATAATTATTAGGGCCTATGTTTCCTGTGATTTTACATTATATATGAAAACGTTTAATGTCCATATTGGAAATAAATTATTTTTATCAATGTGTGGTTTATTATTGTTACTACATATTGGTTCTGTTCCAATTTTTATTTTATTTTTGTTCTATTAAAAACGCGGGCAGGTGGATCCGAGAAACCAATATTTAACAAACTCTGGCCTAATGTCTATCACACGTGAGTCTGTAAGTGCACGTGTTTCAATTTCTTGCTGTCCTGTCATCCAAACGATCCGGAATGTCTGTACAAAGGAATTATTGTAGGCTTAGGGGAGTTTTGTTAAATATTGAACAAATTAATTATGACAATATTGTTCAAGCCCAGCCGCGCTAATCAGTAGAACATAAAAACTGGTACATCTGAACATATAGAGGTTAAAAAAGCGGTTCAAAAAGACTAAATATGTTATAGAACGGACAAGTTTTATGTCTCAAAGACATCCGTACGGACGGATGACCAGACGGACGGACATGCATGCATTTAGTGTGCTACACCCGTCCGGGCAGATGCAGCGTCACATCACTTGTCATTGTTTACAAGCGACTAAAACATATGGAGCGGACAAGCTTAATTTGTGACGGACAGATACCCGGACGGACGGACGAACGTACTGACAGACAAACGTATTAACCCACAGCGCCCCGCTTAAAGACTACAGCTTGTAGCCTTACTGATTTGCAGAGGCGGGTCTTACATTGCACAAGATCTGCTTTCGAAAAAATAGCCAGAAGCATTTGTCAACAAAAATAGCTTGGGGTTTATCAACAAACAAGAAATGTCTTTAAAAAAGACAATCGGCATTGAAATTGTCATATCAGATAACGTTTTTACTATAAACATAATAATAGCCTAAGAAAGAGAGGACCCCAGATTTTTTGGTCCCCACCTATATAAGACAACTTCTCGGACCCCAGATTTTTCGGACACCATATAAAGTATTATAGATCTAAATAATGTAAGAACGAATGCCCGGGCTGTCAAAATAGTGTAGGAACGATTGTCCGGGCTATCAAAATAATGTAGGAACGAGTGTCCGGGGTGTCATAATCAAGTAGGAACCAATGTCCGCCTATATAAAAAATAGCGTAGGAACCAATGTCCGTAGGAACCGATGACCGAATACCCCGTATGACAGGTATCCGGAAAAAATGTAGTCTCCTTGTCTCGTCTTAAACGGTTGTTTTCCATACAAAAATACCACGCATGTTCTCAAATTGCCCTCAGAACAATACCGCTAATCCGTGCGTAATGCATTGATGATAAAGATCTACATGCAGAGACAAATAACATGTCACATTTCGTCTCCATTGTTTGCGTCTCAATTTAAAGTTTATCACACATTTTAAAATGTTCTTGTCTCCGTTGTTGTTCTTTGCCAATCGCACTATGAAATTTCGCCACTTCATTGAACAGAACAGACAATAATTAAAAGCATTAAACACTTTTTCAAATTAATAAATTGGTTTAAATTGAAGAGTGAAATAATATGGGTGAACATTTAAAAGCTCATCGTTTTTTGTTTTTCTAAAACATACGGGAATTAGCTGCTGCGAGAATTAAATGTTGTTTGTTTACCACGATTCCGACACAAATGAATAAAAAATCTCAGTTAGAGTTATATACATGAAGGAAAACTAAATACTTGATAAAACAGACTAAATAAGTATAAAATATGTATTCAAACGCATATTAGACTCTTCTGTTGGCTTAGTAAATTACTTATTCTGAACTGTGTAAACTTTTTTTCAAAAGTAATAAAGGATAGTTGTTTTGTTACATTATATTTCAAGATTAAAGCGAAGCATGTTCAAGCACCGTATAATATTTAGCACACAACAAGAATATTTGCAACGACAAAAAGCTAATTTGCGTAATTTTAGTCGCCACAAGAATATTAGATTAGAGTTACTTAGCAAAATCATTTTACTACAAACAGCTTTTTCTTTTTTGTATTTTATTTAATAATGCGAATTTAATACAGGATGAAGGCATAGGTTGCCTAGATACTGAAATCGGTATTTTTGTGTGGTATTGCATAATAACCGTTAAATGTACCGTGTACAGTTTGTTTGTCAATCTTCAAAGAGTAAACAATATTGTTAAAAATCAAAATGATAATTTAATTAAATTGATATATAAAGTAAATAAATTCCTTCTTTGTCACATATCAAATAATCAATGTTTGATCTCAATTTTCACCATGACCAAGCTACTTTCCAATATATATATTCATACATTGTTGGAATGATGAGCTCATAACTTTAAAAAAAACAGCATGTCAAAAAATTATGTACTTTGTAACTCAAAATATTTACCTTAGAAAAAACACACCGGTTTTCACAGGCATGGAGGCTGCCATTGTGCCCATGAATACATGGGCCAAAAGTTATGAAGCTGGGAGCCACTAGACAAAGAAACGCACAAAACAGGTTTTTTTTCTTATTGCTTACATACCTTTAAAACGATTCCAAAACATATCATTTAAATTTTATTTTACAAATTCTATGCATCCTGCACTCCACCGTATGTGCTAATTATCTAATGGTTAGATACCAGTAAATCATTGTGTATCCTCCGTGGTCCATTCAAAAGTAGTGCCTATTACTAAAGAGTTCCTCTTTTCTTCTGGCATAAAAGCCATTTAGCAATCTCAGACATACCTTTTGTGGTAATTTCTAATATCCTATGCGTGTCTGCAACATTTTGGTGAATTTCATCGGAGGTTAACTTGAAAGGTGAACTTTTGGGGTGTGTTTACTGTGGTATGGGGCTTTTGTCGAAATATGACTGCCGAAACCCGGTTTTCCACCGGTGCATGCATTCAAGTGAGATGCATTTTCTTAGAAGTAACATGACATATCTTTTTTATTGCAAACTTCGATAGAGGACAGATTGATCTTTAAACTGATACCAGGCTTGCACAATCTGAAATAAAGGAAATGCTAGAAAAATGCTTGGGAAGATTGCCGTTTTATAATGGGACCCTATGGGAATTGAATTTACTGGTATCTAACCCTTAAGAAAACCAGGGACAGGCCCTTTAGGGTCCACTTATACATAAAATCACCATGTAACTGTGTTATTTTATTGCGTTTATTACTTTTCACGGGAATAAATGTGAATAATATCGTAAATGACACGTTATCTACAATTTTTAAAGCGAAACCTGTTTGTTTCGGGTTAAAACAAATGAAAAAAAGTACGGAAACTCGCCTTTTGCAGCTCACAGCACACCGAATCATGTTCTACGCAAACATTACACGTTTTATATCTTATTACTGTCCATTGCGTTAAAATAAGTCTAAATGAACTGGAATTTTGACTGGTTTATGTGATTTAGGTGCGAATTTTAGTTCTCGCTCCCCATACAATCCAAGTCCTGAAACGCAAGCCAGATGGAGTATCATGTGTCACACTCAAATGCGTTTTGGGGGCATTTCTACGTAGCGGATCGACCTGAAATTTCGCATGTGTGGTACATGTAGGTTAATAATGATGTAGAAGAGTTTTTTTCATGATAGCAAAATTTTGAGTTTTCTTTAAGGTTAGATACCAGTAAATCATTGTGTATCCCTCCGTGGCCCATTCAAAAGTAGTGCCTATTACTAAAGAGTTCCTCTTTTCTTCTGGCATAAAAGCCATTTAGCAATCTCATACATACCTTTTGTGGTTATTTCTAATATCCTATGCGTGTCTGCAACATTTTGATGCATTTCATCGGAGGCTAACTTGAAAGGTGAACTTTTGGGGTGTGTTTACTGTGGTATGGGGCTTTTGTCGAAATATGACTGCCGAAACCCGGTTTTCTACCGGTGCCTGCATTCAAGTGAGATGCATTTTCTTAGAAGTAACATGACATATCTTTTTTATTGCAAAATTTGAAAGAGGACTGATTGATCTTTAAATTCATACCAGGCTTGCACAATCTGAAACAAAGGAAATGCTAGAAAAATGCTTGGGAAGATTGCCGTTTTATAATGGGACCCTATGGGAATTGGATTTACTGGTATCTAACCTTTAAGAAACCAGGGACAGGCCCTTTAGGGTCCACTAATACATAAAATCATCATGTAACTGCGTTATTTTATGGCGTTAATTACTTTTCACGGGAATAAATGTGAATAATATCGTAACTGACACGTTATCTACAATTTTTAAAGCGAAACCTGTTTATTCGGGTAAAAAAATGAAAAAAAGTACGGAAACTCGCCTTTAGCAGCTCACAGCACATCGAATCATGTTATACGCAAATATTACACGTTTTATATCTTATTACTGTCCATAGCATTAAAATAAGTCTAAATGAACTGGTATTTTGACTGGTTTATGTGATTTAGGTGAGAATTTTAGTTCTCGCTCCCCATACCATCCAAGTACTGAAACACAAGCCAGATGGCTTATCGTGTGTCACTCTCAAATGCGTTTTGGGGGCATTTCTACGTAGCGGATCGACCTGAAATTTGGCATGTGTGGTACAAGTAGGTTAATAATGATGTAGAAAAGTTTTTTTCATGATAGCAAAATTTTGAGTTTTCTTTAAGGTTAGATACCAGTAAATCACTGTGTATCCCTCCGTGGCCCATTCAAAAGGAGTGCCTATTACTAGAGAGTTCCTCTTTTCTTCTGGCATAAAAGCCATTTAGCAATCTCAGACATACCTTTTGTGGTTATTTCTAATATCCTATGCGTGTCTGCAACATTTTGATGCATTTCATCGGAGGCTAACTTGAAAGGTGAACTTTTGGGGGGTGTTTACTGTGGTATGGGGCTATTGTCGAAATATGACTGCCGAAACCCGGTTTTCTACCGGTGCCTGCATTCATGTGAGATGCATTTTCTTAGAAGTAACATGACATATCTTTTTTTATAACAAATTTGAAAGAGGACAGATTGATCTTTAAATTGATACCAGGCTTGCACAATCTGAAATAAAGGAAATGCTAGAAAAATGCTTGGGAAGATTGCCGTTTTATAATGGGACCCTATGGGAATTGGATTTACTGGTATCTAACCTTTAAGAAAACCAGGGACAGGCCCTTTAGGGTCCACTTATACATAAAATCACCATGTAACTGCGTTATTTTATTGCGTTTATTACTTTTCACGGGAATAAATGTGAATAATATCGTAACTGACACGTTATCTACAATTTCTAAAGCGAAACCTGTTTTTTCGGGTTAAAAAATGAAAAAAAAAGTACGGAAACTCCCCTTTTGCAGATCACAGCACATCGAATCATGTTATACGCAAATATTACACGGTTTATATCTTATTACTGTCCATTGCATTAATATAAGTCTAAATGAATTGGTATTTTGACTGGTTTATGTGATTTAGGTGCGAATTTTAGTTCTCGCTCCCCATACAATCCAAGTCCTGAAACGCAATCCAGATGGCGTATCATGTGTCACACTCAAATGCGTTTTGGGGGCATTTCTACGTAGCGGATCGACCTGAAATTTCGCATGTGTGGTACATGTAGGTTAATAATGATGTAGAAGAGTTTTTTTCATGATAGGAAAACTGTGAGTTTTCTGTAAGGTTAGATACCAGTAAATCATTGTATATCCTACAGTGGCCCATTCAAAAGTAGTGCCTATTACTAGAGAGTTCATCTTTTCTTCTGGCATAAAAGCCATTTAGCAATCTCAGACATACCTTTTGTGGTTATTTCTAATATCCTATGCGTGTCTGCAACATTTTGATGCATTTCATCGGAGGCTAACTTGAAAGGTGAACTTTTGGGGTGTGTTTACTGTGGTATGGGGCTTTTGTCGAAATATGACTGCCGAAACCCGGTTTTCTACCGGTGCCTGCATTCAAGTGAGATGCATTTTCTTAGAAGTAACATGACATATCTTTTTTATTGCAAAATTTGAAAGAGGACTGATTGATCTTTAAATTCATACCAGGCTTGCACAATCTGAAATAAAGAAAATGCTAGAAAAATGCTTGGGAAGTTTGTCGTTTTATAATGGGACCCTATGAGAATTGGATTTACTGGTATCTAACCTAATCATGTAACCCTGGGCAATTTAATTCCGTTTTGGTGTAATTAGACCTATAGCTGTCAGTTAGATAATAAGCACATGTGGCTGAGTGCAGGATGCATATAATTTGTAAAATACAGTTTAAATGATATGTTTTGGTATCATTTTAAAGGTATATATGTAAGCAATAAGAAAAAAGGCTGTTTTGTGCGTTTCTTTGTCTAGTGGCTCCCAGCTTCATAACTTTTGGCCCATGTATTCATGCGCAAAATGGCAGCCTCCATGCCCGTTAAAACCGGTGAGTTTTTTCTAAGGTAAATATTTTGAGTTTCAACACATAGAATTTTTTGACATGCTGTTTTTTCAAAAGGTTATGTCCTCATCTTTGCAACAATGTATGGTGATATATTGGAAAGTAGCTTGGTCATGGTGAAAAGTGAGATCAAATTTTGAATATTTTCTATGTAACAAAGAAGGAATTTATTTGCGTATGCGTAACCTATAGTGAATAAAAGTCGCTGGAAGTGAACAGGGGACATCAGTCGTGATTTCAAAAGGGAAGTAACCAAGTTTTGGGAAAGGCCTATTAAAGCGAAAAATCATTTAAAACTGGATATGGCTTTGTTACGGAATTCCGTTATTGCCTTCACCTTTGAATTTTCAATATGTTGATCTCACCCGCGATACTTGATTATACGATGATATAAACGCGAAATCACGAAACTACAATAACGAAAACGCGATAAAACGATAGCACGTTGATGATAATGCAATAGATCTATAATATCGTGTTTTCACCATCATACTGTCGCGTTTTCACCAATCATATATCGTGATATCGCGTTTATGTTATGTATGTTCTTATTATTTCCACTTGTTTTTTTTTCTTTGAAACTTGTCTACACAACTAGTCAAATATTTGGAAAAAAACAACGAAAGTTTTCGGTGCCTAGAAAACGAAAATTAAATATACATGTTTTTACAAGTGACTAAGTAGCAATATGGTTGAATAGTGTTTGAATTTGAAATTGATGACAGCTTTGCCGAATGAAATCACCTTAAATAAGGTTTCCTTAAATAACACACTCTTCTGTCACGTCCGTAGTACGGCGGCGTAGAAGGGACTTGAGAAATATTTTATTCATCACGTGCGCACTTGATAACTACCATGCGCGCACGTGACCGCTATCAAGTGCGCATTTCAAAATGGAGGTCGGTAATAGGGAATTGTCATCGACCTCCATTTCAAAAATATGGTAGATAGTTCACGTTTTCTCATTGGTTAGTTATTACGTGCGCACATAATAGTTATTACGTGCTCACGTGGTAGCTATTACGTGCGCACGTGATAGTTATCTCATATTTCTCATGTCCACTCTATGCCGCCGTACGTCTGAATGAAATAAACTGGGCAATATAATAAAACGAAAATTGTTCGATGCTGAATATCCCCGTATACATTAGTGTCAAATATTAAAACAACGATGGCATTAAACACAGATGATTTATCTATGGTGCCGCTCAAAAGTTTTAAAATTCAGATTTTACGCATTGTAAAACTCAATTAATATTTAAAGTGTTTAATGAAAACGCTTCAAAGGTAGCCTTACTAATCATTAAAACTTTAAAATCACCTTCACACAAAGCGAATTGTGGTATTTACTGTCTTAAAATGTGTATATATAATTCACACGGTCTTAAAAGGTACGAGTATATTGAATGAAATTTCAGTTTAATTTATAGAACTTTGTCCTACGTTTTTAACCTTGTAGTAATAGACCTTGTAATTGTTTCATTGATTACTTAAACTTGAACCCGGCTACGGTTGGCAAGCACACCACAGGCACTGCCACTTGCTCTTTTGTGAAAACTAAGTTAACAGTTAATCGAAGAGATAACAGATTACAATGACTGGGAATTCAACAGATTTAATCTGAATGTGATTGACATTTGTGAGAATTCCATAACGTTAACATGAATACGAACGGCTTAAATCTATACATTTTTTTTATTTGGCACAATACAAATAGTGTTACGTTGTTTACCCATCTTGACTGTATACAATAGTGCATCGAAGTGGAATGCGGATTGTTATTACGTATCAACCGTAAAGCCCTGAACTGACCTAACACATATGCGAAATCTGCAATATGCTAACAGTTTAATTAAAGCAAAACTGAAATGATTGTTGAAAATATTGTCCACTCTACGCCTGATCATTTCTTATTGAAAGAATCTGTATACATGCATGTGTATCAATATAGCGTTACCAATCATAACTGTTTACAAAATGCATTCTACACATTACATGAACACAGGAAAATCGAACATATGCAGAAACTCACTTTATATGTATTTATGGTTGTTGCCGAAAGAAAGTAACACATTTCCCGATGCATATAAAAACTCGTTCCTATAAAAACCGTTAACACAAAGTCATGCACTTTCGTTAATAATTAAATTGAACTGGCCAGCAAACAATTTATAAAAACAACTGATCGCTTTAATATATCTAGCCATTTGCAATGCGCCGGAAACAGAAGAACAATTGCTTCTACTGAACAGTTAGGTTCTTTAATTTTTTTTTATATATTTGAGGCAACCGTTATTTGAGGTCTTCGTGGCTTAACCTTTCATTCACCCAAATCTATCTAAACGGTTTAAGATCATAACTATTTTGTGTCAGTACTATTGATCCTTTCATGAAGAAAAAGTAGTAACCAAACATAAACATCTATACTAAAATAATCAAATATGTAGATGTTGGCATATTTTTGGCCAATGTTAGCAAGACTAAAACATGTCCAATTAGATCACAATATAATAAGTGATGATTTGTTTATCGCATTGAGACAAGTACTTCTACAGAGGCTTGATAACAACGGAGATCCTTATATAACTACGTACTGTTTAAACAGAAGTGTTTGAAAAGATCAACACACCGTGAGTGTTACAACAGATGTCCTGGAAATCAATGAAAGGTTTGCAATAAAACTATTGTGAATTAAATTTTAACGAGAAAATGTTCTAAAACGGCTGACGCAGCATAAACATCTCATTAAAATCTATTCAGTTATTTTAAACAAATAAGCATGTCCTCCAATTATACGTAACGAAATGTCTGCATTATTGTTTTCATGACGTTAAACATGCCATAAATATAAAGAAAACAATACAGACAATAATTAGCATTCAACTTTAAACTATATGCTAGTCGTTCGGTACTTGAAATAAGATGGAAAATATAATACTTGGAAAGTGCAGCTTTTATTAAATCAAAGCGCTGAAGGCACTTTAGTTATTCGCTTTTGCGTAACATTGGCTACAACTCACACTTTTCAAATGTTTACAGAACATAAGTTTGAATTAAAAAGAACAGATTCTAAAAGTTTATTGGGATTGTGTCTAAACGAAATTATGTCTACAGTTTTGATAATAGAAATCATTAATTACATTCAATGATTGTTATAACATTTGTTACTACTGCATATATTAGTTATTGAAAATGTTAATGCACCGTTTAATATCGTAGCATCCGATTGTTCTTATCCACTTGTCCAAATAGCTTAGTCTACAGTTTTTAATATTATCAGTGACTTTTATTACATTTATTAATTGTTATTGAAAATATTAGTGCACTTTGCGCTTATATTTCGAAAAAAAATTAATTTCATAACGTCAGATAAAACTTGTCGAAACGCGTTATCATAGACAATCTGGGCAATTAGAGAGGTATGCCATGCCAAATATCACCTTTTATAATATGACTTATAAATAAACGTTATTTGATTGGCTCAGAGACACACATTTTAAAGAAAAGCATACATGATGTTGCACAGCTTTTACCTCACCTGAGCTAATATCACAGTAACTAAAAATAGCTTATTTGGAATCCCAATAAAAGTGCGAATTTTGCGGAGGCTCGTTTCGTTCAATTACGTATTGTCCCGAAGTACGAGTCAGTAATACTCGTGCAGCGAAACAATAATCTACCGTTAACATTAAAATAAGGGAAGTAACCGAATTATATATTTTATTTTTGTTCTGATATTATTATTGACACAGATAAATGTGTGTTGTTCTTTATTTTTAAAACGCCATCAGCTGTCATTTATTTTATAAGGCATAAAATTAAACAAGTATGGACTTTTTAGCTGTGCAATATTATGTGATGATGCACAGCAAAATCGATATTGAACTCGACTGTCGCCTCGTTCAATATGGATTTTGCTACGCACCATCACATGATATTGCACAGCTCAAAAGTCCATATTTGTATAATATACAGTGGTTATACATGTTCTGTTGGTAAAATATTATAGTTACGCTAACAGCTCAGTTTTCTTATGTGAAGAAATTAAAAATCACTGAATTTAAACCGGTTAATAAGCCAGAACCAGCAAACACGACGTGAAATACATAATATGTGTTGTTGTTTTTTCTCATTCATTATTACATCATATACAACCAATATTCTAGCAGATAATTAATATTCTAACATAAAATGATTGTAGTAGATGTTTTTATATATATTTACACTATCCTCTCATACATCATATATTATGATATTCACACGTTTTGTTTGATAATTTAACCTATAATATATTATATTTTGTGAAGAAAAAACATTCATTCGCACATACAGTCATTCATTCACTCTATTTTATGCACATTTACTGATAAAATTGATTCTTTCCCTTTTTGCAAAAAAAAAACGTGTTTTTTAACCTGATAACAGGTAAAATACAAAAACAAGTTCCTTGTCACAAGTTTTTGTGAAGAAAGAAGAAAAAAAATTTTTTTTTTAAAAACAACAAAACACAAATTTTTTATCTCCTTGATTGATTCAACAATAAAAGAAATCTAGAACAGATCTATGAATAATTTCCATTTTTCCAAATGAGTTTGATATTTATCATTGGATAATGCAATTTCTGCTTCGACTCTTACGGTTTCCTTCATGTATTGAATAAAATTATCAAACTTAGGTACACAGCTGCAATTTCGCATTATATATATATAATATTTTATTTGTATAATAGTAAAATTTATTATTTTTTCATGCACCGTGCGTTCTGTGTATCCAAGAAGAACAACATGTTTCGACAACGTTAATGTAATTGATTTCATTTTGAAGTATTCCATAAGCTTGCACCACAAAATTTGACTGTTATAGCATCCCCAAAACAAGTGTTCTATATCTTCGTTATTACATTGGCAAAAATCACATAGCCTGCTAGACTTTAATTTATATTTAAATAATAAATCATTTGTTGGGATAATTCGCATAAGTATTTTATGCTGAAAATCTCTTATTTTAGTATCTATGCAGCACCTATACGGGATATTATATATACTTTTCCATGGTAGTGCTTGTACATTATCTTCTAGTAATAACATCCACTTATTTTCCTTTTCGTTGCGTATATGATCAATTTGTGTTTTGTAAAGAATCCTGTTATGGTTTTTATTTGTGTTAATAGTATCTGTAAATTGTATAGGTGTATGATTTACATGTTTATCTTGTGAAACTATCATTTTTATGTCGTTTGGGATACGTCTAACAAGAGTGTAATATTTAAGAAAATCTTTACCTTTTATTTGATATAAAAATTTGATTTGCTCAAATGTGTAAAAATCTTTTCTGTAATAGTCAAATATGTGTTCTATGAATGTTATCCCTCTATTGTGCCAGCTATCATAATATATAGTCTTATTATTCTGTAGTATTATTGCATTGTTCCATATTATCATTTTGTGAATATTTATTTGCTCTTTGCTTTCGAATTTGTTCTTAATATTTATCCATGATGTTAAAACATTGTTCCAGAAACAATTGTCTTTTGTTATATGTTTGATGTCGTTATTTCGTAAGTTTGATTGCAGAACTAAGGTATCACCAAATGACGTTAAAAGTTTTCTCAGTATAATTTTCCATTTTTCCTTATTCGAATTGTCTACATATCTTTTTATCCAACTAGATTTAAGCATATTAAGAAAAGCATTTATGTCCGTTAGTTTTAATCCACCATCTTCATAGTCTTGTATAAGTAAGTTTCTTTTGATTTTTTCTGGTTTACCTTCCCATAAGAATTTAAAGATTGCATTCTTTATCTGTATTAACATATGGTCGGGTGGGTTTTGTAATACTGAAAATGGATAAATTAGTTTTGGCAATGCGAACGTTTTGATAACTGTGACTTTTCCCATCAATGTAAGTTTTCGATGTTGCCATTGTTTTAAACAGTTATAAAAATCTTGAAGTTTTGGTGTGATGTTATTTTCAAGGTTCATTGCACTATTGTTATGGAAAGTCATACCTAATGTGTTCGCTTGTTCGGAAGTCCAAATGAAGGGTGTATTATTACAGTATATAGTTCCCGTTTTTGCTAGAGATCCTATTCGCAATATTGTTCACTTATTAGTATTTAGGTTTAATCCAGATATTTTTCCAAAAAGTGTTATTGTATGTACCAACTCATTGAACGATTCTTCAGTTCCATCATTGAAAAAGGTTGCGTCGTCGGCAAAATAAGTTTGTTTGATTTCTTGGTCATTTATAACAATTCCAGTATTTTTTTCATTTGTTTAAACAAAGTTTGCTAATATTTCTAAGCAAATTATAAACAAAGATCAGGAGAGAGGATAACCTTGTCTGACACCGTTCTTAACTTAAAATGGTTCACATAACCATCCATTGTTTATAACCATGCTATTTATGTCAGTATAAAATAATTTGACCCATTTAATGAGTTCAGTGCCAAAGTTAAATTTGTTTAATGATTTAAATATGAATTCATGTATTAAGCTGTCAAATACTTTCTCAAAGTCAGCAAAAAATAGTAGTCCAGGGCGTTTATGTTTATTAATGTAATCTATAACGTCGAAAATTAAACGTACGTTTTCGCCTATATATCTGTTTTTCATAAAACCTGTTTGATCATAATTAATAATTGTTGGGAGAAGTTTTTTTATTCTGTTGGATATAGTTTTCGTAGCGATTTTATAATCCACGTTAAGCAATGTGATAGGCCTCCAGTTATCAATTATTTCAAGATCTTTCCCAGCCTTTGGTATTAATGATATTATTCCTTGTCTTTGAAGTTGCGTAAGAGTGCCTTTTTCGAAAGAGTAATTTAATGAATTAATAAGATACTCTTAATGTCGTTCCAGAAAAAATTCAACACTTATTCCATCTGAACCGGGGCTTTTATTGTTTTGCATTTCTTTGAGGGCTATTAAACATTCATATTCTGTTATTTTTCCTTCACATGTAGATTTTTCTTCATCTGTTAATTGTTTAGTGTCTACTCCAAAAAACATATCTTCAATATTTGATTTAGTTTCATTATTTTTATTGTAAATGCTGGAATAAAACTGCCTTTCTGCTTTTAATATTTCGTCTTTGTTTTCGATAATTTTACCACCAACGTTTAGTTATTTATAAAAAAAAATTCAGCTCTAGCTTTTTCGATGTTCGCAAAATAAGCAGAATTCTTTTCATTATTTTCAACATGCTGTGCTCTAGCTCGTATAAGCATTCCTCGTATTTTAATGTCATTTAATTTTTCCAATTCTTGTTTCTCGATTTTGATTCTGCTTATAACTTCTGTAGTATCTATTGCTGCATTGTTTAATGTGTTTTTTAAATTTTGAATGTTATTTTTTATATTTTGTTCTTTGTGTTCCATTTGTTTATGTTTATTAGATGAATATTTCATTGTTTGATTTCTGATTGTCCCCTTTATGATTTCTCAAATTACGTTAGGATTTGCGTCTTGATTTATTTCTACAATGTCCTGTATACTTGACTTTATAACATGCTTGTATTCTTCATCTAATAACAGTGAATTATTCATTTTAAAATAACCTGGGCCTTTGTCAATTTTATTATTGTCGAATTTAAGCTCAACATATGAATGGTCAGTTTTGTAACCGGTTGAATGTTACAATTTTTAACAACATTACAGAGGTTAGTTGATATTAAAAAGTAATCTAATCGACAATGTATTACTGGTCTTGTGTTTGAGTGCCATGTATATTGATGTTTAAGGGGGTGTTTATAGCGCCATACATATGTTAATTGACATGCGTTTATTATTTCTAAAAGTTTTTTCCTACAATTTTTATGTGTATTATTATTACCATTTTTCTTATCGATATTCGGGTCTAATATTGTATTAAAGTCTCCACCTATTATTACGTTTTTATGACTATTTAATGTTAAGAATGTTTCTAAGCTATTGAATAATTCTGTGTTGTCTGTGTTTGGACCATATACATTAATCAATAGTAGCGGACTATTTTCGACTCTTATTTCACATGCAATTAGCTTCCCCTGACATATTTCGTATGTAGTAATAAATTCAATGTTACTACATGGGTTAATTAATATGGCTACACCCTCTTTGTTAGATTTTGTTCCACTAAAGAAGTATTTGCCTTTCCATTCTCGCCCCCACTTGTCGGTTAAAAATGGTGTAACATGTGTTTCTTGTATTATAAATTGATGACTTCATTTGTGTTAAGTAGGTGAAGATATGTTCTCTTTTCCGTTTATCAGCAAGACCTCTAGCATTGATTGTTGTTATTGTTGGATACATATGAATGTCAATAAAATGTTGCTTAATATGTCAAGGAGATAAACTTGTTGTTTTACAAACAATAAAAAAGGCATATTCCCGATAACAAAGTGCTTGGTCTTAAGTTACACAATCGAACAAATGCAAAATATGTAATGGTTATGTACATATATACATTATGTAAACTATGTTTTCAAACTTAGCTGTGAATTGTATTAAATAATTATACAGTTAAGTAAAACACCATTTATAGATATGATTTAGTAAAGTACTATTTGCTAAGTTGTGGGCTGTATCAAGTAAATATATAAAGTACGTTGTTGGTGTTGTTGTTGTGCAGATGCTAGCGCGCACATGTGTGTGCGTGCGTGTGTGTGCGTGCTTGAGTGTGTGTGCGTGTGTGTGTATGTGAGTGTGTGTGTGTGTGTGTGCGTGAGTGTGTGTGTGCGTGCGTGAGTATGTGTTTTCGTGTGTGTGTGTGTGTGTGTGTGCGTGTGTGTGTGTGTGTGTGTGTGTGTGTGTGTGTGTGTGTGTGTGTGTGCATGCGCGCGTGCGTGCGTGCGTGCGTGTGTGTGCATGCGTGTGTTTTTGCGTGTGCGTGCGCGTGCGCGCTAAAGGTATACTTCCCAGAAATTTATTATTTGAATGTGAGGTTATATGAAATAAAGAAGCTAATACAAACAACAGCAAAAAATCAATCAATACTCACACAATATCAAAAATAAAATAATATAAAATAAACAACATTGTACAATTCTCAATTTTTCCAGCACTCTAATCGTGTAAAGTACCAGCCGGCAATCACACACGCATTAAACCTTAAACAATTCTATCGTATTGTAGATATTTATATTTTGAATTGGAAGTTTAATGCAGCCTGGCAGCCTTATAGCGCCTGTTTCCCGTATTCATACAAGTTGTTAATATTATGTTGTACACTCACTTCATTTGTGTAAGCGATCTAATATACATATAATAGAAAAAATTGTATCATTTATCTAATGTACATATAATAGAAACAATTTGTATCATTTATACACTTTCGGATACAATTCATATTTATAAGAAGTATATTCTGTTTACGTGTAAACTGGATATATTCGGTACGGGTATGCTTTTACGTAATCAATAATATCCTCTGGGTTCACGAGGAATTCGCGGCTTATCGATAGCATTTATTGAAGCAATTATTTAACGGCTCAACCTTATCAATTATCTCTACTAAAAAGGTTAAAAACTGAACCATGATTTCCTCGTGAAAAGGCAAGTATTTATATGTGTCAAACGTATACTGTTCGACGAAAGAAAAGTATCTCCACTTTATACGTTGCTAAATTGTCGTATTATGTTACTCCATTCGGATCCTACCCATTTGCTGTACTCGCTAAATTTCACTTGTGTTATTGTGCCATTTGAGGTTTTTGCGTACAGTTTTCCTTCCCACGACCACGCTGTTTCATTTCGCTCTGGATCCAGTTTACGTTTAATTGTCATCAACACTGTCTGGTTAAGCTTGGTGAGGTCGTCATTTAGAAATATACCGGTACCCTTAAAGCACTTTCTGTTCTTCATCACATGATCTCGCTTGTGCCTCGACACAAATTTTATGATGACTGCTCTTGGTTTGTTGGTACTGCTATCTCCCCTGCCTAGCCGATGTGATATATCAATGTCTTCCGTGCGAAGGTTCAGGCCCTCGATCTTCTCATTTAGGAATGTAATTACTTTCTTGGTAGTTTCTTCTGCCGGTTCGCTTTTTGTATTTTTACGTTGCATATCAGTTTCGGCTAACCCAGCTATCCGGATATTGTTCCTTCTTTTTTATTGTTCAAGGTCAATGATTTTTCCTGCTTGTTTTTCCATGGCATTCTTTATGCATGTGCTATCATATTGTTCATGTTCTTTTGCTTTCTTCAACTCTTTTTCCAGGCCGTCTATTTTCTTGCTCATCTTGTCATTATGTAGTTCTCTTTCAAATAATTTGGATTCTAAAATCTCAATTCTCTTTTCCAAAGGCTTTATAATTTCTGTTTTTATCTGTGACTAGTTCCTTCATAGTGGTATCATTTTTATTAATAAATGCTGTCAACTTTTCGTTCATTGATTTAATTTCGGCTTTCAGGTCTTTCTCTTGATCACTCGTGCTCTGAGAACATTCTTCTTTAAGTTCAATTAACTTTTCTTCTGATGTGGCCATTTTCCCTTTTTTCTTCTTTTGCTTCACAACAACTATTTCACTGATACTTGAGTCCAACTCGCTGCCACTAGTACTATTGTGTTTTCGCTTATCTGTCATTGTCTGATTTTATTTGAACAGTATACATATTTTGCTGCTAATGGGGGGGCGTGCCTATTGTTGCGTTCTATTTACCGCATATGTGTAAAAGTTCATTTTCAAGATGGCGAAGTCGCACCCGTTTAAAAAGTTTGACCTTTGTGCACAATAGAAGCTACATAGTACTTGTTTTTCCTATTTTTATTAAAAAAATAATCCTTTTGTTACCTCATATCCGTATGATTGTAGGTTGTTTATACACTATTATCCAGTCAAATACACTTTATTCATGCTTTTATTTAATTTTCAGCACTCCATTAAAAAACACGTCCTACTTCCAAGGGACACTACTCATATGTTCTTCCCAAAAAGTCAAACATTAAATAAAAATATTAATATTACTTAATTTTAATTAATACTACATTCCGGATTTTACTGTAATATTTGTGTCATCATTATACATATAACTTGAACAGAGACATTGCTTGGCGATTTAAGATCTTCGAAATGTAAAATATTGCCACGTAATAAAATCAGATTTTACATTATATATCGACATTGTGTAGTTATGCCGTTTTGAAATGTATCTGTTGTCAAAAGTGCAGCTGATGAATTGAGGTCCATTGTACGACGAACGTCACTTTGTAAAGCGTTAACAGGTGTGAAAACTAGACGGTCACTTACAGCAGCTTTATACTTAAAGCGTTATACTATACTACTTTCTTACGCGATTTAAACATATAAGGTGATGCTGATTTTAATTATGATGCCGCTAACTCCATCAGGTGGGGTCTAGGTTGGCGTTAGCTGGTAAAGTGTTTTTATGCATACATTTTATGTATTTTCAGCTGAAAGCCTGATTTAAGTACAATAACAAAATAAAATGTTAACTAAATAGGACCTGTTAACTTAGGAAAATTAGGAAAATTTGTATTATTGAAAGTAGGCAGGTCGGAAGTCATCATGGCCAATGCATCGGCCAGTGCGGACACAAACTTTGCGGGCATTATTAACAGTTACAGGTTCTAAAACTAAATAATCAGGATTACAACACAAGGTATTATGATATAAATGAGAGAATTGTTGAAACTAATACAAATTAATGTCAAAATGAAACTGAAAAACAACACGACGGACATAATGGATCCTGGATTGCCACTCTGGTGGACATTTTGCTTTAATTTTCCAATATTTACCGCCCGTCATGCCCACTAGACTAACCATCGCATAAAATACAGCCCTTAATGGGGTCAAGGTGGCATCTGTCAGTTATTCTTTACAGTACAGTGTGTTTGTAAGAGTCCGTTTTCGAAATACTTGCAGACGACTAATCTTACGGAAAGTTCTTAAAGGTTACGCATGCGCAAATAAATTCCTTCTTTGTTACATATAAAATATTCAATGTTTGATCTCAATTTTCACCATGACCAAGCTGCTTTCCAATATACCACCATACATTGTTGGAAAGATGAGCTCATAACCTTTCGAAAAAAAAATTCTTTACGTTGTAACTCAAAATATTTACCTTAGAAAAAAAAAACACCGGTTTTTACAGGCATGGAGGCTGCCATTTTGCGCATGAATACATGGGCCAAAAGTTATGAAGCTGGGAACCACTAGACAAAGAAGAGCACAAAACAGGTTTTTTTTTCTTATTGCTTACATATATACCTTTAGAATGATACCAACACATATTATTTAAACTGTATTTTACAAATTCTATGCATCCTGCACTCCACCGTATGTGCTAATTATCTAACTAACCCTGGGCATGTGACTTTCGTGTTGGTGTAATTAGACCTATAGGTCACAATATACTAAAAGATTTCCTTAACAAATTCAATGTAAAAGCAATAAATTCAACAAAAAATAAACTCAACATTTTGCGCGTAGAGACCCTCATAACCATACCTTTTCTTAAAGAGCATTCCGAGCCGAATTGATTTAGACAATAAAAAATATAGGTCATGTGATATGTAAGAAAGAACTCGACGCGAATCAAAGTTCACTGTTTTACGGCCATCTTTTTACCGGATACTCTCCAGTTGAAGGTATACTGCCAACTGTCAAAGTCTCGTCATGTAGTCTCCAACCTTCAAGCGAAACAGTGAATTTTTAGTACACAACAATGTTTTTCCTACCACACGTACAAAGAAATATTCAAAAATAAAGTCATGGCAAGTGACTATACAGAAAATTGTGTCTTCAAATAAATGGTGTTGATTTATTTAGAGAGTATAGCATTGCACACCTGAAATATTTAGTATACTGTAACCTATAAGAGAAATTTGTTCTCATTAAAATTAGTTTTTCTTGCATATAATTATCTTCCCATGCATATTGCACCAATATATTAAGTTTGGCTTGTATATCTGTCCATTTGGCCATTTTATTTCATATTTTCAAACACAGGTGATTTTGGTCGGAAGCCGGTGATTTCAAGCGTCTTGAAGCTTAAATGTCCCTCTAACAATTAAAGCTGATATTTGCAATATTTGTGACAAAATACCCAAACAAACCAAACAAACATGTATGGGGGGCTTATGTGGGGTGAGGAGAGAATGACTTTGTTAGATATGTTTACTCTAAGCCATTTTGATAATGTATTTTTTGTGTATTTTTTAAAAAAAATCACCCCAAAAATGTAAATTTTATAGAAAAAAAATTCCAATTTCATCCAAGACAATTAACAAATTAGTCAAAATGGGAGATCAAAGATACTTTGAAGTGTAGAAATCAATCAGCTTCCAGTAATTGCTTGTTTCAAACCAATAAAGTGTAAAATCTTTAAAGCACCTTGTTTGTCGCAGCCTCTTTAATTACAGGCCACCAATTATATATTCTAGTATATAATGTCATGAGTGCCTTTAAACTGCAGCAGGTGGTCAATTTGCATTGCCTGCTCACATTTAGAGGTTTAAGGGAATACAAAATTGCATATTTTGGGCACAAAATAAGTACTTTGACTTTTTTTAAGGTGGCAATCTGGTCAAAATGGGGTTCATAACCAAGCAAAAGAAAAAGTTGCTCAATGTTGGTTTTAAACGAGGTGGGACTAGTCCGGTGAAGGGGAAAAAACATAATTATGAAAGAAGGTCAAATTCCAACACAACCTATGTAAGGTTAGAAAGGTCATCCTTTGAAGCACGGGTAGCTTACAATGACAAGGTTCTTACTTTTCGGGATGTAGACGGCTCTCAAACCCCAGCTAAGCCCTTGCGTCCGAGAGCGAACAAGATTCGCTATGTAGACCTGTTACGGGTTCCTGCTCCATCAAAAGTCCATCCCGACTTACTTACGAACAAGGTCTATGTCCCCGCCCTACTCCAGTCTATGATGTCCTCTGAAAATAGAAAGCATAGGTTAAGAAGTGATAAATGTAGGGGCGACTTGGTAACTGACGGCAGTGCTTCCATAAAGTGGGGCTTAGGCTGGGAGGAAAGGTTAAAATGTACAAGATGCAGATATGTAGGCAAGCATTATAAGCTTTACAATGAGGTTCCATCAAGTACCAGGGCCAGAAAGGCAGCTCAGATCAATGTAGGCTTCCAAATAGGTGTTGCAAGTACTTCTATTGGGAACACAGGTTCCCGCAGAATTCTCAACACAACCAATATCATTGCTCCCTCTCCACTTGCTATGCAAAAACAAGCAAATAAGGTCAATACTGCCCTTAAATCCCTAAATGAGAGAAGCATGTACCAGATTAGAGAAAACTTAGTTGCTGAAAATGCCAAAATTGGTCAAAAAGATCCCTCTAAGGTAAATGTTGAAGGGGACACTTGCTACAACAATCCAATTTTTAACTCTGACGCGACACCCTTTCAAGCCGGAACTATTGCCATAAGCACTATGTGTGAAAACAATACCAGAAACAAGCAAATTGTAGTGGTACAAGTAGCAAATAAACTATGCAGGACTGCATCAATGCTTAGGAATAAGGGTAAACCTGTTCAGTGCCCCAATCATAGGGGGCATTGTTCTGCAAATGTTTCAGAGAGGGAACCAATAGGTGATGAAGGCAAATGGAATAGGTTGTTAGGTGACCAGATCTCTAAGGACATCAAAATAGCAAATTTCACTTGTGATGGGGACAGTAGGGCATTCCAAGGTGTTCGTAACTCTCACGGTCACAATGTGGGTCATCTTAAGGATCTGAGGCACCTAGGCAACTCGCTGAAGCGCGAGCTCAACAAAGCGCCTTTCTCAAAGGGCATGCTCAAGGGTCATTCCAAGTCTAATATCAGGAGTCGGTTCGCTCTCTCGGTCAAAGCTAGGTGTATGGCTGAGCTTAAAGCTGCCCACAATAAACACCAGGGTGACATCAAGGTTCTAAAGAAGGTCATGGTTGATGTAATCGCAACCATTGTTCTATGCTTCAGTGGTTACTGCGGTACTCATTGTGCAAAGTACAGTTATGTCTGTGCTGGTACAAATAGGCAAGCTAAGAATTTCATGCCAGACAATGTCAAGGTTAAAATGGTTGACAGTGACCAACAAGTCCTTAAAAAATGCATTGAAATGGTTTTAGGTCCAGCTGCTCTTGACGCTACCAAACTTTTAACCACAACCCAAAAAAGTGAAGCAGTAAACAGGTCGTACCAAGCTGTCAATCCTAAAACTGTGACTTTCTCACGCAACTGTGTAGGTCGAATTCACGGGCAGGTTCACAAATTAAACAATGGCTATGCTGACTCTGTAATTGCAAAAACCACTGAACTAAATGCTAACCTTACCCAGGGGTCAAAGATTATTAAGCAGATAGCATATGAGGACCGCAACGACCTTAACCGAAAGCAAACATCCGCTACCAACAAAGCACGAGCTTTACGTGCCAGGACGCGGAATTATCGATACAAACTGCATGAGGAATTACACTACGGCAAGGGCATGAGTGACCCCAAACCTGATTATGACAGTCTTCCACACCTTAAGCATCATAAATATGCTTAGTTGATTGTGTACCTGATAATAAATTGTTATTACCTGTTTTGGCATAAGAGACCTCTAACAAGTGGCCCTCGCGTCAGCATCAGGCATTCCTCTACCTGAAAAAGGCAAAAATACCCAATAGAAATAGATATAAAATGAAAAAAAACATGCATTTATGTATTTTAAGTGTATTTCTATGAATAAAAGGAAGTGATAAAGCTTGTTGTATTCATGTTTCTACCAAATATGCAGGCTGGCTCAGTTCCATGCCCGCTGCACTGTCCGAACTGTAAACATGTCCGCCGTTCCATGTTGGTGGAATGGGGCTCTATGTTTAAATGTTCAGGCTTAACACACAAGCTAGTGTTGCATAAGTGGCTCACGGAGTCCCTGGCGTTCAATTCTGACTTCATGTAGCACATTAACGCTACACGGTGAACCAAGTATGTCTCTGATTTTATGTCCGAAGGCAATTTAGCCCTCATTCGGCCATAATAGGGTAAGGAACTATTTCAAATACAACCATTCCAGATCAAACAATCTGAATTGATGCATTTAATGCACTTATTTTCTACTCTTTTGCTCAGAAATGACCAAAAATCTGCTTTCTCATCCATATTTTGCACTTGCAGACGATATTTTATTTTAACCCAAAGTCAGTTTAGGTCACAATATACTAAAAGATTTCCTTAACAAATTCAATGTAAAAGCAATAAATTCAACAAAAAATAAACTCAACATTTTGCGCGTAGAGACCCTCATAACCATACCTTTTCTTAAAGAGCATTCCGAGCCGAATTGATTTAGACAATAAAAAAGATAGGTCATGTGATATGTAAGAAAGAACTCGACGCGAATCAAAGTTCACTGTTTTACGGCCATCTTTTTACCGGATACTCTCCAGTTGAAGGTATACTGCCAACTGTCAAAGTCTCGTCATGTAGTCTCCAACCTTCAAGCGAAACAGTGAATTTTTAGTACACAACAATGTTTTTCCTACCACACGTACAAAGAAATATTCAAAAATAAAGTCATGGCAAGTGACTATACAGAAAATTGTGTCTTCAAATAAATGGTGTTGATTTATTTAGAGAGTATAGCATTGCACACCTGAAATATTTAGTATACTGTAACCTATAAGAGAAATTTGTTCTCATTAAAATTAGTTTTTCTTGCATATAATTATCTTCCCATGCATATTGCACCAATATATTAAGTTTGGCTTGTATATCTGTCCACTTGGCCATTTTATTTCATATTTTCAAACACAGGTGATTTTGGTCGGAAGCCGGTGATTTCAAGCGTCTTGAAGCTTAAATGTCCCTCTAACAATTAAAGCTGATATTTGCAATATTTGTGACAAAATACCCAAACAAACCAAACAAACATGTATGGGGGGCTTATGTGGGGTGAGGAGAGAATGACTTTGTTAGATATGTTTACTCTAAGCCATTTTGATAATGTATTTTTTGTGTATTTTTTAAAAAAAATCACCCCAAAAATGTAAATTTTATAGAAAAAAAATTCCAATTTCATCCAAGACAATTAACAAATTAGTCAAAATGGGAGATCAAAGATACTTTGAAGTGTAGAAATCAATCAGCTTCCAGTAATTGCTTGTTTCAAACCAATAAAGTGTAAAATCTTTAAAGCACCTTGTTTGTCGCAGCCTCTTTAATTACAGGCCACCAATTATATATTCTAGTATATAATGTCATGAGTGCCTTTAAACTGCAGCAGGTGGTCAATTTGCATTGCCTGCTCACATTTAGAGGTTTAAGGGAATACAAAATTGCATATTTTGGGCACAAAATAAGTACTTTGACTTTTTTTAAGGTGGCAATCTGGTCAAAATGGGGTTCATAACCAAGCAAAAGAAAAAGTTGCTCAATGTTGGTTTTAAACGAGGTGGGACTAGTCCGGTGAAGGGGAAAAAACATAATTATGAAAGAAGGTCAAATTCCAACACAACCTATGTAAGGTTAGAAAGGTCATCCTTTGAAGCACGGGTAGCTTACAATGACAAGGTTCTTACTTTTCGGGATGTAGACGGCTCTCAAACCCCAGCTAAGCCCTTGCGTCCGAGAGCGAACAAGATTCGCTATGTAGACCTGTTACGGGTTCCTGCTCCATCAAAAGTCCATCCCGACTTACTTACGAACAAGGTCTATGTCCCCGCCCTACTCCAGTCTATGATGTCCTCTGAAAATAGAAAGCATAGGTTAAGAAGTGATAAATGTAGGGGCGACTTGGTAACTGACGGCAGTGCTTCCATAAAGTGGGGCTTAGGCTGGGAGGAAAGGTTAAAATGTACAAGATGCAGATATGTAGGCAAGCATTATAAGCTTTACAATGAGGTTCCATCAAGTACCAGGGCCAGAAAGGCAGCTCAGATCAATGTAGGCTTCCAAATAGGTGTTGCAAGTACTTCTATTGGGAACACAGGTTCCCGCAGAATTCTCAACACAACCAATATCATTGCTCCCTCTCCACTTGCTATGCAAAAACAAGCAAATAAGGTCAATACTGCCCTTAAATCCCTAAATGAGAGAAGCATGTACCAGATTAGAGAAAACTTAGTTGCTGAAAATGCCAAAATTGGTCAAAAAGATCCCTCTAAGGTAAATGTTGAAGGGGACACTTGCTACAACAATCCAATTTTTAACTCTGACGCGACACCCTTTCAAGCCGGAACTATTGCCATAAGCACTATGTGTGAAAACAATACCAGAAACAAGCAAATTGTAGTGGTACAAGTAGCAAATAAACTATGCAGGACTGCATCAATGCTTAGGAATAAGGGTAAACCTGTTCAGTGCCCCAATCATAGGGGGCATTGTTCTGCAAATGTTTCAGAGAGGGAACCAATAGGTGATGAAGGCAAATGGAATAGGTTGTTAGGTGACCAGATCTCTAAGGACATCAAAATAGCAAATTTCACTTGTGATGGGGACAGTAGGGCATTCCAAGGTGTTCGTAACTCTCACGGTCACAATGTGGGTCATCTTAAGGATCTGAGGCACCTAGGCAACTCGCTGAAGCGCGAGCTCAACAAAGCGCCTTTCTCAAAGGGCATGCTCAAGGGTCATTCCAAGTCTAATATCAGGAGTCGGTTCGCTCTCTCGGTCAAAGCTAGGTGTATGGCTGAGCTTAAAGCTGCCCACAATAAACACCAGGGTGACATCAAGGTTCTAAAGAAGGTCATGGTTGATGTAATCGCAACCATTGTTCTATGCTTCAGTGGTTACTGCGGTACTCATTGTGCAAAGTACAGTTATGTCTGTGCTGGTACAAATAGGCAAGCTAAGAATTTCATGCCAGACAATGTCAAGGTTAAAATGGTTGACAGTGACCAACAAGTCCTTAAAAAATGCATTGAAATGGTTTTAGGTCCAGCTGCTCTTGACGCTACCAAACTTTTAACCACAACCCAAAAAAGTGAAGCAGTAAACAGGTCGTACCAAGCTGTCAATCCTAAAACTGTGACTTTCTCACGCAACTGTGTAGGTCGAATTCACGGGCAGGTTCACAAATTAAACAATGGCTATGCTGACTCTGTAATTGCAAAAACCACTGAACTAAATGCTAACCTTACCCAGGGGTCAAAGATTATTAAGCAGATAGCATATGAGGACCGCAACGACCTTAACCGAAAGCAAACATCCGCTACCAACAAAGCACGAGCTTTACGTGCCAGGACGCGGAATTATCGATACAAACTGCATGAGGAATTACACTACGGCAAGGGCATGAGTGACCCCAAACCTGATTATGACAGTCTTCCACACCTTAAGCATCATAAATATGCTTAGTTGATTGTGTACCTGATAATAAATTGTTATTACCTGTTTTGGCATAAGAGACCTCTAACAAGTGGCCCTCGCGTCAGCATCAGGCGTTCCTCTACCTGAAAAAGGCAAAAATACCCAATAGAAATAGATATAAAATGAAAAAAAACATGCATTTATGTATTTTAAGTGTATTTCTATGAATAAAAGGAAGTGATAAAGCTTGTTGTATTCATGTTTCTACCAAATATGCAGGCTGGCTCAGTTCCATGCCCGCTGCACTGTCCGAACTGTAAACATGTCCGCCGTTCCATGTTGGTGGAATGGGGCTCTATGTTTAAATGTTCAGGCTTAACACACAAGCTAGTGTTGCATAAGTGGCTCACGGAGTCCCTGGCGTTCAATTCTGACTTCATGTAGCACATTAACGCTACACGGTGAACCAAGTATGTCTCTGATTTTATGTCCGAAGGCAATTTAGCCCTCATTCGGCCATAATAGGGTAAGGAACTATTTCAAATACAACCATTCCAGATCAAACAATCTGAATTGATGCATTTAATGCACTTATTTTCTACTCTTTTGCTCAGAAATGACCAAAAATCTGCTTTCTCATCCATATTTTGCACTTGCAGACGATATTTTATTTTAACCCAAAGTCAGTTTAGGTCACAATATACTAAAAGATTTCCTTAACAAATTCAATGTAAAAGCAATAAATTCAACAAAAAATAAACTCAACATTTTGCGCGTAGAGACCCTCATAACCATACCTTTTCTTAAAGAGCATTCCGAGCCGAATTGATTTAGACAATAAAAAAGATAGGTCATGTGATATGTAAGAAAGAACTCGACGCGAATCAAAGTTCACTGTTTTACGGCCATCTTTTTACCGGATACTCTCCAGTTGAAGGTATACTGCCAACTGTCAAAGTCTCGTCATGTAGTCTCCAACCTTCAAGCGAAACAGTGAATTTTTAGTACACAACAATGTTTTTCCTACCACACGTACAAAGAAATATTCAAAAATAAAGTCATGGCAAGTGACTATACAGAAAATTGTGTCTTCAAATAAATGGTGTTGATTTATTTAGAGAGTATAGCATTGCACACCTGAAATATTTAGTATACTGTAACCTATAAGAGAAATTTGTTCTCATTAAAATTAGTTTTTCTTGCATATAATTATCTTCCCATGCATATTGCACCAATATATTAAGTTTGGCTTGTATATCTGTCCACTTGGCCATTTTATTTCATATTTTCAAACACAGGTGATTTTGGTCGGAAGCCGGTGATTTCAAGCGTCTTGAAGCTTAAATGTCCCTCTAACAATTAAAGCTGATATTTGCAATATTTGTGACAAAATACCCAAACAAACCAAACAAACATGTATGGGGGGCTTATGTGGGGTGAGGAGAGAATGACTTTGTTAGATATGTTTACTCTAAGCCATTTTGATAATGTATTTTTTGTGTATTTTTTAAAAAAAATCACCCCAAAAATGTAAATTTTATAGAAAAAAAATTCCAATTTCATCCAAGACAATTAACAAATTAGTCAAAATGGGAGATCAAAGATACTTTGAAGTGTAGAAATCAATCAGCTTCCAGTAATTGCTTGTTTCAAACCAATAAAGTGTAAAATCTTTAAAGCACCTTGTTTGTCGCAGCCTCTTTAATTACAGGCCACCAATTATATATTCTAGTATATGATGTCATGAGTGCCTTTAAACTGCAGCAGGTGGTCAATTTGCATTGCCTGCTCACATTTAGAGGTTTAAGGGAATACAAAATTGCATATTTTGGGCACAAAATAAGTACTTTGACTTTTTTTAAGGTGGCAATCTGGTCAAAATGGGGTTCATAACCAAGCAAAAGAAAAAGTTGCTCAATGTTGGTTTTAAACGAGGTGGGACTAGTCCGGTGAAGGGGAAAAAACATAATTATGAAAGAAGGTCAAATTCCAACACAACCTATGTAAGGTTAGAAAGGTCATCCTTTGAAGCACGGGTAGCTTACAATGACAAGGTTCTTACTTTTCGGGATGTAGACGGCTCTCAAACCCCAGCTAAGCCCTTGCGTCCGAGAGCGAACAAGATTCGCTATGTAGACCTGTTACGGGTTCCTGCTCCATCAAAAGTCCATCCCGACTTACTTACGAACAAGGTCTATGTCCCCGCCCTACTCCAGTCTATGATGTCCTCTGAAAATAGAAAGCATAGGTTAAGAAGTGATAAATGTAGGGGCGACTTGGTAACTGACGGCAGTGCTTCCATAAAGTGGGGCTTAGGCTGGGAGGAAAGGTTAAAATGTACAAGATGCAGATATGTAGGCAAGCATTATAAGCTTTACAATGAGGTTCCATCAAGTACCAGGGCCAGAAAGGCAGCTCAGATCAATGTAGGCTTCCAAATAGGTGTTGCAAGTACTTCTATTGGGAACACAGGTTCCCGCAGAATTCTCAACACAACCAATATCATTGCTCCCTCTCCACTTGCTATGCAAAAACAAGCAAATAAGGTCAATACTGCCCTTAAATCCCTAAATGAGAGAAGCATGTACCAGATTAGAGAAAACTTAGTTGCTGAAAATGCCAAAATTGGTCAAAAAGATCCCTCTAAGGTAAATGTTGAAGGGGACACTTGCTACAACAATCCAATTTTTAACTCTGACGCGACACCCTTTCAAGCCGGAACTATTGCCATAAGCACTATGTGTGAAAACAATACCAGAAACAAGCAAATTGTAGTGGTACAAGTAGCAAATAAACTATGCAGGACTGCATCAATGCTTAGGAATAAGGGTAAACCTGTTCAGTGCCCCAATCATAGGGGGCATTGTTCTGCAAATGTTTCAGAGAGGGAACCAATAGGTGATGAAGGCAAATGGAATAGGTTGTTAGGTGACCAGATCTCTAAGGACATCAAAATAGCAAATTTCACTTGTGATGGGGACAGTAGGGCATTCCAAGGTGTTCGTAACTCTCACGGTCACAATGTGGGTCATCTTAAGGATCTGAGGCACCTAGGCAACTCGCTGAAGCGCGAGCTCAACAAAGCGCCTTTCTCAAAGGGCATGCTCAAGGGTCATTCCAAGTCTAATATCAGGAGTCGGTTCGCTCTCTCGGTCAAAGCTAGGTGTATGGCTGAGCTTAAAGCTGCCCACAATAAACACCAGGGTGACATCAAGGTTCTAAAGAAGGTCATGGTTGATGTAATCGCAACCATTGTTCTATGCTTCAGTGGTTACTGCGGTACTCATTGTGCAAAGTACAGTTATGTCTGTGCTGGTACAAATAGGCAAGCTAAGAATTTCATGCCAGACAATGTCAAGGTTAAAATGGTTGACAGTGACCAACAAGTCCTTAAAAAATGCATTGAAATGGTTTTAGGTCCAGCTGCTCTTGACGCTACCAAACTTTTAACCACAACCCAAAAAAGTGAAGCAGTAAACAGGTCGTACCAAGCTGTCAATCCTAAAACTGTGACTTTCTCACGCAACTGTGTAGGTCGAATTCACGGGCAGGTTCACAAATTAAACAATGGCTATGCTGACTCTGTAATTGCAAAAACCACTGAACTAAATGCTAACCTTACCCAGGGGTCAAAGATTATTAAGCAGATAGCATATGAGGACCGCAACGACCTTAACCGAAAGCAAACATCCGCTACCAACAAAGCACGAGCTTTACGTGCCAGGACGCGGAATTATCGATACAAACTGCATGAGGAATTACACTACGGCAAGGGCATGAGTGACCCCAAACCTGATTATGACAGTCTTCCACACCTTAAGCATCATAAATATGCTTAGTTGATTGTGTACCTGATAATAAATTGTTATTACCTGTTTTGGCATAAGAGACCTCTAACAAGTGGCCCTCGCGTCAGCATCAGGCGTTCCTCTACCTGAAAAAGGCAAAAATACCCAATAGAAATAGATATAAAATGAAAAAAAACATGCATTTATGTATTTTAAGTGTATTTCTATGAATAAAAGGAAGTGATAAAGCTTGTTGTATTCATGTTTCTACCAAATATGCAGGCTGGCTCAGTTCCATGCCCGCTGCACTGTCCGAACTGTAAACATGTCCGCCGTTCCATGTTGGTGGAATGGGGCTCTATGTTTAAATGTTCAGGCTTAACACACAAGCTAGTGTTGCATAAGTGGCTCACGGAGTCCCTGGCGTTCAATTCTGACTTCATGTAGCACATTAACGCTACACGGTGAACCAAGTATGTCTCTGATTTTATGTCCGAAGGCAATTTAGCCCTCATTCGGCCATAATAGGGTAAGGAACTATTTCAAATACAACCATTCCAGATCAAACAATCTGAATTGATGCATTTAATGCACTTATTTTCTACTCTTTTGCTCAGAAATGACCAAAAATCTGCTTTCTCATCCATATTTTGCACTTGCAGACGATATTTTATTTTAACCCAAAGTCAGTATAAGAGAAATTTGTTCTCATTAAAATTAGTTTTTCTTGCATATAATTATCTTCCCATGCATATTGCACCAATATATTAAGTTTGGCTTGTATATCTGTCCATTTGGCCATTTTATTTCATATTTTCAAACACAGGTGATTTTGGTCGGAAGCCGGTGATTTCAAGCGTCTTGAAGCTTAAATGTCCCTCTAACAATTAAAGCTGATATTTGCAATATTTGTGACAAAATACCCAAACAAACCAAACAAACATGTATGGGGGGCTTATGTGGGGTGAGGAGAGAATGACTTTGTTAGATATGTTTACTCTAAGCCATTTTGATAATGTATTTTTTGTGTATTTTTAAAAAAAAATCACCCCAAAAATGTAAATTTTATAGAAAAAAAATTCCAATTTCATCCAAGACAATTAACAAATTAGTCAAAATGGGAGATCAAAGATACTTTGAAGTGTAGAAATCAATCAGCTTCCAGTAATTGCTTGTTTCAAACCAATAAAGTGTAAAATCTTTAAAGCACCTTGTTTGTCGCAGCCTCTTTAATTACAGGCCACCAATTATATATTCTAGTATATAATGTCATGAGTGCCTTTAAACTGCAGCAGGTGGTCAATTTGCATTGCCTGCTCACATTTAGAGGTTTAAGGGAATACAAAATTGCATATTTTGGGCACAAAATAAGTACTTTGACTTTTTTTAAGGTGGCAATCTGGTCAAAATGGGGTTCATAACCAAGCAAAAGAAAAAGTTGCTCAATGTTGGTTTTAAACGAGGTGGGACTAGTCCGGTGAAGGGGAAAAAACATAATTATGAAAGAAGGTCAAATTCCAACACAACCTATGTAAGGTTAGAAAGGTCATCCTTTGAAGCACGGGTAGCTTACAATGACAAGGTTCTTACTTTTCGGGATGTAGACGGCTCTCAAACCCCAGCTAAGCCCTTGCGTCCGAGAGCGAACAAGATTCGCTATGTAGACCTGTTACGGGTTCCTGCTCCATCAAAAGTCCATCCCGACTTACTTACGAACAAGGTCTATGTCCCCGCCCTACTCCAGTCTATGATGTCCTCTGAAAATAGAAAGCATAGGTTAAGAAGTGATAAATGTAGGGGCGACTTGGTAATTGACGGCAGTGCTTCCATAAAGTGGGGCTTAGGCTGGGAGGAAAGGTTAAAATGTACAAGATGCAGATATGTAGGCAAGCATTATAAGCTTTACAATGAGGTTCCATCAAGTACCAGGGCCAGAAAGGCAGCTCAGATCAATGTAGGCTTCCAAATAGGTGTTGCAAGTACTTCTATTGGGAACACAGGTTCCCGCAGAATTCTCAACACAACCAATATCATTGCTCCCTCTCCACTTGCTATGCAAAAACAAGCAAATAAGGTCAATACTGCCCTTAAATCCCTAAATGAGAGAAGCATGTACCAGATTAGAGAAAACTTAGTTGCTGAAAATGCCAAAATTGGTCAAAAAGATCCCTCTAAGGTAAATGTTGAAGGGGACACTTGCTACAACAATCCAATTTTTAACTCTGACGCGACACCCTTTCAAGCCGGAACTATTGCCATAAGCACTATGTGTGAAAACAATACCAGAAACAAGCAAATTGTAGTGGTACAAGTAGCAAATAAACTATGCAGGACTGCATCAATGCTTAGGAATAAGGGTAAACCTGTTCAGTGCCCCAATCATAGGGGGCATTGTTCTGCAAATGTTTCAGAGAGGGAACCAATAGGTGATGAAGGCAAATGGAATAGGTTGTTAGGTGACCAGATCTCTAAGGACATCAAAATAGCAAATTTCACTTGTGATGGGGACAGTAGGGCATTCCAAGGTGTTCGTAACTCTCACGGTCACAATGTGGGTCATCTTAAGGATCTGAGGCACCTAGGCAACTCGCTGAAGCGCGAGCTCAACAAAGCGCCTTTCTCAAAGGGCATGCTCAAGGGTCATTCCAAGTCTAATATCAGGAGTCGGTTCGCTCTCTCGGTCAAAGCTAGGTGTATGGCTGAGCTTAAAGCTGCCCACAATAAACACCAGGGTGACATCAAGGTTCTAAAGAAGGTCATGGTTGATGTAATCGCAACCATTGTTCTATGCTTCAGTGGTTACTGCGGTACTCATTGTGCAAAGTACAGTTATGTCTGTGCTGGTACAAATAGGCAAGCTAAGAATTTCATGCCAGACAATGTCAAGGTTAAAATGGTTGACAGTGACCAACAAGTCCTTAAAAAATGCATTGAAATGGTTTTAGGTCCAGCTGCTCTTGACGCTACCAAACTTTTAACCACAACCCAAAAAAGTGAAGCAGTAAACAGGTCGTACCAAGCTGTCAATCCTAAAACTGTGACTTTCTCACGCAACTGTGTAGGTCGAATGCACGGGCAGGTTCACAAATTAAACAATGGCTATGCTGACTCTGTAATTGCAAAAACCACTGAACTAAATGCTAACCTTACCCAGGGGTCAAAGATTATTAAGCAGATAGCATATGAGGACCGCAACGACCTTAACCGAAAGCAAACATCCGCTACCAACAAAGCACGAGCTTTACGTGCCAGGACGCGGAATTATCGATACAAACTGCATGAGGAATTACACTACGGCAAGGGCATGAGTGACCCCAAACCTGATTATGACAGTCTTCCACACCTTAAGCATCATAAATATGCTTAGTTGATTGTGTACCTGATAATAAATTGTTATTACCTGTTTTGGCATAAGAGACCTCTAACAAGTGGCCCTCGCGTCAGCATCAGGCGTTCCTCTACCTGAAAAAGGCAAAAATACCCAATAGACATAGATATAAAATGAAAAAAAACATGCATTTATGTATTTTAAGTGTATTTCTATGAATAAAAGGAAGTGATAAAGCTTGTTGTATTCATGTTTCTACCAAATATGCAGGCTGGCTCAGTTCCATGCCCGCTGCACTGTCCGAACTGTAAACATGTCCGCCGTTCCATGTTGGTGGAATGGGGCTCTATGTTTAAATGTTCAGGCTTAACACACAAGCTAGTGTTGCATAAGTGGCTCACGGAGTCCCTGGCGTTCAATTCTGACTTCATGTAGCACATTAACGCTACACGGTGAACCAAGTATGTCTCTGATTTTATGTCCGAAGGCAATTTAGCCCTCATTCGGCCATAATAGGGTAAGGAACTATTTCAAATACAACCATTCCAGATCAAACAATCTGAATTGATGCATTTAATGCACTTATTTTCTACTCTTTTGCTCAGAAATGACCAAAAATCTGCTTTCTCATCCATATTTTGCACTTGCAGACGATATTTTATTTTAACCCAAAGTCAGTTTAGGTCACAATATACTAAAAGATTTCCTTAACAAATTCAATGTAAAAGCAATAAATTCAACAAAAAATAAACTCAACATTTTGCGCGTAGAGACCCTCATAACCATACCTTTTCTTAAAGAGCATTCCGAGCCGAATTGATTTAGACAATAAAAAAGATAGGTCATGTGATATGTAAGAAAGAACTCGACGCGAATCAAAGTTCACTGTTTTACGGCCATCTTTTTACCGGATACTCTCCAGTTGAAGGTATACTGCCAACTGTCAAAGTCTCGTCATGTAGTCTCCAACCTTCAAGCGAAACAGTGAATTTTTAGTACACAACAATGTTTTTCCTACCACACGTACAAAGAAATATTCAAAAATAAAGTCATGGCAAGTGACTATACAGAAAATTGTGTCTTCAAATAAATGGTGTTGATTTATTTAGAGAGTATAGCATTGCACACCTGAAATATTTAGTATACTGTAACCTATAAGAGAAATTTGTTCTCATTAAAATTAGTTTTTCTTGCATATAATTATCTTCCCATGCATATTGCACCAATATATTAAGTTTGGCTTGTATATCTGTCCATTTGGCCATTTTATTTCATATTTTCAAACACAGGTGATTTTGGTCGGAAGCCGGTGATTTCAAGCGTCTTGAAGCTTAAATGTCCCTCTAACAATTAAAGCTGATATTTGCAATATTTGTGACAAAATACCCAAACAAACCAAACAAACATGTATGGGGGGCTTATGTGGGGTGAGGAGAGAATGACTTTGTTAGATATGTTTACTCTAAGCCATTTTGATAATGTATTTTTTGTGTATTTTTTAAAAAAAATCACCCCAAAAATGTAAATTTTATAGAAAAAAAATTCCAATTTCATCCAAGACAATTAACAAATTAGTCAAAATGGGAGATCAAAGATACTTTGAAGTGTAGAAATCAATCAGCTTCCAGTAATTGCTTGTTTCAAACCAATAAAGTGTAAAATCTTTAAAGCACCTTGTTTGTCGCAGCCTCTTTAATTACAGGCCACCAATTATATATTCTAGTATATAATGTCATGAGTGCCTTTAAACTGCAGCAGGTGGTCAATTTGCATTGCCTGCTCACATTTAGAGGTTTAAGGGAATACAAAATTGCATATTTTGGGCACAAAATAAGTACTTTGACTTTTTTTAAGGTGGCAATCTGGTCAAAATGGGGTTCATAACCAAGCAAAAGAAAAAGTTGCTCAATGTTGGTTTTAAACGAGGTGGGACTAGTCCGGTGAAGGGGAAAAAACATAATTATGAAAGAAGGTCAAATTCCAACACAACCTATGTAAGGTTAGAAAGGTCATCCTTTGAAGCACGGGTAGCTTACAATGACAAGGTTCTTACTTTTCGGGATGTAGACGGCTCTCAAACCCCAGCTAAGCCCTTGCGTCCGAGAGCGAACAAGATTCGCTATGTAGACCTGTTACGGGTTCCTGCTCCATCAAAAGTCCATCCCGACTTACTTACGAACAAGGTCTATGTCCCCGCCCTACTCCAGTCTATGATGTCCTCTGAAAATAGAAAGCATAGGTTAAGAAGTGATAAATGTAGGGGCGACTTGGTAATTGACGGCAGTGCTTCCATAAAGTGGGGCTTAGGCTGGGAGGAAAGGTTAAAATGTACAAGATGCAGATATGTAGGCAAGCATTATAAGCTTTACAATGAGGTTCCATCAAGTACCAGGGCCAGAAAGGCAGCTCAGATCAATGTAGGCTTCCAAATAGGTGTTGCAAGTACTTCTATTGGGAACACAGGTTCCCGCAGAATTCTCAACACAACCAATATCATTGCTCCCTCTCCACTTGCTATGCAAAAACAAGCAAATAAGGTCAATACTGCCCTTAAATCCCTAAATGAGAGAAGCATGTACCAGATTAGAGAAAACTTAGTTGCTGAAAATGCCAAAATTGGTCAAAAAGATCCCTCTAAGGTAAATGTTGAAGGGGACACTTGCTACAACAATCCAATTTTTAACTCTGACGCGACACCCTTTCAAGCCGGAACTATTGCCATAAGCACTATGTGTGAAAACAATACCAGAAACAAGCAAATTGTAGTGGTACAAGTAGCAAATAAACTATGCAGGACTGCATCAATGCTTAGGAATAAGGGTAAACCTGTTCAGTGCCCCAATCATAGGGGGCATTGTTCTGCAAATGTTTCAGAGAGGGAACCAATAGGTGATGAAGGCAAATGGAATAGGTTGTTAGGTGACCAGATCTCTAAGGACATCAAAATAGCAAATTTCACTTGTGATGGGGACAGTAGGGCATTCCAAGGTGTTCGTAACTCTCACGGTCACAATGTGGGTCATCTTAAGGATCTGAGGCACCTAGGCAACTCGCTGAAGCGCGAGCTCAACAAAGCGCCTTTCTCAAAGGGCATGCTCAAGGGTCATTCCAAGTCTAATATCAGGAGTCGGTTCGCTCTCTCGGTCAAAGCTAGGTGTATGGCTGAGCTTAAAGCTGCCCACAATAAACACCAGGGTGACATCAAGGTTCTAAAGAAGGTCATGGTTGATGTAATCGCAACCATTGTCCTATGCTTCAGTGGTTACTGCGGTACTCATTGTGCAAAGTACAGTTATGTCTGTGCTGGTACAAATAGGCAAGCTAAGAATTTCATGCCAGACAATGTCAAGGTTAAAATGGTTGACAGTGACCAACAAGTCCTTAAAAAATGCATTGAAATGGTTTTAGGTCCAGCTGCTCTTGACGCTACCAAACTTTTAACCACAACCCAAAAAAGTGAAGCAGTAAACAGGTCGTACCAAGCTGTCAATCCTAAAACTGTGACTTTCTCACGCAACTGTGTAGGTCGAATTCACGGGCAGGTTCACAAATTAAACAATGGCTATGCTGACTCTGTAATTGCAAAAACCACTGAACTAAATGCTAACCTTACCCAGGGGTCAAAGATTATTAAGCAGATAGCATATGAGGACCGCAACGACCTTAACCGAAAGCAAACATCCGCTACCAACAAAGCACGAGCTTTACGTGCCAGGACGCGGAATTATCGATACAAACTGCATGAGGAATTACACTACGGCAAGGGCATGAGTGACCCCAAACCTGATTATGACAGTCTTCCACACCTTAAGCATCATAAATATGCTTAGTTGATTGTGTACCTGATAATAAATTGTTATTACCTGTTTTGGCATAAGAGACCTCTAACAAGTGGCCCTCGCGTCAGCATCAGGCGTTCCTCTACCTGAAAAAGGCAAAAATACCCAATAGAAATAGATATAAAATGAAAAAAAACATGCATTTATGTATTTTAAGTGTATTTCTATGAATAAAAGGAAGTGATAAAGCTTGTTGTATTCATGTTTCTACCAAATATGCAGGCTGGCTCAGTTCCATGCCCGCTGCACTGTCCGAACTGTAAACATGTCCGCCGTTCCATGTTGGTGGAATGGGGCTCTATGTTTAAATGTTCAGGCTTAACACACAAGCTAGTGTTGCATAAGTGGCTCACGGAGTCCCTGGCGTTCAATTCTGACTTCATGTAGCACATTAACGCTACACGGTGAACCAAGTATGTCTCTGATTTTATGTCCGAAGGCAATTTAGCCCTCATTCGGCCATAATAGGGTAAGGAACTATTTCAAATACAACCATTCCAGATCAAACAATCTGAATTGATGCATTTAATGCACTTATTTTCTACTCTTTTGCTCAGAAATGACCAAAAATCTGCTTTCTCATCCATATTTTGCACTTGCAGACGATATTTTATTTTAACCCAAAGTCAGTATAAGAGAAATTTGTTCTCATTAAAATTAGTTTTTCTTGCATATAATTATCTTCCCATGCATATTGCACCAATATATTAAGTTTGGCTTGTATATCTGTCCATTTGGCCATTTTATTTCATATTTTCAAACACAGGTGATTTTGGTCGGAAGCCGGTGATTTCAAGCGTCTTGAAGCTTAAATGTCCCTCTAACAATTAAAGCTGATATTTGCAATATTTGTGACAAAATACCCAAACAAACCAAACAAACATGTATGGGGGGCTTATGTGGGGTGAGGAGAGAATGACTTTGTTAGATATGTTTACTCTAAGCCATTTTGATAATGTATTTTTTGTGTATTTTTTAAAAAAAATCACCCCAAAAATGTAAATTTTATAGAAAAAAAATTCCAATTTCATCCAAGACAATTAACAAATTAGTCAAAATGGGAGATCAAAGATACTTTGAAGTGTAGAAATCAATCAGCTTCCAGTAATTGCTTGTTTCAAACCAATAAAGTGTAAAATCTTTAAAGCACCTTGTTTGTCGCAGCCTCTTTAATTACAGGCCACCAATTATATATTCTAGTATATAATGTCATGAGTGCCTTTAAACTGCAGCAGGTGGTCAATTTGCATTGCCTGCTCACATTTAGAGGTTTAAGGGAATACAAAATTGCATATTTTGGGCACAAAATAAGTACTTTGACTTTTTTTAAGGTGGCAATCTGGTCAAAATGGGGTTCATAACCAAGCAAAAGAAAAAGTTGCTCAATGTTGGTTTTAAACGAGGTGGGACTAGTCCGGTGAAGGGGAAAAAACATAATTATGAAAGAAGGTCAAATTCCAACACAACCTATGTAAGGTTAGAAAGGTCATCCTTTGAAGCACGGGTAGCTTACAATGACAAGGTTCTTACTTTTCGGGATGTAGACGGCTCTCAAACCCCAGCTAAGCCCTTGCGTCCGAGAGCGAACAAGATTCGCTATGTAGACCTGTTACGGGTTCCTGCTCCATCAAAAGTCCATCCCGACTTACTTACGAACAAGGTCTATGTCCCCGCCCTACTCCAGTCTATGATGTCCTCTGAAAATAGAAAGCATAGGTTAAGAAGTGATAAATGTAGGGGCGACTTGGTAATTGACGGCAGTGCTTCCATAAAGTGGGGCTTAGGCTGGGAGGAAAGGTTAAAATGTACAAGATGCAGATATGTAGGCAAGCATTATAAGCTTTACAATGAGGTTCCATCAAGTACCAGGGCCAGAAAGGCAGCTCAGATCAATGTAGGCTTCCAAATAGGTGTTGCAAGTACTTCTATTGGGAACACAGGTTCCCGCAGAATTCTCAACACAACCAATATCATTGCTCCCTCTCCACTTGCTATGCAAAAACAAGCAAATAAGGTCAATACTGCCCTTAAATCCCTAAATGAGAGAAGCATGTACCAGATTAGAGAAAACTTAGTTGCTGAAAATGCCAAAATTGGTCAAAAAGATCCCTCTAAGGTAAATGTTGAAGGGGACACTTGCTACAACAATCCAATTTTTAACTCTGACGCGACACCCTTTCAAGCCGGAACTATTGCCATAAGCACTATGTGTGAAAACAATACCAGAAACAAGCAAATTGTAGTGGTACAAGTAGCAAATAAACTATGCAGGACTGCATCAATGCTTAGGAATAAGGGTAAACCTGTTCAGTGCCCCAATCATAGGGGGCATTGTTCTGCAAATGTTTCAGAGAGGGAACCAATAGGTGATGAAGGCAAATGGAATAGGTTGTTAGGTGACCAGATCTCTAAGGACATCAAAATAGCAAATTTCACTTGTGATGGGGACAGTAGGGCATTCCAAGGTGTTCGTAACTCTCACGGTCACAATGTGGGTCATCTTAAGGATCTGAGGCACCTAGGCAACTCGCTGAAGCGCGAGCTCAACAAAGCGCCTTTCTCAAAGGGCATGCTCAAGGGTCATTCCAAGTCTAATATCAGGAGTCGGTTCGCTCTCTCGGTCAAAGCTAGGTGTATGGCTGAGCTTAAAGCTGCCCACAATAAACACCAGGGTGACATCAAGGTTCTAAAGAAGGTCATGGTTGATGTAATCGCAACCATTGTTCTATGCTTCAGTGGTTACTGCGGTACTCATTGTGCAAAGTACAGTTATGTCTGTGCTGGTACAAATAGGCAAGCTAAGAATTTCATGCCAGACAATGTCAAGGTTAAAATGGTTGACAGTGACCAACAAGTCCTTAAAAAATGCATTGAAATGGTTTTAGGTCCAGCTGCTCTTGACGCTACCAAACTTTTAACCACAACCCAAAAAAGTGAAGCAGTAAACAGGTCGTACCAAGCTGTCAATCCTAAAACTGTGACTTTCTCACGCAACTGTGTAGGTCGAATTCACGGGCAGGTTCACAAATTAAACAATGGCTATGCTGACTCTGTAATTGCAAAAACCACTGAACTAAATGCTAACCTTACCCAGGGGTCAAAGATTATTAAGCAGATAGCATATGAGGACCGCAACGACCTTAACCGAAAGCAAACATCCGCTACCAACAAAGCACGAGCTTTACGTGCCAGGACGCGGAATTATCGATACAAACTGCATGAGGAATTACACTACGGCAAGGGCATGAGTGACCCCAAACCTGATTATGACAGTCTTCCACACCTTAAGCATCATAAATATGCTTAGTTGATTGTGTACCTGATAATAAATTGTTATTACCTGTTTTGGCATAAGAGACCTCTAACAAGTGGCCCTCGCGTCAGCATCAGGCGTTCCTCTACCTGAAAAAGGCAAAAATACCCAATAGAAATAGATATAAAATGAAAAAAAACATGCATTTATGTATTTTAAGTGTATTTCTATGAATAAAAGGAAGTGATAAAGCTTGTTGTATTCATGTTTCTACCAAATATGCAGGCTGGCTCAGTTCCATGCCCGCTGCACTGTCCGAACTGTAAACATGTCCGCCGTTCCATGTTGGTGGAATGGGGCTCTATGTTTAAATGTTCAGGCTTAACACACAAGCTAGTGTTGCATAAGTGGCTCACGGAGTCCCTGGCGTTCAATTCTGACTTCATGTAGCACATTAACGCTACACGGTGAACCAAGTATGTCTCTGATTTTATGTCCGAAGGCAATTTAGCCCTCATTCGGCCATAATAGGGTAAGGAACTATTTCAAATACAACCATTCCAGATCAAACAATCTGAATTGATGCATTTAATGCACTTATTTTCTACTCTTTTGCTCAGAAATGACCAAAAATCTGCTTTCTCATCCATATTTTGCACTTGCAGACGATATTTTATTTTAACCCAAAGTCAGTATAAGAGAAATTTGTTCTCATTAAAATTAGTTTTTCTTGCATATAATTATCTTCCCATGCATATTGCACCAATATATTAAGTTTGGCTTGTATATCTGTCCATTTGGCCATTTTATTTCATATTTTCAAACACAGGTGATTTTGGTCGGAAGCCGGTGATTTCAAGCGTCTTGAAGCTTAAATGTCCCTCTAACAATTAAAGCTGATATTTGCAATATTTGTGACAAAATACCCAAACAAACCAAACAAACATGTATGGGGGGCTTATGTGGGGTGAGGAGAGAATGACTTTGTTAGATATGTTTACTCTAAGCCATTTTGATAATGTATTTTTTGTGTATTTTTTAAAAAAAATCACCCCAAAAATGTAAATTTTATAGAAAAAAAATTCCAATTTCATCCAAGACAATTAACAAATTAGTCAAAATGGGAGATCAAAGATACTTTGAAGTGTAGAAATCAATCAGCTTCCAGTAATTGCTTGTTTCAAACCAATAAAGTGTAAAATCTTTAAAGCACCTTGTTTGTCGCAGCCTCTTTAATTACAGGCCACCAATTATATATTCTAGTATATAATGTCATGAGTGCCTTTAAACTGCAGCAGGTGGTCAATTTGCATTGCCTGCTCACATTTAGAGGTTTAAGGGAATACAAAATTGCATATTTTGGGCACAAAATAAGTACTTTGACTTTTTTTAAGGTGGCAATCTGGTCAAAATGGGGTTCATAACCAAGCAAAAGAAAAAGTTGCTCAATGTTGGTTTTAAACGAGGTGGGACTAGTCCGGTGAAGGGGAAAAAACATAATTATGAAAGAAGGTCAAATTCCAACACAACCTATGTAAGGTTAGAAAGGTCATCCTTTGAAGCACGGGTAGCTTACAATGACAAGGTTCTTACTTTTCGGGATGTAGACGGCTCTCAAACCCCAGCTAAGCCCTTGCGTCCGAGAGCGAACAAGATTCGCTATGTAGACCTGTTACGGGTTCCTGCTCCATCAAAAGTCCATCCCGACTTACTTACGAACAAGGTCTATGTCCCCGCCCTACTCCAGTCTATGATGTCCTCTGAAAATAGAAAGCATAGGTTAAGAAGTGATAAATGTAGGGGCGACTTGGTAATTGACGGCAGTGCTTCCATAAAGTGGGGCTTAGGCTGGGAGGAAAGGTTAAAATGTACAAGATGCAGATATGTAGGCAAGCATTATAAGCTTTACAATGAGGTTCCATCAAGTACCAGGGCCAGAAAGGCAGCTCAGATCAATGTAGGCTTCCAACTAGGTGTTGCAAGTACTTCTATTGGGAACACAGGTTCCCGCAGAATTCTCAACACAACCAATATCATTGCTCCCTCTCCACTTGCTATGCAAAAACAAGCAAATAAGGTCAATACTGCCCTTAAATCCCTAAATGAGAGAAGCATGTACCAGATTAGAGAAAACTTAGTTGCTGAAAATGCCAAAATTGGTCAAAAAGATCCCTCTAAGGTAAATGTTGAAGGGGACACTTGCTACAACAATCCAATTTTTAACTCTGACGCGACACCCTTTCAAGCCGGAACTATTGCCATAAGCACTATGTGTGAAAACAATACCAGAAACAAGCAAATTGTAGTGGTACAAGTAGCAAATAAACTATGCAGGACTGCATCAATGCTTAGGAATAAGGGTAAACCTGTTCAGTGCCCCAATCATAGGGGGCATTGTTCTGCAAATGTTTCAGAGAGGGAACCAATAGGTGATGAAGGCAAATGGAATAGGTTGTTAGGTGACCAGATCTCTAAGGACATCAAAATAGCAAATTTCACTTGTGATGGGGACAGTAGGGCATTCCAAGGTGTTCGTAACTCTCACGGTCACAATGTGGGTCATCTTAAGGATCTGAGGCACCTAGGCAACTCGCTGAAGCGCGAGCTCAACAAAGCGCCTTTCTCAAAGGGCATGCTCAAGGGTCATTCCAAGTCTAATATCAGGAGTCGGTTCGCTCTCTCGGTCAAAGCTAGGTGTATGGCTGAGCTTAAAGCTGCCCACAATAAACACCAGGGTGACATCAAGGTTCTAAAGAAGGTCATGGTTGATGTAATCGCAACCATTGTTCTATGCTTCAGTGGTTACTGCGGTACTCATTGTGCAAAGTACAGTTATGTCTGTGCTGGTACAAATAGGCAAGCTAAGAATTTCATGCCAGACAATGTCAAGGTTAAAATGGTTGACAGTGACCAACAAGTCCTTAAAAAATGCATTGAAATGGTTTTAGGTCCAGCTGCTCTTGACGCTACCAAACTTTTAACCACAACCCAAAAAAGTGAAGCAGTAAACAGGTCGTACCAAGCTGTCAATCCTAAAACTGTGACTTTCTCACGCAACTGTGTAGGTCGAATTCACGGGCAGGTTCACAAATTAAACAATGGCTATGCTGACTCTGTAATTGCAAAAACCACTGAACTAAATGCTAACCTTACCCAGGGGTCAAAGATTATTAAGCAGATAGCATATGAGGACCGCAACGACCTTAACCGAAAGCAAACATCCGCTACCAACAAAGCACGAGCTTTACGTGCCAGGACGCGGAATTATCGATACAAACTGCATGAGGAATTACACTACGGCAAGGGCATGAGTGACCCCAAACCTGATTATGACAGTCTTCCACACCTTAAGCATCATAAATATGCTTAGTTGATTGTGTACCTGATAATAAATTGTTATTACCTGTTTTGGCATAAGAGACCTCTAACAAGTGGCCCTCGCGTCAGCATCAGGCGTTCCTCTACCTGAAAAAGGCAAAAATACCCAATAGAAATAGATATAAAATGAAAAAAAACATGCATTTATGTATTTTAAGTGTATTTCTATGAATAAAAGGAAGTGATAAAGCTTGTTGTATTCATGTTTCTACCAAATATGCAGGCTGGCTCAGTTCCATGCCCGCTGCACTGTCCGAACTGTAAACATGTCCGCCGTTCCATGTTGGTGGAATGGGGCTCTATGTTTAAATGTTCAGGCTTAACACACAAGCTAGTGTTGCATAAGTGGCTCACGGAGTCCCTGGCGTTCAATTCTGACTTCATGTAGCACATTAACGCTACACGGTGAACCAAGTATGTCTCTGATTTTATGTCCGAAGGCAATTTAGCCCTCATTCGGCCATAATAGGGTAAGGAACTATTTCAAATACAACCATTCCAGATCAAACAATCTGAATTGATGCATTTAATGCACTTATTTTCTACTCTTTTGCTCAGAAATGACCAAAAATCTGCTTTCTCATCCATATTTTGCACTTGCAGACGATATTTTATTTTAACCCAAAGTCAGTATAAGAGAAATTTGTTCTCATTAAAATTAGTTTTTCTTGCATATAATTATCTTCCCATGCATATTGCACCAATATATTAAGTTTGGCTTGTATATCTGTCCATTTGGCCATTTTATTTCATATTTTCAAACACAGGTGATTTTGGTCGGAAGCCGGTGATTTCAAGCGTCTTGAAGCTTAAATGTCCCTCTAACAATTAAAGCTGATATTTGCAATATTTGTGACAAAATACCCAAACAAACCAAACAAACATGTATGGGGGGCTTATGTGGGGTGAGGAGAGAATGACTTTGTTAGATATGTTTACTCTAAGCCATTTTGATAATGTATTTTTTGTGTATTTTTTAAAAAAAATCACCCCAAAAATGTAAATTTTATAGAAAAAAAATTCCAATTTCATCCAAGACAATTAACAAATTAGTCAAAATGGGAGATCAAAGATACTTTGAAGTGTAGAAATCAATCAGCTTCCAGTAATTGCTTGTTTCAAACCAATAAAGTGTAAAATCTTTAAAGCACCTTGTTTGTCGCAGCCTCTTTAATTACAGGCCACCAATTATATATTCTAGTATATAATGTCATGAGTGCCTTTAAACTGCAGCAGGTGGTCAATTTGCATTGCCTGCTCACATTTAGAGGTTTAAGGGAATACAAAATTGCATATTTTGGGCACAAAATAAGTACTTTGACTTTTTTTAAGGTGGCAATCTGGTCAAAATGGGGTTCATAACCAAGCAAAAGAAAAAGTTGCTCAATGTTGGTTTTAAACGAGGTGGGACTAGTCCGGTGAAGGGGAAAAAACATAATTATGAAAGAAGGTCAAATTCCAACACAACCTATGTAAGGTTAGAAAGGTCATCCTTTGAAGCACGGGTAGCTTACAATGACAAGGTTCTTACTTTTCGGGATGTAGACGGCTCTCAAACCCCAGCTAAGCCCTTGCGTCCGAGAGCGAACAAGATTCGCTATGTAGACCTGTTACGGGTTCCTGCTCCATCAAAAGTCCATCCCGACTTACTTACGAACAAGGTCTATGTCCCCGCCCTACTCCAGTCTATGATGTCCTCTGAAAATAGAAAGCATAGGTTAAGAAGTGATAAATGTAGGGGCGACTTGGTAATTGACGGCAGTGCTTCCATAAAGTGGGGCTTAGGCTGGGAGGAAAGGTTAAAATGTACAAGATGCAGATATGTAGGCAAGCATTATAAGCTTTACAATGAGGTTCCATCAAGTACCAGGGCCAGAAAGGCAGCTCAGATCAATGTAGGCTTCCAACTAGGTGTTGCAAGTACTTCTATTGGGAACACAGGTTCCCGCAGAATTCTCAACACAACCAATATCATTGCTCCCTCTCCACTTGCTATGCAAAAACAAGCAAATAAGGTCAATACTGCCCTTAAATCCCTAAATGAGAGAAGCATGTACCAGATTAGAGAAAACTTAGTTGCTGAAAATGCCAAAATTGGTCAAAAAGATCCCTCTAAGGTAAATGTTGAAGGGGACACTTGCTACAACAATCCAATTTTTAACTCTGACGCGACACCCTTTCAAGCCGGAACTATTGCCATAAGCACTATGTGTGAAAACAATACCAGAAACAAGCAAATTGTAGTGGTACAAGTAGCAAATAAACTATGCAGGACTGCATCAATGCTTAGGAATAAGGGTAAACCTGTTCAGTGCCCCAATCATAGGGGGCATTGTTCTGCAAATGTTTCAGAGAGGGAACCAATAGGTGATGAAGGCAAATGGAATAGGTTGTTAGGTGACCAGATCTCTAAGGACATCAAAATAGCAAATTTCACTTGTGATGGGGACAGTAGGGCATTCCAAGGTGTTCGTAACTCTCACGGTCACAATGTGGGTCATCTTAAGGATCTGAGGCACCTAGGCAACTCGCTGAAGCGCGAGCTCAACAAAGCGCCTTTCTCAAAGGGCATGCTCAAGGGTCATTCCAAGTCTAATATCAGGAGTCGGTTCGCTCTCTCGGTCAAAGCTAGGTGTATGGCTGAGCTTAAAGCTGCCCACAATAAACACCAGGGTGACATCAAGGTTCTAAAGAAGGTCATGGTTGATGTAATCGCAACCATTGTCCTATGCTTCAGTGGTTACTGCGGTACTCATTGTGCAAAGTACAGTTATGTCTGTGCTGGTACAAATAGGCAAGCTAAGAATTTCATGCCAGACAATGTCAAGGTTAAAATGGTTGACAGTGACCAACAAGTCCTTAAAAAATGCATTGAAATGGTTTTAGGTCCAGCTGCTCTTGACGCTACCAAACTTTTAACCACAACCCAAAAAAGTGAAGCAGTAAACAGGTCGTACCAAGCTGTCAATCCTAAAACTGTGACTTTCTCACGCAACTGTGTAGGTCGAATTCACGGGCAGGTTCACAAATTAAACAATGGCTATGCTGACTCTGTAATTGCAAAAACCACTGAACTAAATGCTAACCTTACCCAGGGGTCAAAGATTATTAAGCAGATAGCATATGAGGACCGCAACGACCTTAACCGAAAGCAAACATCCGCTACCAACAAAGCACGAGCTTTACGTGCCAGGACGCGGAATTATCGATACAAACTGCATGAGGAATTACACTACGGCAAGGGCATGAGTGACCCCAAACCTGATTATGACAGTCTTCCACACCTTAAGCATCATAAATATGCTTAGTTGATTGTGTACCTGATAATAAATTGTTATTACCTGTTTTGGCATAAGAGACCTCTAACAAGTGGCCCTCGCGTCAGCATCAGGCGTTCCTCTACCTGAAAAAGGCAAAAATACCCAATAGAAATAGATATAAAATGAAAAAAAACATGCATTTATGTATTTTAAGTGTATTTCTATGAATAAAAGGAAGTGATAAAGCTTGTTGTATTCATGTTTCTACCAAATATGCAGGCTGGCTCAGTTCCATGCCCGCTGCACTGTCCGAACTGTAAACATGTCCGCCGTTCCATGTTGGTGGAATGGGGCTCTATGTTTAAATGTTCAGGCTTAACACACAAGCTAGTGTTGCATAAGTGGCTCACGGAGTCCCTGGCGTTCAATTCTGACTTCATGTAGCACATTAACGCTACACGGTGAACCAAGTATGTCTCTGATTTTATGTCCGAAGGCAATTTAGCCCTCATTCGGCCATAATAGGGTAAGGAACTATTTCAAATACAACCATTCCAGATCAAACAATCTGAATTGATGCATTTAATGCACTTATTTTCTACTCTTTTGCTCAGAAATGACCAAAAATCTGCTTTCTCATCCATATTTTGCACTTGCAGACGATATTTTATTTTAACCCAAAGTCAGTTTAAGAGAAATTTGTTCTCATTAAAATTAGTTTTTCTTGCATATAATTATCTTCCCATGCATATTGCACCAATATATTAAGTTTGGCTTGTATATCTGTCCATTTGGCCATTTTATTTCATATTTTCAAACACAGGTGATTTTGGTCGGAAGCCGGTGATTTCAAGCGTCTTGAAGCTTAAATGTCCCTCTAACAATTAAAGCTGATATTTGCAATATTTGTGACAAAATACCCAAACAAACCAAACAAACATGTATGGGGGGCTTATGTGGGGTGAGGAGAGAATGACTTTGTTAGATATGTTTACTCTAAGCCATTTTGATAATGTATTTTTTGTGTATTTTTTTAAAAAAATCACCCCAAAAATGTAAATTTTATAGAAAAAAAATTCCAATTTCATCCAAGACAATTAACAAATTAGTCAAAATGGGAGATCAAAGATACTTTGAAGTGTAGAAATCAATCAGCTTCCAGTAATTGCTTGTTTCAAACCAATAAAGTGTAAAATCTTTAAAGCACCTTGTTTGTCGCAGCCTCTTTAATTACAGGCCACCAATTATATATTCTAGTATATAATGTCATGAGTGCCTTTAAACTGCAGCAGGTGGTCAATTTGCATTGCCTGCTCACATTTAGAGGTTTAAGGGAATACAAAATTGCATATTTTGGGCACAAAATAAGTACTTTGACTTTTTTTAAGGTGGCAATCTGGTCAAAATGGGGTTCATAACCAAGCAAAAGAAAAAGTTGCTCAATGTTGGTTTTAAACGAGGTGGGACTAGTCCGGTGAAGGGGAAAAAACATAATTATGAAAGAAGGTCAAATTCCAACACAACCTATGTAAGGTTAGAAAGGTCATCCTTTGAAGCACGGGTAGCTTACAATGACAAGGTTCTTACTTTTCGGGATGTAGACGGCTCTCAAACCCCAGCTAAGCCCTTGCGTCCGAGAGCGAACAAGATTCGCTATGTAGACCTGTTACGGGTTCCTGCTCCATCAAAACTCCATCCCGACTTACTTACGAACAAGGTCTATGTCCCCGCCCTACTCCAGTCTATGATGTCCTCTGAAAATAGAAAGCATAGGTTAAGAAGTGATAAATGTAGGGGCGACTTGGTAATTGACGGCAGTGCTTCCATAAAGTGGGGCTTAGGCTGGGAGGAAAGGTTAAAATGTACAAGATGCAGATATGTAGGCAAGCATTATAAGCTTTACAATGAGGTTCCATCAAGTACCAGGGCCAGAAAGGCAGCTCAGATCAATGTAGGCTTCCAAATAGGTGTTGCAAGTACTTCTATTGGGAACACAGGTTCCCGCAGAATTCTCAACACAACCAATATCATTGCTCCCTCTCCACTTGCTATGCAAAAACAAGCAAATAAGGTCAATACTGCCCTTAAATCCCTAAATGAGAGAAGCATGTACCAGATTAGAGAAAACTTAGTTGCTGAAAATGCCAAAATTGGTCAAAAAGATCCCTCTAAGGTAAATGTTGAAGGGGACACTTGCTACAACAATCCAATTTTTAACTCTGACGCGACACCCTTTCAAGCCGGAACTATTGCCATAAGCACTATGTGTGAAAACAATACCAGAAACAAGCAAATTGTAGTGGTACAAGTAGCAAATAAACTATGCAGGACTGCATCAATGCTTAGGAATAAGGGTAAACCTGTTCAGTGCCCCAATCATAGGGGGCATTGTTCTGCAAATGTTTCAGAGAGGGAACCAATAGGTGATGAAGGCAAATGGAATAGGTTGTTAGGTGACCAGATCTCTAAGGACATCAAAATAGCAAATTTCACTTGTGATGGGGACAGTAGGGCATTCCAAGGTGTTCGTAACTCTCACGGTCACAATGTGGGTCATCTTAAGGATCTGAGGCACCTAGGCAACTCGCTGAAGCGCGAGCTCAACAAAGCGCCTTTCTCAAAGGGCATGCTCAAGGGTCATTCCAAGTCTAATATCAGGAGTCGGTTCGCTCTCTCGGTCAAAGCTAGGTGTATGGCTGAGCTTAAAGCTGCCCACAATAAACACCAGGGTGACATCAAGGTTCTAAAGAAGGTCATGGTTGATGTAATCGCAACCATTGTTCTATGCTTCAGTGGTTACTGCGGTACTCATTGTGCAAAGTACAGTTATGTCTGTGCTGGTACAAATAGGCAAGCTAAGAATTTCATGCCAGACAATGTCAAGGTTAAAATGGTTGACAGTGACCAACAAGTCCTTAAAAAATGCATTGAAATGGTTTTAGGTCCAGCTGCTCTTGACGCTACCAAACTTTTAACCACAACCCAAAAAAGTGAAGCAGTAAACAGGTCGTACCAAGCTGTCAATCCTAAAACTGTGACTTTCTCACGCAACTGTGTAGGTCGAATTCACGGGCAGGTTCACAAATTAAACAATGGCTATGCTGACTCTGTAATTGCAAAAACCACTGAACTAAATGCTAACCTTACCCAGGGGTCAAAGATTATTAAGCAGATAGCATATGAGGACCGCAACGACCTTAACCGAAAGCAAACATCCGCTACCAACAAAGCACGAGCTTTACGTGCCAGGACGCGGAATTATCGATACAAACTGCATGAGGAATTACACTACGGCAAGGGCATGAGTGACCCCAAACCTGATTATGACAGTCTTCCACACCTTAAGCATCATAAATATGCTTAGTTGATTGTGTACCTGATAATAAATTGTTATTACCTGTTTTGGCATAAGAGACCTCTAACAAGTGGCCCTCGCGTCAGCATCAGGCGTTCCTCTACCTGAAAAAGGCAAAAATACCCAATAGAAATAGATATAAAATGAAAAAAAACATGCATTTATGTATTTTAAGTGTATTTCTATGAATAAAAGGAAGTGATAAAGCTTGTTGTATTCATGTTTCTACCAAATATGCAGGCTGGCTCAGTTCCATGCCCGCTGCACTGTCCGAACTGTAAACATGTCCGCCGTTCCATGTTGGTGGAATGGGGCTCTATGTTTAAATGTTCAGGCTTAACACACAAGCTAGTGTTGCATAAGTGGCTCACGGAGTCCCTGGCGTTCAATTCTGACTTCATGTAGCACATTAACGCTACACGGTGAACCAAGTATGTCTCTGATTTTATGTCCGAAGGCAATTTAGCCCTCATTCGGCCATAATAGGGTAAGGAACTATTTCAAATACAACCATTCCAGATCAAACAATCTGAATTGATGCATTTAATGCACTTATTTTCTACTCTTTTGCTCAGAAATGACCAAAAATCTGCTTTCTCATCCATATTTTGCACTTGCAGACGATATTTTATTTTAACCCAAAGTCAGGAGAAATTTGTTCTCATTAAAATTAGTTTTTCTTGCATATAATTATCTTCCCATGCATATTGCACCAATATATTAAGTTTGGCTTGTATATCTGTCCATTTGGCCATTTTATTTCATATTTTCAAACACAGGTGATTTTGGTCGGAAGCCGGTGATTTCAAACGTCTTGAAGCTTAAATGTCCCTCTAACAATTAAAGCTGATATTTGCAATATTTGTGACAAAATACCCAAACAAACCAAACAAACATGTATGGGGGGCTTATGTGGGGTGAGGAGAGAATGACTTTGTTAGATATGTTTACTCTAAGCCATTTTGATAATGTATTTTTTGTGTATTTTTTAAAAAAAATCACCCCAAAAATGTAAATTTTATAGAAAAAAAATTCCAATTTCATCCAAGACAATTAACAAATTAGTCAAAATGGGAGATCAAAGATACTTTGAAGTGTAGAAATCAATCAGCTTCCAGTAATTGCTTGTTTCAAACCAATAAAGTGTAAAATCTTTAAAGCACCTTGTTTGTCGCAGCCTCTTTAATTACAGGCCACCAATTATATATTCTAGTATATAATGTCATGAGTGCCTTTAAACTGCAGCAGGTGGTCAATTTGCATTGCCTGCTCACATTTAGAGGTTTAAGGGAATACACAATTGCATATTTTGGGCACAAAATAAGTACTTTGACTTTTTTTAAGGTGGCAATCTGGTCAAAATGGGGTTCATAACCAAGCAAAAGAAAAAGTTGCTCAATGTTGGTTTTAAACGAGGTGGGACTAGTCCGGTGAAGGGGAAAAAACATAATTATGAAAGAAGGTCAAATTCCAACACAACCTATGTAAGGTTAGAAAGGTCATCCTTTGAAGCACGGGTAGCTTACAATGACAAGGTTCTTACTTTTCGGGATGTAGACGGCTCTCAAACCCCAGCTAAGCCCTTGCGTCCGAGAGCGAACAAGATTCGCTATGTAGACCTGTTACGGGTTCCTGCTCCATCAAAAGTCCATCCCGACTTACTTACGAACAAGGTCTATGTCCCCGCCCTACTCCAGTCTATGATGTCCTCTGAAAATAGAAAGCATAGGTTAAGAAGTGATAAATGTAGGGGCGACTTGGTAATTGACGGCAGTGCTTCCATAAAGTGGGGCTTAGGCTGGGAGGAAAGGTTAAAATGTACAAGATGCAGATATGTAGGCAAGCATTATAAGCTTTACAATGAGGTTCCATCAAGTACCAGGGCCAGAAAGGCAGCTCAGATCAATGTAGGCTTCCAAATAGGTGTTGCAAGTACTTCTATTGGGAACACAGGTTCCCGCAGAATTCTCAACACAACCAATATCATTGCTCCCTCTCCACTTGCTATGCAAAAACAAGCAAATAAGGTCAATACTGCCCTTAAATCCCTAAATGAGAGAAGCATGTACCAGATTAGAGAAAACTTAGTTGCTGAAAATGCCAAAATTGGTCAAAAAGATCCCTCTAAGGTAAATGTTGAAGGGGACACTTGCTACAACAATCCAATTTTTAACTCTGACGCGACACCCTTTCAAGCCGGAACTATTGCCATAAGCACTATGTGTGAAAACAATACCAGAAACAAGCAAATTGTAGTGGTACAAGTAGCAAATAAACTATGCAGGACTGCATCAATGCTTAGGAATAAGGGTAAACCTGTTCAGTGCCCCAATCATAGGGGGCATTGTTCTGCAAATGTTTCAGAGAGGGAACCAATAGGTGATGAAGGCAAATGGAATAGGTTGTTAGGTGACCAGATCTCTAAGGACATCAAAATAGCAAATTTCACTTGTGATGGGGACAGTAGGGCATTCCAAGGTGTTCGTAACTCTCACGGTCACAATGTGGGTCATCTTAAGGATCTGAGGCACCTAGGCAACTCGCTGAAGCGCGAGCTCAACAAAGCGCCTTTCTCAAAGGGCATGCTCAAGGGTCATTCCAAGTCTAATATCAGGAGTCGGTTCGCTCTCTCGGTCAAAGCTAGGTGTATGGCTGAGCTTAAAGCTGCCCACAATAAACACCAGGGTGACATCAAGGTTCTAAAGAAGGTCATGGTTGATGTAATCGCAACCATTGTTCTATGCTTCAGTGGTTACTGCGGTACTCATTGTGCAAAGTACAGTTATGTCTGTGCTGGTACAAATAGGCAAGCTAAGAATTTCATGCCAGACAATGTCAAGGTTAAAATGGTTGACAGTGACCAACAAGTCCTTAAAAAATGCATTGAAATGGTTTTAGGTCCAGCTGCTCTTGACGCTACCAAACTTTTAACCACAACCCAAAAAAGTGAAGCAGTAAACAGGTCGTACCAAGCTGTCAATCCTAAAACTGTGACTTTCTCACGCAACTGTGTAGGTCGAATTCACGGGCAGGTTCACAAATTAAACAATGGCTATGCTGACTCTGTAATTGCAAAAACCACTGAACTAAATGCTAACCTTACCCAGGGGTCAAAGATTATTAAGCAGATAGCATATGAGGACCGCAACGACCTTAACCGAAAGCAAACATCCGCTACCAACAAAGCACGAGCTTTACGTGCCAGGACGCGGAATTATCGATACAAACTGCATGAGGAATTACACTACGGCAAGGGCATGAGTGACCCCAAACCTGATTATGACAGTCTTCCACACCTTAAGCATCATAAATATGCTTAGTTGATTGTGTACCTGATAATAAATTGTTATTACCTGTTTTGGCATAAGAGACCTCTAACAAGTGGCCCTCGCGTCAGCATCAGGCGTTCCTCTACCTGAAAAAGGCAAAAATACCCAATAGAAATAGATATAAAATGAAAAAAAACATGCATTTATGTATTTTAAGTGTATTTCTATGAATAAAAGGAAGTGATAAAGCTTGTTGTATTCATGTTTCTACCAAATATGCAGGCTGGCTCAGTTCCATGCCCGCTGCACTGTCCGAACTGTAAACATGTCCGCCGTTCCATGTTGGTGGAATGGGGCTCTATGTTTAAATGTTCAGGCTTAACACACAAGCTAGTGTTGCATAAGTGGCTCACGGAGTCCCTGGCGTTCAATTCTTACTTCATGTAGCACATTAACGCTACACGGTGAACCAAGTATGTCTCTGATTTTATGTCCGAAGGCAATTTAGCCCTCATTCGGCCATAATAGGGTAAGGAACTATTTCAAATACAACCATTCCAGATCAAACAATCTGAATTGATGCATTTAATGCACTTATTTTCTACTCTTTTGCTCAGAAATGACCAAAAATCTGCTTTCTCATCCATATTTTGCACTTGCAGACGATATTTTATTTTAACCCAAAGTCAGTTTATAAGAGAAATTTGTTCTCATTAAAATTAGTTTTTCTTGCATATAATTATCTTCCCATGCATATTGCACCAATATATTAAGTTTGGCTTGTATATCTGTCCATTTGGCCATTTTATTTCATATTTTCAAACACAGGTGATTTTGGTCGGAAGCCGGTGATTTCAAGCGTCTTGAAGCTTAAATGTCCCTCTAACAATTAAAGCTGATATTTGCAATATTTGTGACAAAATACCCAAACAAACCAAACAAACATGTATGGGGGGCTTATGTGGGGTGAGGAGAGAATGACTTTGTTAGATATGTTTACTCTAAGCCATTTTGATAATGTATTTTTTGTGTATTTTTTAAAAAAAATCACCCCAAAAATGTAAATTTTATAGAAAAAAAATTCCAATTTCATCCAAGACAATTAACAAATTAGTCAAAATGGGAGATCAAAGATACTTTGAAGTGTAGAAATCAATCAGCTTCCAGTAATTGCTTGTTTCAAACCAATAAAGTGTAAAATCTTTAAAGCACCTTGTTTGTCGCAGCCTCTTTAATTACAGGCCACCAATTATATATTCTAGTATATAATGTCATGAGTGCCTTTAAACTGCAGCAGGTGGTCAATTTGCATTGCCTGCTCACATTTAGAGGTTTAAGGGAATACAAAATTGCATATTTTGGGCACAAAATAAGTACTTTGACTTTTTTTAAGGTGGCAATCTGGTCAAAATGGGGTTCATAACCAAGCAAAAGAAAAAGTTGCTCAATGTTGGTTTTAAACGAGGTGGGACTAGTCCGGTGAAGGGGAAAAAACATAATTATGAAAGAAGGTCAAATTCCAACACAACCTATGTAAGGTTAGAAAGGTCATCCTTTGAAGCACGGGTAGCTTACAATGACAAGGTTCTTACTTTTCGGGATGTAGACGGCTCTCAAACCCCAGCTAAGCCCTTGCGTCCGAGAGCGAACAAGATTCGCTATGTAGACCTGTTACGGGTTCCTGCTCCATCAAAAGTCCATCCCGACTTACTTACGAACAAGGTCTATGTCCCCGCCCTACTCCAGTCTATGATGTCCTCTGAAAATAGAAAGCATAGGTTAAGAAGTGATAAATGTAGGGGCGACTTGGTAATTGACGGCAGTGCTTCCATAAAGTGGGGCTTAGGCTGGGAGGAAAGGTTAAAATGTACAAGATGCAGATATGTAGGCAAGCATTATAAGCTTTACAATGAGGTTCCATCAAGTACCAGGGCCAGAAAGGCAGCTCAGATCAATGTAGGCTTCCAAATAGGTGTTGCAAGTACTTCTATTGGGAACACAGGTTCCCGCAGAATTCTCAACACAACCAATATCATTGCTCCCTCTCCACTTGCTATGCAAAAACAAGCAAATAAGGTCAATACTGCCCTTAAATCCCTAAATGAGAGAAGCATGTACCAGATTAGAGAAAACTTAGTTGCTGAAAATGCCAAAATTGGTCAAAAAGATCCCTCTAAGGTAAATGTTGAAGGGGACACTTGCTACAACAATCCAATTTTTAACTCTGACGCGACACCCTTTCAAGCCGGAACTATTGCCATAAGCACTATGTGTGAAAACAATACCAGAAACAAGCAAATTGTAGTGGTACAAGTAGCAAATAAACTATGCAGGACTGCATCAATGCTTAGGAATAAGGGTAAACCTGTTCAGTGCCCCAATCATAGGGGGCATTGTTCTGCAAATGTTTCAGAGAGGGAACCAATAGGTGATGAAGGCAAATGGAATAGGTTGTTAGGTGACCAGATCTCTAAGGACATCAAAATAGCAAATTTCACTTGTGATGGGGACAGTAGGGCATTCCAAGGTGTTCGTAACTCTCACGGTCACAATGTGGGTCATCTTAAGGATCTGAGGCACCTAGGCAACTCGCTGAAGCGCGAGCTCAACAAAGCGCCTTTCTCAAAGGGCATGCTCAAGGGTCATTCCAAGTCTAATATCAGGAGTCGGTTCGCTCTCTCGGTCAAAGCTAGGTGTATGGCTGAGCTTAAAGCTGCCCACAATAAACACCAGGGTGACATCAAGGTTCTAAAGAAGGTCATGGTTGATGTAATCGCAACCATTGTTCTATGCTTCAGTGGTTACTGCGGTACTCATTGTGCAAAGTACAGTTATGTCTGTGCTGGTACAAATAGGCAAGCTAAGAATTTCATGCCAGACAATGTCAAGGTTAAAATGGTTGACAGTGACCAACAAGTCCTTAAAAAATGCATTGAAATGGTTTTAGGTCCAGCTGCTCTTGACGCTACCAAACTTTTAACCACAACCCAAAAAAGTGAAGCAGTAAACAGGTCGTACCAAGCTGTCAATCCTAAAACTGTGACTTTCTCACGCAACTGTGTAGGTCGAATTCACGGGCAGGTTCACAAATTAAACAATGGCTATGCTGACTCTGTAATTGCAAAAACCACTGAACTAAATGCTAACCTTACCCAGGGGTCAAAGATTATTAAGCAGATAGCATATGAGGACCGCAACGACCTTAACCGAAAGCAAACATCCGCTACCAACAAAGCACGAGCTTTACGTGCCAGGACGCGGAATTATCGATACAAACTGCATGAGGAATTACACTACGGCAAGGGCATGAGTGACCCCAAACCTGATTATGACAGTCTTCCACACCTTAAGCATCATAAATATGCTTAGTTGATTGTGTACCTGATAATAAATTGTTATTACCTGTTTTGGCATAAGAGACCTCTAACAAGTGGCCCTCGCGTCAGCATCAGGCGTTCCTCTACCTGAAAAAGGCAAAAATACCCAATAGAAATAGATATAAAATGAAAAAAAACATGCATTTATGTATTTTAAGTGTATTTCTATGAATAAAAGGAAGTGATAAAGCTTGTTGTATTCATGTTTCTACCAAATATGCAGGCTGGCTCAGTTCCATGCCCGCTGCACTGTCCGAACTGTAAACATGTCCGCCGTTCCATGTTGGTGGAATGGGGCTCTATGTTTAAATGTTCAGGCTTAACACACAAGCTAGTGTTGCATAAGTGGCTCACGGAGTCCCTGGCGTTCAATTCTGACTTCATGTAGCACATTAACGCTACACGGTGAACCAAGTATGTCTCTGATTTTATGTCCGAAGGCAATTTAGCCCTCATTCGGCCATAATAGGGTAAGGAACTATTTCAAATACAACCATTCCAGATCAAACAATCTGAATTGATGCATTTAATGCACTTATTTTCTACTCTTTTGCTCAGAAATGACCAAAAATCTGCTTTCTCATCCATATTTTGCACTTGCAGACGATATTTTATTTTAACCCAAAGTCAGGAGAAATTTGTTCTCATTAAAATTAGTTTTTCTTGCATATAATTATCTTCCCATGCATATTGCACCAATATATTAAGTTTGGCTTGTATATCTGTCCATTTGGCCATTTTATTTCATATTTTCAAACACAGGTGATTTTGGTCGGAAGCCGGTGATTTCAAGCGTCTTGAAGCTTAAATGTCCCTCTAACAATTAAAGCTGATATTTGCAATATTTGTGACAAAATACCCAAACAAACCAAACAAACATGTATGGGGGGCTTATGTGGGGTGAGGAGAGAATGACTTTGTTAGATATGTTTACTCTAAGCCATTTTGATAATGTATTTTTTGTGTATTTTTTAAAAAAAATCACCCCAAAAATGTAAATTTTATAGAAAAAAAATTCCAATTTCATCCAAGACAATTAACAAATTAGTCAAAATGGGAGATCAAAGATACTTTGAAGTGTAGAAATCAATCAGCTTCCAGTAATTGCTTGTTTCAAACCAATAAAGTGTAAAATCTTTAAAGCACCTTGTTTGTCGCAGCCTCTTTAATTACAGGCCACCAATTATATATTCTAGTATATAATGTCATGAGTGCCTTTAAACTGCAGCAGGTGGTCAATTTGCATTGCCTGCTCACATTTAGAGGTTTAAGGGAATACACAATTGCATATTTTGGGCACAAAATAAGTACTTTGACTTTTTTTAAGGTGGCAATCTGGTCAAAATGGGGTTCATAACCAAGCAAAAGAAAAAGTTGCTCAATGTTGGTTTTAAACGAGGTGGGACTAGTCCGGTGAAGGGGAAAAAACATAATTATGAAAGAAGGTCAAATTCCAACACAACCTATGTAAGGTTAGAAAGGTCATCCTTTGAAGCACGGGTAGCTTACAATGACAAGGTTCTTACTTTTCGGGATGTAGACGGCTCTCAAACCCCAGCTAAGCCCTTGCGTCCGAGAGCGAACAAGATTCGCTATGTAGACCTGTTACGGGTTCCTGCTCCATCAAAAGTCCATCCCGACTTACTTACGAACAAGGTCTATGTCCCCGCCCTACTCCAGTCTATGATGTCCTCTGAAAATAGAAAGCATAGGTTAAGAAGTGATAAATGTAGGGGCGACTTGGTAATTGACGGCAGTGCTTCCATAAAGTGGGGCTTAGGCTGGGAGGAAAGGTTAAAATGTACAAGATGCAGATATGTAGGCAAGCATTATAAGCTTTACAATGAGGTTCCATCAAGTACCAGGGCCAGAAAGGCAGCTCAGATCAATGTAGGCTTCCAAATAGGTGTTGCAAGTACTTCTATTGGGAACACAGGTTCCCGCAGAATTCTCAACACAACCAATATCATTGCTCCCTCTCCACTTGCTATGCAAAAACAAGCAAATAAGGTCAATACTGCCCTTAAATCCCTAAATGAGAGAAGCATGTACCAGATTAGAGAAAACTTAGTTGCTGAAAATGCCAAAATTGGTCAAAAAGATCCCTCTAAGGTAAATGTTGAAGGGGACACTTGCTACAACAATCCAATTTTTAACTCTGACGCGACACCCTTTCAAGCCGGAACTATTGCCATAAGCACTATGTGTGAAAACAATACCAGAAACAAGCAAATTGTAGTGGTACAAGTAGCAAATAAACTATGCAGGACTGCATCAATGCTTAGGAATAAGGGTAAACCTGTTCAGTGCCCCAATCATAGGGGGCATTGTTCTGCAAATGTTTCAGAGAGGGAACCAATAGGTGATGAAGGCAAATGGAATAGGTTGTTAGGTGACCAGATCTCTAAGGACATCAAAATAGCAAATTTCACTTGTGATGGGGACAGTAGGGCATTCCAAGGTGTTCGTAACTCTCACGGTCACAATGTGGGTCATCTTAAGGATCTGAGGCACCTAGGCAACTCGCTGAAGCGCGAGCTCAACAAAGCGCCTTTCTCAAAGGGCATGCTCAAGGGTCATTCCAAGTCTAATATCAGGAGTCGGTTCGCTCTCTCGGTCAAAGCTAGGTGTATGGCTGAGCTTAAAGCTGCCCACAATAAACACCAGGGTGACATCAAGGTTCTAAAGAAGGTCATGGTTGATGTAATCGCAACCATTGTTCTATGCTTCAGTGGTTACTGCGGTACTCATTGTGCAAAGTACAGTTATGTCTGTGCTGGTACAAATAGGCAAGCTAAGAATTTCATGCCAGACAATGTCAAGGTTAAAATGGTTGACAGTGACCAACAAGTCCTTAAAAAATGCATTGAAATGGTTTTAGGTCCAGCTGCTCTTGACGCTACCAAACTTTTAACCACAACCCAAAAAAGTGAAGCAGTAAACAGGTCGTACCAAGCTGTCAATCCTAAAACTGTGACTTTCTCACGCAACTGTGTAGGTCGAATTCACGGGCAGGTTCACAAATTAAACAATGGCTATGCTGACTCTGTAATTGCAAAAACCACTGAACTAAATGCTAACCTTACCCAGGGGTCAAAGATTATTAAGCAGATAGCATATGAGGACCGCAACGACCTTAACCGAAAGCAAACATCCGCTACCAACAAAGCACGAGCTTTACGTGCCAGGACGCGGAATTATCGATACAAACTGCATGAGGAATTACACTACGGCAAGGGCATGAGTGACCCCAAACCTGATTATGACAGTCTTCCACACCTTAAGCATCATAAATATGCTTAGTTGATTGTGTACCTGATAATAAATTGTTATTACCTGTTTTGGCATAAGAGACCTCTAACAAGTGGCCCTCGCGTCAGCATCAGGCGTTCCTCTACCTGAAAAAGGCAAAAATACCCAATAGAAATAGATATAAAATGAAAAAAAACATGCATTTATGTATTTTAAGTGTATTTCTATGAATAAAAGGAAGTGATAAAGCTTGTTGTATTCATGTTTCTACCAAATATGCAGGCTGGCTCAGTTCCATGCCCGCTGCACTGTCCGAACTGTAAACATGTCCGCCGTTCCATGTTGGTGGAATGGGGCTCTATGTTTAAATGTTCAGGCTTAACACACAAGCTAGTGTTGCATAAGTGGCTCACGGAGTCCCTGGCGTTCAATTCTGACTTCATGTAGCACATTAACGCTACACGGTGAACCAAGTATGTCTCTGATTTTATGTCCGAAGGCAATTTAGCCCTCATTCGGCCATAATAGGGTAAGGAACTATTTCAAATACAACCATTCCAGATCAAACAATCTGAATTGATGCATTTAATGCACTTATTTTCTACTCTTTTGCTCAGAAATGACCAAAAATCTGCTTTCTCATCCATATTTTGCACTTGCAGACGATATTTTATTTTAACCCAAAGTCAGTTTATAAGAGAAATTTGTTCTCATTAAAATTAGTTTTTCTTGCATATAATTATCTTCCCATGCATATTGCACCAATATATTAAGTTTGGCTTGTATATCTGTCCATTTGGCCATTTTATTTCATATTTTCAAACACAGGTGATTTTGGTCGGAAGCCGGTGATTTCAAGCGTCTTGAAGCTTAAATGTCCCTCTAACAATTAAAGCTGATATTTGCAATATTTGTGACAAAATACCCAAACAAACCAAACAAACATGTATGGGGGGCTTATGTGGGGTGAGGAGAGAATGACTTTGTTAGATATGTTTACTCTAAGCCATTTTGATAATGTATTTTTTGTGTATTTTTTTAAAAAAATCACCCCAAAAATGTAAATTTTATAGAAAAAAAATTCCAATTTCATCCAAGACAATTAACAAATTAGTCAAAATGGGAGATCAAAGATACTTTGAAGTGTAGAAATCAATCAGCTTCCAGTAATTGCTTGTTTCAAACCAATAAAGTGTAAAATCTTTAAAGCACCTTGTTTGTCGCAGCCTCTTTAATTACAGGCCACCAATTATATATTCTAGTATATAATGTCATGAGTGCCTTTAAACTGCAGCAGGTGGTCAATTTGCATTGCCTGCTCACATTTAGAGGTTTAAGGGAATACAAAATTGCATATTTTGGGCACAAAATAAGTACTTTGACTTTTTTTAAGGTGGCAATCTGGTCAAAATGGGGTTCATAACCAAGCAAAAGAAAAAGTTGCTCAATGTTGGTTTTAAACGAGGTGGGACTAGTCCGGTGAAGGGGAAAAAACATAATTATGAAAGAAGGTCAAATTCCAACACAACCTATGTAAGGTTAGAAAGGTCATCCTTTGAAGCACGGGTAGCTTACAATGACAAGGTTCTTACTTTTCGGGATGTAGACGGCTCTCAAACCCCAGCTAAGCCCTTGCGTCCGAGAGCGAACAAGATTCGCTATGTAGACCTGTTACGGGTTCCTGCTCCATCAAAAGTCCATCCCGACTTACTTACGAACAAGGTCTATGTCCCCGCCCTACTCCAGTCTATGATGTCCTCTGAAAATAGAAAGCATAGGTTAAGAAGTGATAAATGTAGGGGCGACTTGGTAATTGACGGCAGTGCTTCCATAAAGTGGGGCTTAGGCTGGGAGGAAAGGTTAAAATGTACAAGATGCAGATATGTAGGCAAGCATTATAAGCTTTACAATGAGGTTCCATCAAGTACCAGGGCCAGAAAGGCAGCTCAGATCAATGTAGGCTTCCAAATAGGTGTTGCAAGTACTTCTATTGGGAACACAGGTTCCCGCAGAATTCTCAACACAACCAATATCATTGCTCCCTCTCCACTTGCTATGCAAAAACAAGCAAATAAGGTCAATACTGCCCTTAAATCCCTAAATGAGAGAAGCATGTACCAGATTAGAGAAAACTTAGTTGCTGAAAATGCCAAAATTGGTCAAAAAGATCCCTCTAAGGTAAATGTTGAAGGGGACACTTGCTACAACAATCCAATTTTTAACTCTGACGCGACACCCTTTCAAGCCGGAACTATTGCCATAAGCACTATGTGTGAAAACAATACCAGAAACAAGCAAATTGTAGTGGTACAAGTAGCAAATAAACTATGCAGGACTGCATCAATGCTTAGGAATAAGGGTAAACCTGTTCAGTGCCCCAATCATAGGGGGCATTGTTCTGCAAATGTTTCAGAGAGGGAACCAATAGGTGATGAAGGCAAATGGAATAGGTTGTTAGGTGACCAGATCTCTAAGGACATCAAAATAGCAAATTTCACTTGTGATGGGGACAGTAGGGCATTCCAAGGTGTTCGTAACTCTCACGGTCACAATGTGGGTCATCTTAAGGATCTGAGGCACCTAGGCAACTCGCTGAAGCGCGAGCTCAACAAAGCGCCTTTCTCAAAGGGCATGCTCAAGGGTCATTCCAAGTCTAATATCAGGAGTCGGTTCGCTCTCTCGGTCAAAGCTAGGTGTATGGCTGAGCTTAAAGCTGCCCACAATAAACACCAGGGTGACATCAAGGTTCTAAAGAAGGTCATGGTTGATGTAATCGCAACCATTGTTCTATGCTTCAGTGGTTACTGCGGTACTCATTGTGCAAAGTACAGTTATGTCTGTGCTGGTACAAATAGGCAAGCTAAGAATTTCATGCCAGACAATGTCAAGGTTAAAATGGTTGACAGTGACCAACAAGTCCTTAAAAAATGCATTGAAATGGTTTTAGGTCCAGCTGCTCTTGACGCTACCAAACTTTTAACCACAACCCAAAAAAGTGAAGCAGTAAACAGGTCGTACCAAGCTGTCAATCCTAAAACTGTGACTTTCTCACGCAACTGTGTAGGTCGAATTCACGGGCAGGTTCACAAATTAAACAATGGCTATGCTGACTCTGTAATTGCAAAAACCACTGAACTAAATGCTAACCTTACCCAGGGGTCAAAGATTATTAAGCAGATAGCATATGAGGACCGCAACGACCTTAACCGAAAGCAAACATCCGCTACCAACAAAGCACGAGCTTTACGTGCCAGGACGCGGAATTATCGATACAAACTGCATGAGGAATTACACTACGGCAAGGGCATGAGTGACCCCAAACCTGATTATGACAGTCTTCCACACCTTAAGCATCATAAATATGCTTAGTTGATTGTGTACCTGATAATAAATTGTTATTACCTGTTTTGGCATAAGAGACCTCTAACAAGTGGCCCTCGCGTCAGCATCAGGCGTTCCTCTACCTGAAAAAGGCAAAAATACCCAATAGAAATAGATATAAAATGAAAAAAAACATGCATTTATGTATTTTAAGTGTATTTCTATGAATAAAAGGAAGTGATAAAGCTTGTTGTATTCATGTTTCTACCAAATATGCAGGCTGGCTCAGTTCCATGCCCGCTGCACTGTCCGAACTGTAAACATGTCCGCCGTTCCATGTTGGTGGAATGGGGCTCTATGTTTAAATGTTCAGGCTTAACACACAAGCTAGTGTTGCATAAGTGGCTCACGGAGTCCCTGGCGTTCAATTCTGACTTCATGTAGCACATTAACGCTACACGGTGAACCAAGTATGTCTCTGATTTTATGTCCGAAGGCAATTTAGCCCTCATTCGGCCATAATAGGGTAAGGAACTATTTCAAATACAACCATTCCAGATCAAACAATCTGAATTGATGCATTTAATGCACTTATTTTCTACTCTTTTGCTCAGAAATGACCAAAAATCTGCTTTCTCATCCATATTTTGCACTTGCAGACGATATTTTATTTTAACCCAAAGTCAGTTTAGGTCACAATATACTAAAAGATTTCCTTAACAAATTCAATGTAAAAGCAATAAATTCAACAAAAAATAAACTCAACATTTTGCGCGTAGAGACCCTCATAACCATACCTTTTCTTAAAGAGCATTCCGAGCCGAATTGATTTAGACAATAAAAAAGATAGGTCATGTGATATGTAAGAAAGAACTCGACGCGAATCAAAGTTCACTGTTTTACGGCCATCTTTTTACCGGATACTCTCCAGTTGAAGGTATACTGCCAACTGTCAAAGTCTCGTCATGTAGTCTCCAACCTTCAAGCGAAACAGTGAATTTTTAGTACACAACAATGTTTTTCCTACCACACGTACAAAGAAATATTCAAAAATAAAGTCATGGCAAGTGACTATACAGAAAATTGTGTCTTCAAATAAATGGTGTTGATTTATTTAGAGAGTATAGCATTGCACACCTGAAATATTTAGTATACTGTAACCTATAAGAGAAATTTGTTCTCATTAAAATTAGTTTTTCTTGCATATAATTATCTTCCCATGCATATTGCACCAATATATTAAGTTTGGCTTGTATATCTGTCCATTTGGCCATTTTATTTCATATTTTCAAACACAGGTGATTTTGGTCGGAAGCCGGTGATTTCAAGCGTCTTGAAGCTTAAATGTCCCTCTAACAATTAAAGCTGATATTTGCAATATTTGTGACAAAATACCCAAACAAACCAAACAAACATGTATGGGGGGCTTATGTGGGGTGAGGAGAGAATGACTTTGTTAGATATGTTTACTCTAAGCCATTTTGATAATGTATTTTTTGTGTATTTTTAAAAAAAAATCACCCCAAAAATGTAAATTTTATAGAAAAAAAATTCCAATTTCATCCAAGACAATTAACAAATTAGTCAAAATGGGAGATCAAAGATACTTTGAAGTGTAGAAATCAATCAGCTTCCAGTAATTGCTTGTTTCAAACCAATAAAGTGTAAAATCTTTAAAGCACCTTGTTTGTCGCAGCCTCTTTAATTACAGGCCACCAATTATATATTCTAGTATATAATGTCATGAGTGCCTTTAAACTGCAGCAGGTGGTCAATTTGCATTGCCTGCTCACATTTAGAGGTTTAAGGGAATACAAAATTGCATATTTTGGGCACAAAATAAGTACTTTGACTTTTTTTAAGGTGGCAATCTGGTCAAAATGGGGTTCATAACCAAGCAAAAGAAAAAGTTGCTCAATGTTGGTTTTAAACGAGGTGGGACTAGTCCGGTGAAGGGGAAAAAACATAATTATGAAAGAAGGTCAAATTCCAACACAACCTATGTAAGGTTAGAAAGGTCATCCTTTGAAGCACGGGTAGCTTACAATGACAAGGTTCTTACTTTTCGGGATGTAGACGGCTCTCAAACCCCAGCTAAGCCCTTGCGTCCGAGAGCGAACAAGATTCGCTATGTAGACCTGTTACGGGTTCCTGCTCCATCAAAAGTCCATCCCGACTTACTTACGAACAAGGTCTATGTCCCCGCCCTACTCCAGTCTATGATGTCCTCTGAAAATAGAAAGCATAGGTTAAGAAGTGATAAATGTAGGGGCGACTTGGTAATTGACGGCAGTGCTTCCATAAAGTGGGGCTTAGGCTGGGAGGAAAGGTTAAAATGTACAAGATGCAGATATGTAGGCAAGCATTATAAGCTTTACAATGAGGTTCCATCAAGTACCAGGGCCAGAAAGGCAGCTCAGATCAATGTAGGCTTCCAAATAGGTGTTGCAAGTACTTCTATTGGGAACACAGGTTCCCGCAGAATTCTCAACACAACCAATATCATTGCTCCCTCTCCACTTGCTATGCAAAAACAAGCAAATAAGGTCAATACTGCCCTTAAATCCCTAAATGAGAGAAGCATGTACCAGATTAGAGAAAACTTAGTTGCTGAAAATGCCAAAATTGGTCAAAAAGATCCCTCTAAGGTAAATGTTGAAGGGGACACTTGCTACAACAATCCAATTTTTAACTCTGACGCGACACCCTTTCAAGCCGGAACTATTGCCATAAGCACTATGTGTGAAAACAATACCAGAAACAAGCAAATTGTAGTGGTACAAGTAGCAAATAAACTATGCAGGACTGCATCAATGCTTAGGAATAAGGGTAAACCTGTTCAGTGCCCCAATCATAGGGGGCATTGTTCTGCAAATGTTTCAGAGAGGGAACCAATAGGTGATGAAGGCAAATGGAATAGGTTGTTAGGTGACCAGATCTCTAAGGACATCAAAATAGCAAATTTCACTTGTGATGGGGACAGTAGGGCATTCCAAGGTGTTCGTAACTCTCACGGTCACAATGTGGGTCATCTTAAGGATCTGAGGCACCTAGGCAACTCGCTGAAGCGCGAGCTCAACAAAGCGCCTTTCTCAAAGGGCATGCTCAAGGGTCATTCCAAGTCTAATATCAGGAGTCGGTTCGCTCTCTCGGTCAAAGCTAGGTGTATGGCTGAGCTTAAAGCTGCCCACAATAAACACCAGGGTGACATCAAGGTTCTAAAGAAGGTCATGGTTGATGTAATCGCAACCATTGTTCTATGCTTCAGTGGTTACTGCGGTACTCATTGTGCAAAGTACAGTTATGTCTGTGCTGGTACAAATAGGCAAGCTAAGAATTTCATGCCAGACAATGTCAAGGTTAAAATGGTTGACAGTGACCAACAAGTCCTTAAAAAATGCATTGAAATGGTTTTAGGTCCAGCTGCTCTTGACGCTACCAAACTTTTAACCACAACCCAAAAAAGTGAAGCAGTAAACAGGTCGTACCAAGCTGTCAATCCTAAAACTGTGACTTTCTCACGCAACTGTGTAGGTCGAATTCACGGGCAGGTTCACAAATTAAACAATGGCTATGCTGACTCTGTAATTGCAAAAACCACTGAACTAAATGCTAACCTTACCCAGGGGTCAAAGATTATTAAGCAGATAGCATATGAGGACCGCAACGACCTTAACCGAAAGCAAACATCCGCTACCAACAAAGCACGAGCTTTACGTGCCAGGACGCGGAATTATCGATACAAACTGCATGAGGAATTACACTACGGCAAGGGCATGAGTGACCCCAAACCTGATTATGACAGTCTTCCACACCTTAAGCATCATAAATATGCTTAGTTGATTGTGTACCTGATAATAAATTGTTATTACCTGTTTTGGCATAAGAGACCTCTAACAAGTGGCCCTCGCGTCAGCATCAGGCGTTCCTCTACCTGAAAAAGGCAAAAATACCCAATAGAAATAGATATAAAATGAAAAAAAACATGCATTTATGTATTTTAAGTGTATTTCTATGAATAAAAGGAAGTGATAAAGCTTGTTGTATTCATGTTTCTACCAAATATGCAGGCTGGCTCAGTTCCATGCCCGCTGCACTGTCCGAACTGTAAACATGTCCGCCGTTCCATGTTGGTGGAATGGGGCTCTATGTTTAAATGTTCAGGCTTAACACACAAGCTAGTGTTGCATAAGTGGCTCACGGAGTCCCTGGCGTTCAATTCTGACTTCATGTAGCACATTAACGCTACACGGTGAACCAAGTATGTCTCTGATTTTATGTCCGAAGGCAATTTAGCCCTCATTCGGCCATAATAGGGTAAGGAACTATTTCAAATACAACCATTCCAGATCAAACAATCTGAATTGATGCATTTAATGCACTTATTTTCTACTCTTTTGCTCAGAAATGACCAAAAATCTGCTTTCTCATCCATATTTTGCACTTGCAGACGATATTTTATTTTAACCCAAAGTCAGTTTAGGTCACAATATACTAAAAGATTTCCTTAACAAATTCAATGTAAAAGCAATAAATTCAACAAAAAATAAACTCAACATTTTGCGCGTAGAGACCCTCATAACCATACCTTTTCTTAAAGAGCATTCCGAGCCGAATTGATTTAGACAATAAAAAAGATAGGTCATGTGATATGTAAGAAAGAACTCGACGCGAATCAAAGTTCACTGTTTTACGGCCATCTTTTTACCGGATACTCTCCAGTTGAAGGTATACTGCCAACTGTCAAAGTCTCGTCATGTAGTCTCCAACCTTCAAGCGAAACAGTGAATTTTTAGTACACAACAATGTTTTTCCTACCACACGTACAAAGAAATATTCAAAAATAAAGTCATGGCAAGTGACTATACAGAAAATTGTGTCTTCAAATAAATGGTGTTGATTTATTTAGAGAGTATAGCATTGCACACCTGAAATATTTAGTATAGGTTACAGTATACTAAATATTTCAGGTGTGCAATGCTATACTCTCTAAATAAATCAACACCATTTATTTGAAGACACAATTTTCTGTATAGTCACTTGCCATGACTTTATTTTTGAATATTTCTTTGTACGTGTGGTAGGAAAAACATTGTTGTGTACTAAAAATTCACTGTTTCGCTTGAAGGTTGGAGACTACATGACGAGACTTTGACAGTTGGCAGTATACCTTCAACTGGAGAGTATCCGGTAAAAAGATGGCCGTAAAACAGTGAACTTTGATTCGCGTCGAGTTCTTTCTTACATATCACATGACCTATCTTTTTTATTGTCTAAATCAATTCGGCTCGGAATGCTCTTTAAGAAAAGGTATGGTTATGAGGGTCTCTACGCGCAAAATGTTGAGTTTATTTTTTGTTGAATTTATTGCTTTTACATTGAATTTGTTAAGGAAATCTTTTAGTATATTGTGACCTAAACTGACTTTGGGTTAAAATAAAATATCGTCTGCAAGTGCAAAATATGGATGAGAAAGCAGATTTTTGGTCATTTCTGAGCAAAAGAGTAGAAAATAAGTGCATTAAATGCATCAATTCAGATTGTTTGATCTGGAATGGTTGTATTTGAAATAGTTCCTTACCCTATTATGGCCGAATGAGGGCTAAATTGCCTTCGGACATAAAATCAGAGACATACTTGGTTCACCGTGTAGCGTTAATGTGCTACATGAAGTCAGAATTGAACGCCAGGGACTCCGTGAGCCACTTATGCAACACTAGCTTGTGTGTTAAGCCTGAACATTTAAACATAGAGCCCCATTCCACCAACATGGAACGGCGGACATGTTTACAGTTCGGACAGTGCAGCGGGCATGGAACTGAGCCAGCCTGCATATTTGGTAGAAACATGAATACAACAAGCTTTATCACTTCCTTTTATTCATAGAAATACACTTAAAATACATAAATGCATGTTTTTTTTCATTTTATATCTATTTCTATTGGGTATTTTTGCCTTTTTCAGGTAGAGGAACGCCTGATGCTGACGCGAGGGCCACTTGTTAGAGGTCTCTTATGCCAAAACAGGTAATAACAATTTATTATCAGGTACACAATCAACTAAGCATATTTATGATGCTTAAGGTGTGGAAGACTGTCATAATCAGGTTTGGGGTCACTCATGCCCTTGCCGTAGTGTAATTCCTCATGCAGTTTGTATCGATAATTCCGCGTCCTGGCACGTAAAGCTCGTGCTTTGTTGGTAGCGGATGTTTGCTTTCGGTTAAGGTCGTTGCGGTCCTCATATGCTATCTGCTTAATAATCTTTGACCCCTGGGTAAGGTTAGCATTTAGTTCAGTGGTTTTTGCAATTACAGAGTCAGCATAGCCATTGTTTAATTTGTGAACCTGCCCGTGAATTCGACCTACACAGTTGCGTGAGAAAGTCACAGTTTTAGGATTGACAGCTTGGTACGACCTGTTTACTGCTTCACTTTTTTGGGTTGTGGTTAAAAGTTTGGTAGCGTCAAGAGCAGCTGGACCTAAAACCATTTCAATGCATTTTTTAAGGACTTGTTGGTCACTGTCAACCATTTTAACCTTGACATTGTCTGGCATGAAATTCTTAGCTTGCCTATTTGTACCAGCACAGACATAACTGTACTTTGCACAATGAGTACCGCAGTAACCACTGAAGCATAGAACAATGGTTGCGATTACATCAACCATGACCTTCTTTAGAACCTTGATGTCACCCTGGTGTTTATTGTGGGCAGCTTTAAGCTCAGCCATACACCTAGCTTTGACCGAGAGAGCGAACCGACTCCTGATATTAGACTTGGAATGACCCTTGAGCATGCCCTTTGAGAAAGGCGCTTTGTTGAGCTCGCGCTTCAGCGAGTTGCCTAGGTGCCTCAGATCCTTAAGATGACCCACATTGTGACCGTGAGAGTTACGAACACCTTGGAATGCCCTACTGTCCCCATCACAAGTGAAATTTGCTATTTTGATGTCCTTAGAGATCTGGTCACCTAACAACCTATTCCATTTGCCTTCATCACCTATTGGTTCCCTCTCTGAAACATTTGCAGAACAATGCCCCCTATGATTGGGGCACTGAACAGGTTTACCCTTATTCCTAAGCATTGATGCAGTCCTGCATAGTTTATTTGCTACTTGTACCACTACAATTTGCTTGTTTCTGGTATTGTTTTCACACATAGTGCTTATGGCAATAGTTCCGGCTTGAAAGGGTGTCGCGTCAGAGTTAAAAATTGGATTGTTGTAGCAAGTGTCCCCTTCAACATTTACCTTAGAGGGATCTTTTTGACCAATTTTGGCATTTTCAGCAACTAAGTTTTCTCTAATCTGGTACATGCTTCTCTCATTTAGGGATTTAAGGGCAGTATTGACCTTATTTGCTTGTTTTTGCATAGCAAGTGGAGAGGGAGCAATGATATTGGTTGTGTTGAGAATTCTGCGGGAACCTGTGTTCCCAATAGAAGTACTTGCAACACCTATTTGGAAGCCTACATTGATCTGAGCTGCCTTTCTGGCCCTGGTACTTGATGGAACCTCATTGTAAAGCTTATAATGCTTGCCTACATATCTGCATCTTGTACATTTTAACCTTTCCTCCCAGCCTAAGCCCCACTTTATGGAAGCACTGCCGTCAATTACCAAGTCGCCCCTACATTTATCACTTCTTAACCTATGCTTTCTATTTTCAGAGGACATCATAGACTGGAGTAGGGCGGGGACATAGACCTTGTTCGTAAGTAAGTCGGGATGGACTTTTGATGGAGCAGGAACCCGTAACAGGTCTACATAGCGAATCTTGTTCGCTCTCGGACGCAAGGGCTTAGCTGGGGTTTGAGAGCCGTCTACATCCCGAAAAGTAAGAACCTTGTCATTGTAAGCTACCCGTGCTTCAAAGGATGACCTTTCTAACCTTACATAGGTTGTGTTGGAATTGACCTTCTTTCATAATTATTGTTTTTTCCCCTTCACCGGACTAGTCCCACCTCGTTTAAAACCAACATTGAGCAACTTTTTCTTTTGCTTGGTTATGAACCCCATTTTGACCAGATGCCACCTTAAAAAAAGTCAAAGTACTTATTTTGTGCCCAAAATATGCAATTTTGTATTCCCTTAAACCTCTAAATGTGAGCAGGCAATGCAAATTGACCACCTGCTGCAGTTTAAAGGCACTCATGACATTATATACTAGAATATATAATTGGTGGCCTGTAATTAAGAGGCTGCGACAAACAAGGTGCTTTAAAGATTTTACACTTTATTGGTTTGAAACAAGCAATTACTGGAAGCTGATTGATTTCTACACTTCAAAGTATCTTTGATCTCCCATTTTGACTAATTTGTTAATTGTCTTGGATGAAATTGGAATTTTTTTTCTATAAAATTTACATTTTTGGGGTGATTTTTTTTTAAAAATACACAAAAAATACATTATCAAAATGGCTTAGAGTAAACATATCTAACAAAGTCATTCTCTCCTCACCCCACATAAGCCCCCCATACATGTTTGTTTGGTTTGTTTGGGTATTTTGTCACAAATATTGCAAATATCAGCTTTAATTGTTAGAGGGACATTTAAGCTTCAAGACGCTTGAAATCACCGGCTTCCGACCAAAATCACCTGTGTTTGAAAATATGAAATAAAATGGCCAAATGGACAGATATACAAGCCAAACTTAATATATTGGTGCAATATGCATGGGAAGATAATTATATGCAAGAAAAACTAATTTTAATGAGAACAAATTTCTCTTATAGGTTACAGTATACTAAATATTTCAGGTGTGCAATGCTATACTCTCTAAATAAATCAACACCATTTATTTGAAGACACAATTTTCTGTATAGTCACTTGCCATGACTTATTTTTTGAATATTTCTTTGTACGTGTGGTAGGAAAAACATTGTTGTGTACTAAAAATTCACTGTTTCGCTTGAAGGTTGGAGACTACATGACGAGACTTTGACAGTTGGCAGTATACCTTCAACTGGAGAGTATCCGGTAAAAAGATGGCCGTAAAACAGTGAACTTTGATTCGCGTCGAGTTCTTTCTTACATATCACATGACCTATCTTTTTTATTGTCTAAATCAATTCGGCTCGGAATGCTCTTTAAGAAAAGGTATGGTTATGAGGGTCTCTACGCGCAAAATGTTGAGTTTATTTTTTGTTGAATTTATTGCTTTTACATTGAATTTGTTAAGGAAATCTTTTAGTATATTGTGACCTAAACTGACTTTGGGTTAAAATAAAATATCGTCTGCAAGTGCAAAATATGGATGAGAAAGCAGATTTTTGGTCATTTCTGAGCAAAAGAGTAGAAAATAAGTGCATTAAATGCATCAATTCAGATTGTTTGATCTGGAATGGTTGTATTTGAAATAGTTCCTTACCCTATTATGGCCGAATGAGGGCTAAATTGCCTTCGGACATAAAATCAGAGACATACTTGGTTCACCGTGTAGCGTTAATGTGCTACATGAAGTCAGAATTGAACGCCAGGGACTCCGTGAGCCACTTATGCAACACTAGCTTGTGTGTTAAGCCTGAACATTTAAACATAGAGCCCCATTCCACCAACATGGAACGGCGGACATGTTTACAGTTCGGACAGTGCAGCGGGCATGGAACTGAGCCAGCCTGCATATTTGGTAGAAACATGAATACAACAAGCTTTATCACTTCCTTTTATTCATAGAAATACACTTAAAATACATAAATGCATGTTTTTTTTCATTTTATATCTATTTCTATTGGGTATTTTTGCCTTTTTCAGGTAGAGGAACGCCTGATGCTGACGCGAGGGCCACTTGTTAGAGGTCTCTTATGCCAAAACAGGTAATAACAATTTATTATCAGGTACACAATCAACTAAGCATATTTATGATGCTTAAGGTGTGGGAAGACTGTCATAATCAGGTTTGGGGTCACTCATGCCCTTGCCGTAGTGTAATTCCTCATGCAGTTTGTATCGATAATTCCGCGTCCTGGCACGTAAAGCTCGTGCTTTGTTGGTAGCGGATGTTTGCTTTCGGTTAAGGTCGTTGCGGTCCTCATATGCTATCTGCTTAATAATCTTTGACCCCTGGGTAAGGTTAGCATTTAGTTCAGTGGTTTTTGCAATTACAGAGTCAGCATAGCCATTGTTTAAGTTGTGAACCTGCCCGTGAATTCGACCTACACAGTTGCGTGAGAAAGTCACAGTTTTAGGATTGACAGCTTGGTACGACCTGTTTACTGCTTCACTTTTTTGGGGTTGTGGTTAAAAGTTTGGTAGCGTCAAGAGCAGCTGGACCTAAAACCATTTCAATGCATTTTTTAAGGACTTGTTGGTCACTGTCAACCATTTTAACCTTGACATTGTCTGGCATGAAATTCTTAGCTTGCCTATTTGTACCAGCACAGACATAACTGTACTTTGCACAATGAGTACCGCAGTAACCACTGAAGCATAGAACAATGGTTGCGATTACATCAACCATGACCTTCTTTAGAACCTTGATGTCACCCTGGTGTTTATTGTGGGCAGCTTTAAGCTCAGCCATACACCTAGCTTTGACCGAGAGAGGCGAACCGACTCCTGATATTAGACTTGGAATGACCCTTGAGCATGCCCTTTGAGAAAGGCGCTTTGTTGAGCTCGCGCTTCAGCGAGTTGCCTAGGTGCCTCAGATCCTTAAGATGACCCACATTGTGACCGTGAGAGTTACGAACACCTTGGAATGCCCTACTGTCCCCATCACAAGTGAAATTTGCTATTTTGATGTCCTTAGAGATCTGGTCACCTAACAACCTATTCATTTGCCTTCATCACCTATTGGTTCCCTCTCTGAAACATTTGCAGAACAATGCCCCCTATGATTGGGGCACTGAACAGGTTTACCCTTATTCCTAAGCATTGATGCAGTCCTGCATAGTTTATTTGCTACTTGTACCACTACAATTTGCTTGTTTCTGGTATTGTTTTCACACATAGTGCTTATGGCAATAGTTCCGGCTTGAAAGGGTGTCGCGTCAGAGTTAAAAATTGGATTGTTGTAGCAAGTGTCCCCTTCAACATTTACCTTAGAGGGATCTTTTTGACCAATTTTGGCATTTTCAGCAACTAAGTTTTCTCTAATCTGGTACATGCTTCTCTCATTTAGGGATTTAAGGGCAGTATTGACCTTATTTGCTTGTTTTTGCATAGCAAGTGGAGAGGGAGCAATGATATTGGTTGTGTTGAGAATTCTGCGGGAACCTGTGTTCCCAATAGAAGTACTTGCAACACCTATTTGGAAGCCTACATTGATCTGAGCTGCCTTTCTGGCCCTGGTACTTGATGGAACCTCATTGTAAAGCTTATAATGCTTGCCTACATATCTGCATCTTGTACATTTTAACCTTTCCTCCCAGCCTAAGCCCCACTTTATGGAAGCACTGCCGTCAATTACCAAGTCGCCCCTACATTTATCACTTCTTAACCTATGCTTTCTATTTTCAGAGGACATCATAGACTGGAGTAGGGCGGGGACATAGACCTTGTTCGTAAGTAAGTCGGGATGGACTTTTGATGGAGCAGGAACCCGTAACAGGTCTACATAGCGAATCTTGTTCGCTCTCGGACGCAAGGGCTTAGCTGGGGTTTGAGAGCCGTCTACATCCCGAAAAGTAAGAACCTTGTCATTGTAAGCTACCCGTGCTTCAAAGGATGACCTTTCTAACCTTACATAGGTTGTGTTGGAATTTGACCTTCTTTCATAATTATGTTTTTTCCCCTTCACCGGACTAGTCCCACCTCGTTTAAAACCAACATTGAGCAACTTTTTCTTTTGCTTGGTTATGAACCCCATTTTGACCAGATTGCCACCTTAAAAAAAGTCAAAGTACTTATTTTGTGCCCAAAATATGCAATTTTGTATTCCCTTAAACCTCTAAATGTGAGCAGGCAATGCAAATTGACCACCTGCTGCAGTTTAAAGGCACTCATGACATTATATACTAGAATATATAATTGGTGGCCTGTAATTAAAGAGGCTGCGACAAACAAGGTGCTTTAAAGATTTTACACTTTATTGGTTTGAAACAAGCAATTACTGGAAGCTGATTGATTTCTACACTTCAAAGTATCTTTGATCTCCCATTTTGACTAATTTGTTAATTGTCTTGGATGAAATTGGAATTTTTTTTCTATAAAATTTACATTTTTGGGGTGATTTTTTTTAAAAAATACACAAAAAATACATTATCAAAATGGCTTAGAGTAAACATATCTAACAAAGTCATTCTCTCCTCACCCCACATAAGCCCCCCATACATGTTTGTTTGGTTTGTTTGGGTATTTTGTCACAAATATTGCAAATATCAGCTTTAATTGTTAGAGGGACATTTAAGCTTCAAGACGCTTGAAATCACCGGCTTCCGACCAAAATCACCTGTGTTTGAAAATATGAAATAAAATGGCCAAATGGACAGATATACAAGCCAAACTTAATATATTGGTGCAATATGCATGGGAAGATAATTATATGCAAGAAAAACTAATTTTAATGAGAACAGATTTCTCTTATAGGTTACAGTATACTAAATATTTCAGGTGTGCAATGCTATACTCTCTAAATAAATCAACACCATTTATTTGAAGACACAATTTTCTGTATAGTCACTTGCCATGACTTTATTTTTGAATATTTCTTTGTACGTGTGGTAGGAAAAACATTGTTGTGTACTAAAAATTCACTGTTTCGCTTGAAGGTTGGAGACTACATGACGAGACTTTGACAGTTGGCAGTATACCTTCAACTGGAGAGTATCCGGTAAAAAGATGGCCGTAAAACAGTGAACTTTGATTCGCGTCGAGTTCTTTCTTACATATCACATGACCTATCTTTTTTATTGTCTAAATCAATTCGGCTCGGAATGCTCTTTAAGAAAAGGTATGGTTATGAGGGTCTCTACGCGCAAAATGTTGAGTTTATTTTTTGTTGAATTTATTGCTTTTACATTGAATTTGTTAAGGAAATCTTTTAGTATATTGTGACCTAAACTGACTTTGGGTTAAAATAAAATATCGTCTGCAAGTGCAAAATATGGATGAGAAAGCAGATTTTTGGTCATTTCTGAGCAAAAGAGTAGAAAATAAGTGCATTAAATGCATCAATTCAGATTGTTTGATCTGGAATGGTTGTATTTGAAATAGTTCCTTACCCTATTATGGCCGAATGAGGGCTAAATTGCCTTCGGACATAAAATCAGAGACATACTTGGTTCACCGTGTAGCGTTAATGTGCTACATGAAGTCAGAATTGAACGCCAGGGACTCCGTGAGCCACTTATGCAACACTAGCTTGTGTGTTAAGCCTGAACATTTAAACATAGAGCCCCATTCCACCAACATGGAACGGCGGACATGTTTACAGTTCGGACAGTGCAGCGGGCATGGAACTGAGCCAGCCTGCATATTTGGTAGAAACATGAATACAACAAGCTTTATCACTTCCTTTTATTCATAGAAATACACTTAAAATACATAAATGCATGTTTTTTTTCATTTTATATCTATTTCTATTGGGTATTTTTGCCTTTTTCAGGTAGAGGAACGCCTGATGCTGACGCGAGGGCCACTTGTTAGAGGTCTCTTATGCCAAAACAGGTAATAACAATTTATTATCAGGTACACAATCAACTAAGCATATTTATGATGCTTAAGGTGTGGAAGACTGTCATAATCAGGTTTGGGGTCACTCATGCCCTTGCCGTAGTGTAATTCCTCATGCAGTTTGTATCGATAATTCCGCGTCCTGGCACGTAAAGCTCGTGCTTTGTTGGTAGCGGATGTTTGCTTTCGGTTAAGGTCGTTGCGGTCCTCATATGCTATCTGCTTAATAATCTTTGACCCCTGGGTAAGGTTAGCATTTAGTTCAGTGGTTTTTGCAATTACAGAGTCAGCATAGCCATTGTTTAATTTGTGAACCTGCCCGTGAATTCGACCTACACAGTTGCGTGAGAAAGTCACAGTTTTAGGATTGACAGCTTGGTACGACCTGTTTACTGCTTCACTTTTTTGGGTTGTGGTTAAAAGTTTGGTAGCGTCAAGAGCAGCTGGACCTAAAACCATTTCAATGCATTTTTTAAGGACTTGTTGGTCACTGTCAACCATTTTAACCTTGACATTGTCTGGCATGAAATTCTTAGCTTGCCTATTTGTACCAGCACAGACATAACTGTACTTTGCACAATGAGTACCGCAGTAACCACTGAAGCATAGAACAATGGTTGCGATTACATCAACCATGACCTTCTTTAGAACCTTGATGTCACCCTGGTGTTTATTGTGGGCAGCTTTAAGCTCAGCCATACACCTAGCTTTGACCGAGAGAGCGAACCGACTCCTGATATTAGACTTGGAATGACCCTTGAGCATGCCCTTTGAGAAAGGCGCTTTGTTGAGCTCGCGCTTCAGCGAGTTGCCTAGGTGCCTCAGATCCTTAAGATGACCCACATTGTGACCGTGAGAGTTACGAACACCTTGGAATGCCCTACTGTCCCCATCACAAGTGAAATTTGCTATTTTGATGTCCTTAGAGATCTGGTCACCTAACAACCTATTCCATTTGCCTTCATCACCTATTGGTTCCCTCTCTGAAACATTTGCAGAACAATGCCCCCTATGATTGGGGCACTGAACAGGTTTACCCTTATTCCTAAGCATTGATGCAGTCCTGCATAGTTTATTTGCTACTTGTACCACTACAATTTGCTTGTTTCTGGTATTGTTTTCACACATAGTGCTTATGGCAATAGTTCCGGCTTGAAAGGGTGTCGCGTCAGAGTTAAAAATTGGATTGTTGTAGCAAGTGTCCCCTTCAACATTTACCTTAGAGGGATCTTTTTGACCAATTTTGGCATTTTCAGCAACTAAGTTTTCTCTAATCTGGTACATGCTTCTCTCATTTAGGGATTTAAGGGCAGTATTGACCTTATTTGCTTGTTTTTGCATAGCAAGTGGAGAGGGAGCAATGATATTGGTTGTGTTGAGAATTCTGCGGGAACCTGTGTTCCCAATAGAAGTACTTGCAACACCTATTTGGAAGCCTACATTGATCTGAGCTGCCTTTCTGGCCCTGGTACTTGATGGAACCTCATTGTAAAGCTTATAATGCTTGCCTACATATCTGCATCTTGTACATTTTAACCTTTCCTCCCAGCCTAAGCCCCACTTTATGGAAGCACTGCCGTCAATTACCAAGTCGCCCCTACATTTATCACTTCTTAACCTATGCTTTCTATTTTCAGAGGACATCATAGACTGGAGTAGGGCGGGGACATAGACCTTGTTCGTAAGTAAGTCGGGATGGACTTTTGATGGAGCAGGAACCCGTAACAGGTCTACATAGCGAATCTTGTTCGCTCTCGGACGCAAGGGCTTAGCTGGGGTTTGAGAGCCGTCTACATCCCGAAAAGTAAGAACCTTGTCATTGTAAGCTACCCGTGCTTCAAAGGATGACCTTTCTAACCTTACATAGGTTGTGTTGGAATTTGACCTTCTTTCATAATTATGTTTTTTCCCCTTCACCGGACTAGTCCCACCTCGTTTAAAACCAACATTGAGCAACTTTTTCTTTTGCTTGGTTATGAACCCCATTTTGACCAGATTGCCACCTTAAAAAAAGTCAAAGTACTTATTTTGTGCCCAAAATATGCAATTTTGTATTCCCTTAAACCTCTAAATGTGAGCAGGCAATGCAAATTGACCACCTGCTGCAGTTTAAAGGCACTCATGACATTATATACTAGAATATATAATTGGTGGCCTGTAATTAAAGAGGCTGCGACAAACAAGGTGCTTTAAAGATTTTACACTTTATTGGTTTGAAACAAGCAATTACTGGAAGCTGATTGATTTCTACACTTCAAAGTATCTTTGATCTCCCATTTTGACTAATTTGTTAATTGTCTTGGATGAAATTGGAATTTTTTTTCTATAAAATTTACATTTTTGGGGTGATTTTTTTTAAAAAATACACAAAAAATACATTATCAAAATGGCTTAGAGTAAACATATCTAACAAAGTCATTCTCTCCTCACCCCACATAAGCCCCCCATACATGTTTGTTTGGTTTGTTTGGGTATTTTGTCACAAATATTGCAAATATCAGCTTTAATTGTTAGAGGGACATTTAAGCTTCAAGACGCTTGAAATCACCGGCTTCCGACCAAAATCACCTGTGTTTGAAAATATGAAATAAAATGGCCAAATGGACAGATATACAAGCCAAACTTAATATATTGGTGCAATATGCATGGGAAGATAATTATATGCAAGAAAAACTAATTTTAATGAGAACAGATTTCTCTTATAGGTTACAGTATACTAAATATTTCAGGTGTGCAATGCTATACTCTCTAAATAAATCAACACCATTTATTTGAAGACACAATTTTCTGTATAGTCACTTGCCATGACTTTATTTTTGAATATTTCTTTGTACGTGTGGTAGGAAAAACATTGTTGTGTACTAAAAATTCACTGTTTCGCTTGAAGGTTGGAGACTACATGACGAGACTTTGACAGTTGGCAGTATACCTTCAACTGGAGAGTATCCGGTAAAAAGATGGCCGTAAAACAGTGAACTTTGATTCGCGTCGAGTTCTTTCTTACATATCACATGACCTATCTTTTTTATTGTCTAAATCAATTCGGCTCGGAATGCTCTTTAAGAAAAGGTATGGTTATGAGGGTCTCTACGCGCAAAATGTTGAGTTTATTTTTTGTTGAATTTATTGCTTTTACATTGAATTTGTTAAGGAAATCTTTTAGTATATTGTGACCTATACTGTAACCTATAGTCAATAAAAGTCGCCGGAAGTGAACAGGGACATCACTCGTGATTACGCAAGGGAAGTAGCCTAGTTTTGGGAAAGGCCTATTGAATACTCCGGCGGCTTATGATTCTTTGGAAGCTAATTGATGCATCGGCTGTAGATGCGCGCTATTTTTATAATGATGTAGAATGTGTTAAACCGGAGATATATTAAACTCTATGCTACTCTTTTGTTGATAAATCCTGGCTATATTTGTCGAAAAAAAGATTGTAAGCCTCGCCTTCGCGAATCAGTTACAAACATCCCCCCCCCCATACAGTTCAGTATTAATGAGTATGTATACAAGCTGTCTGTCCGGGTGTCTGTTCACCACAATTTTTTTTCGCTCCGTATACGTTGTTAGCCGCTTTTTAAAAAGGTATTCAAGGAAATACTTAGCTTGACAGTGGTGTGTTTAAATCGATAACCAACGCCTTTATATTGTATTTTCTTATTGTTTCATATTTATTTTGTAATTTGCAGATAACTTATAGTTTTCATTTAAACAATTGCTTAGTAAATATATGATTTAGACGCGAAACGTTCTTTCAACAAAACTAGCGTAGACTCTAAAAATGGTATTTCGACAAAGGTAGTCTACAGTCTAATTAATGCTTCGCGTGTAGAACGCACTAGGATACATGGTAGCATTGTGCAATCGGTATTTATAGGGAGTGCCATAAGGCTTAACAAAATAGTTATTTCATTCTGGAAATGAATGCAATATTATATTCATGACAAACGATCATTATGTTCACACAGTATTACTTATGCTTAGTTCCAGAGTGTATGTTGAGGATATGTTTATAACAATTTGCCCAATAGAAACATAGTATTCAATTTTACCGCTGCATAATTAAGTTATTTCTAGCTTTTCATTGGTAGTTATTTACAAAAATCTAGGTCAAAAGTGATCTTAGACCAGCTACGCCGAAAAAAGCTTGGGGTTTAATATCTTCGCAGAGGTTGCTCATTTAAATGCGCGAGTAGTATGAGCAGAACGTGAGTAGCTTACCTTTGTTCGATGGTGGCCATTTTCTCGTCATGTAACCGGTGTCGAAGCTAATTCTTCCATATTCAGACACGTACTGCGTGACATGTTTATCAAGTGCATTTATCATTCATGCAGGAATTGAGGTTACATAGTGATTGTGTCAAACGGATGTTTTTTTCTGGTAGACAAAAAGTAGATACCCGTTTACGGCAAAAAACCACAAAATGCAGTAGTTCTAATAAGTAAAAACTAAAGTGAATTCTAGTTCATGGCATTTCGACCCCAAGACATTTCAACCCCGAGAATGTCAGAACGTTTTCTGAATCTGAATATGTACGTTGAAGTGACCAGGCTTGGCTTTAATTCAATTGCTTTTATTTTGAACCAAATGTATATTGTATAACATGTAATTTTGCATCTTGAGTGAGTAAAATTACTAGTAAATTGTTTTAGTTTAGGTAGATATGATACCTACCAATACAGGGAGGGGGGGAGTGAACCTATTTGGCATCGCGTAATTTTTAAGTGGGACATTTGCATCGAGTAATCAATATGGCCTTCTAAATGCACATTTTCATGGACATTCGAAGATTAGTTCAGCTGGTATGTGGGTTTTAATATTATTTTAGAAAATTTAAACGTGCCTATCGTGTGGTCCTGTGATAAAACTAGACTCGTTTTTTTTATTTCAGCTTTGTAGCTGCTAGCATAAAAAAGTTATTGAATTCATGATGAACCACGATCAGACCAAGATGTTTGTTTACAGTTCTGAAAACAGTTTATTTTCAGTTTCTGAGTTGTTTAAGAGACGCTATAAGAGATTGTTGTATATAGTTTCGATGTTTTCATATGGAACATAACCATATTTAGACTTTGGTTTACATTTGCACTACATCTGGGACTTATGCAGCGGAAAACAAACTGGTTTATGCACATTTTGGCTCCCAGTAATAGGTATATGCCCAATTATGCACAGAGTAATAAGAATAAACGTGAAGATAGTCTAGTAGTTTGATTGTTTGGCAAAATAATGTTGTTTCTGTTCTCATTTATATATGAATTATATGCATTTGCCAATGTAACAAAAACAGTTTTATAAACTGTGTTCCGTAAAAACGCACAATATGTACTGCCCTTTCGTTTTTTGTCTAAATTTGCTAAGAAATAAAAGAAATAATTTATATATAAGTTAACAAATTATTTATTATTTATTTTCAGTGAGATTGCCACAATTCAAAAACTGAAGTGTTCACTCACATTACCAAGGCGCGTATTCGCATTGCTGTTTGCTATACAAATTGTGAACAGACAACCGTCATCTTGGATGAAAAAGGTAGATTTTTGCGTATTTCTTGATTTCGTGTTCCTTTTACATTTCTGATATAGTGCAGAACATGCTCTACAGTTCTCTGGACACCTCGATGCACATGTTGTCTTAACAGCAGGGTTAAAATATTATTGGTATCAGCAGGGTAGTTTTTTATGACTTCGGCCAGTGGTCTTATGAACTATTAAAATTGTTTAGTATTGTTAAATCTAAGGTATGTCGCACATAGCAAAGATTGATCAAGTTTGCAAAATTGGTAGTTTACAGATATCCACATAATAATTATTCATGAATGTAAACAATGAAATGTCAGTCACTGAAGTGGGAGAATGCACGTTTTCTTGGTGGTTGTTGTTTTATCTATATATTCCTGCCTCCAGCCGCATATGTGGATGGTTGGCCTTTGCCACGTAGCATTTATATTGAACAAAGTGTACATGGGGATTGGCTATTTGGCTTGAAACCAGAATCTATTTATATGTTACTCTATTTTGTTGCAAATTTATACACCACTGGCAGTGCCGATAGATTGTTTCACGTTGGAACACAATGAGTTTGATTGACTTTTAATTAAACGTATATGAGCATGTATGTTCAATTGATTTATGCTAATTTAAATAATTCTGTTTACAGTTTACTAAATTGCACAGACACCAGAAAGAAAGTCGGTTATGCATTGGGAGAAATTTGCTGCGTTCGAGTCCACATGCACAAACATTTCAGAGAGGTCAGAGCCCAACTGAATGAGAGACATAATGAGGACTAGAAACATTTTCGTTGTATACATAGTGTATTAACAATGTGACACATAAACCATCGTATTAGAAACGTGATTCTGTGTGATAAACATATTTACAAGTCTGTCTTTACATCGTCTTGTTATCATCAGTAACATTTACGGGTATCTGTTATTCATATTTTATGTCGAAAGTTAAATATACATACAGAGAACATTATTTTTTGTATTGAAAATAATTGAATGGTATTAATACTATTATTTTTGTTATTTGATTATATATTGATTTTTTGTAGACTTTTGATTGTATCAATGGAAAATTGTACTATAATATAATACTAAAACTAGTCGTTCCATATACATGTATGTAATTGTTCCTTTTCAGGTCTGTTCACTTTCATAAGCATTTTGCATGTTGCATCATTGTAATCCTAGGTGTAATAAAATTCTGTTTTGTTCTGTTGTGTTATTTAAATGCGATTAAATCGACACAAAATGAAACAAGCATGTAGATAGTGATTTGAAAACGTGCTTTACATACACACAAAGATTTGATTTAATTAAAAATCACACGTTAAATTAATATTTAATATTAAATAATGTACATATACTATTTACTTTGCTGTTATATTGTGTAATTACCAGTTCTGTATCGAAATATGCATAATAAAACAAAACAACTCAAATACGCGCTTTTATTTTTTATGATAAGTACAAAATTCATTTCATTCAAATCCCATTGTATGATGTATCCAACATCTGTTGAATTTTCTGCATGAATACACAATGTCTTCTTCTGAGCTTTTTCCAGCATGGTCGATGCAGGTGTACTTGTTTTTGGTTTGTCAATCCATCTGGCGCATTGGAATTTGCTATATGTGATTCCTGAAATGGATATTGTTTCTTGTTAACAGAATCCGTAAACATGTACTACTGGTTTTGAGAACATATTTAGTTACAATGTATTAGTAATGTTGAAAACCGTATATATGTTTACAATGAATATTCTACTGTCCTAACTTGTAAAACTATAAAATCAAATAATGCATATTGCAGTTTATTTATATTTAAATATATTACTGTGTGCACAAATGGGCATAAACCTATTACTGGGTGCCAGAATGTGCATAAACCAGTTTGTTTTCGGTTGTATAAGGCCAAGATGCGGTGCAAATGCAAATAAAGTCTATATATGGTTATTTTCCACACTAAAACAGCAAAGATATACACAACAACCTCCTATAGCGTGTCTTAAACAACTCAGAAACTGAAAATTAACCGTTTTCAAATATGTAAACAAAGATCATAGTACATAATGACTTCAATAAAAATTTTATTCTAGCAACTACGAAGCTGAAATAAATAACCGAGAGTTACAAGTTTAATCACAGGACCACACAATAGGCACGTTTAAATTTTCAAAAATAATATTAAAACCCACTTACCAGCTGAACGAATCTTTGAATGTCCATTAAAATGTGCATTTAGACGGCCATATTGATAACTCTATGCAAATGTCTCACCTAAAAATTACGCAATTCCAAATATGTTCTCCCCCCTGCAATAAATAGTCAGGAATCCCTCAGATTATGAATCATTGAATGTTCCAGAGATTATGTCAAATGCTTCATGTGTTTGTGTCCAAATTTCAAAAGCATTATGTGTTTATTACCTATGGCTACATGCAACTAAAGAATGCATTCATACCTTTTTGTTTTAAATTTCGAAAGCAGAGGGGTCAATTGTCAATGGAGACCAGGCTCGGAACATCTGAAATAAAGGAAAGTGGCAAACATGATTTTTGGGTTGCATAGCCTGTTAAGTTGAGTAAGCCATCGTGTGACCAGCACCGTCACTACACAAGCTGCGTAACGAGGGTTCAGCGTGAAACTATTGTATCTGATATAGAAATGTTAAGCAGGGTACAATAGTTTCACACTCAACCCTCGATAATTATCTGGATATTTGCCTAGTCTAATTCATGAGACGTGCAGCGAATTTAGTGATACTTTTTATATAGGACTAAATTCACTGGAATATTGCCCATATAAAAAGAAGCTCAATACTGGCACAGGGCCTAACTTGTTATGCTAGATATTTGCCTACAAAACTAAGCTGTCATATGCAGTGAACAGGTTGTGCTCAATATAAAAATATTGCATTTTCAGACAATGCCAACTATATATATATTAACTTATCAAATGTTTTATAGTATGAACTGACATTGAATACTAATTTTTGCAGTCTTCATGGATAAATTTTAAGTCAGTGGACTTTCGGTCCACCAAGCCAGCTAATTCAACTGGACTGGACTACAATTTAGTGGACCAAAGTTTTGTCGATTTCTTTTCTATCTCTTGTATATTCAATCTGTAATATAAGTAATTAAAAACAATCATTAATTTTAGACTTTAATTCTTTCATTAAATGGGAAACCATACTAGTGCAGTACCTAAATCGGGACACTTTTGCTGGTTTTTGGACGATTTCTCAGGATAATAGCATCAAATGAAAATAAAAAGTGAAACATAATAAGTTGGGTTTAATCTTAAGCTTTGGTTAAAATCTGATAGGGAATTGCTATCTTAAAGTAACAGTATGATGTGTTTAAAGAAGGCCTGTAACACCTATCAAAATACAGCTGGAGAGTACGTAAATCCGGACACTGTTAAAAAAATATGTTTTATTAAAAACATAAAGAATAAAAATAAGCATTCAACTACAACTTGTTCGTCAGTAATCGTGTTTTCTTCTTTGTTTGCATTGTTCTGGTGTTTATTAAAAAAAAATTCTCTCTAAAGCTTTATTTAGCGGATCTACTGTTTTGATATCAATCCCCCGTGTGCACATTTTTACATTTGAAAGGACAAAAAAAACAATAGTAAGTTAATGAATGAATACTCAGTTGATTCTGTTGAAACTTGACATACCTCGATGAGACAGGTGCGCGCATCAACTGATACCATAGAATTATAGGTTTTGATAGTACAAACACATTTTCATGTGTCCGGATTTAAGTGCTGTCCGGATTTAGGTACTTCACCAGTATGTTTTTGCTAAGATACAAAGTTTTTACCCAAATGGTAGATTAATAGCTAAAAATACTATACTTTTTTCTTCTTTATGGGATCACCATTTTCATATTGACCGAGGAGTACTTTAATTGATGGTCTAGCTGCCGGTCCAGTTAACTTACAATTTTTCTGGTTCGAGCAAAAATTTGGTGTACTCCGTCCACGGTCAGCTGCTTAAGCGTGAAGTCTGTATTTGTAAGTAATTATTAACTTTGACTATCTGTAAAATTAGAGGAGAGTTCAGTGCCTTTGGGATTGGGTCAAAATGTCCTGGGATTAGTTCAGGTATCAAAATGTTGCCTCTGACTAATCAATGTATTCAGAGATAATTTTATGGTATACAGATATTGACAAAAAGACAATTAAATATTCCATTTAAATAAGATGTCAATGATTTTGTAAAACAATACCAACCTAACTTTTACATTTACAGGAGAAAACAAGGATGTTTAATAATCTGCCTCGTCTAACTAAAGAAACTGAAGAAAACCCACCATGGATAAAAGGCATAAAGATCTCTTCAACAAGATACTTCCAGAATTTACAAGAATAGTTGATCCAATCATATTGCTTCCTTACCTTGACTGTCTGACGAGTCATGCAAAGGTATTGTTTTTCATTTATGTTCAAGTGTAAATCTTAGTTTTATTTTACAAAATGTATATGTATTTTGAATATGAATTGGGTTCAATTTAACTTTCATGTATTTTTTAAATACAGTCAAAATGCAATACTGCGATTCGTGATACTACGAAAAAGACTGCCATGCAGTAGAAATGCAATACTGCGAATCGTGATACTACGAAAAAGGCTGCCATACAGTCGCAGTGCAATACTGCGATTCTTGATACTACGAAAAAGGCTGCCATACAGTCGCAATGCAATACTGCGATTTGTGATACTACGAAAAAGGCTGCCATGCAGTCTCGTCCATTTTCTTTATACACTGAAACCTGTACAAACTGAACCCGGTGAAAACCGAATCCCTGTCAAAACCGAACGGCTGTGTTGGTCCCTATTTTTTTCCTTCTTATTTCATATATTAAAAAAACTTAATAAACCGAACCCTGCCCAAACCGAATACCGAACGATTTTATCATAAATTTGATCTCATTCAACAATAAAAAAACTGAATTAACGGAACAGTGTATCCTGTAAGGTGTCACTTCGCGATACCGCAGAAGCGTGAACCGGATAATTGGTGACACAGTTGCACATAAAGGGCATAATCGCCATGGTGATAACAGGGCTGTGGTGCATTTAGCGATTAGCTAGTTCATGCATACTACAATAGTCAACTTGTGAAAAACAGATTAGTCGGTCTTGTTTATGTTAAGATTTATGTACAGTGTAACATTTTAAATTAATTATTACATATAGTACATTTTGGCAATATTTCGATCACTGATCTCTATAAACCTAATTGCGATACAATCCAGTTAAAATGAATATGTTTAAACTAATCAAAGCATGCAACAATTGGTGATTTCTTTAAACAGATGTAAAATCAAGTTGTACATTGAATACATGAACTTGTTTGATTGATAATTTCAGTGTCGTTTAATATACAAATATACATTTTTACTTGTAAATAAGAAAAAAAAAATAAAATAATAAAAGTGTTTAAAATGTTTTTGTCTTATTATATAAACGAATTTACATTTAAAATGGAATGTGCATTGTTAAAGGAAAATGACATTAATAAAACACCTAGGTAAACCGAACACCTCTAAAAACCGAACGATCGGCCCTGTCCCGACGCTGTTTGGTTTAGACAGGTTCTACTGTATGTTTAAGTACAAAAAGATGTGATTCTACAAATTCGCGATACTACAAACGATGCGTTGCTAGGAACATATTTTCTGGTACCATCATAATGTTAACGCCATACTACAAAACATATTGTAACGGAGAATAACTTTGTAGTTTAAATTAAACTTTTGCATATGCCAATAATATGTCATTGCGAATTCGATTACTGAGTTTGGATTTTATACTGTTTTATTTACAGTGGAATACATATACCAGTGTATTGTCAAATGCAATAATTGTGCTAATGTTTGTAAAAGTTAAATTAACAATAAATATAAGAATATTAAGTTACTACCTTAATATTCTAAAAATGCGATACTACGATAAACTCCATACTACGAACAAATCAGAGTCTCACGTTACTATTCGTAGTATCGCACTTCGACTGTACACATAATGTCAAGGGTAATATGTTCATCCTGTCTCAATATACATGCATGTGTGAGCTTTGCTAATCTTTAATTTAGGTCATAAATATACAAATGTAATATGTAGGGTTGAAAACCAGAACGTGCCAACTGCCATTGAAATGGCAGTTAGGACCTTCTGGTATTCCACCCATGATATCTAGCTAGCACAGAATCTTTGGTTAGAACTTAGAACATCATATAACACAATTTTTACAGTTCTAATAAATTTACACTTTGATTCAATATAAATTACAACAAAGATTGTAATATAGGCAACACATATAATATCCAAAATTGTTTTAAAGCAGCAGTTCGGAACTGTGTACAAAAAATAAAACTTTGTAGAAATCGTTTCAAGTGGACATCTTACCGATCAAAATACAAACAACTCATTGACATTGGTAAAATAATAAAATAATAATATTTCGGTAACTTTCGTATCGCATAGATTCTGTATGAGATAGCTGGTGATGATTCTGGAATAAATCAGTATGTACATTATTGTATATTCCGTTCGTACTTAGCGTTTACATAGACATTGTAAAATGTTTTAAAGCAGCAGTACATAACTATGTTAAAAAAATAAAACTTTGTAGAAATCGTTTCAAATGGACATCTTACCAATCAAAATACAAAAAACCGCATTGAAATTGGTAAAATAATAATGTTTTGGTAACTTTGTTAACAAAATTTTTAAAGAAAAATTTTGGTTATTAAATTGGCGTATGTCGTTGGGGGGGTGGGGGGCATAGCACTTTTTATGTCAGCTCTCTAACTCAAGAACGAATTGAGATATTTTAATGAAACTTCAAACAAAGATACCTTATATCAATACCTCGCTTGGGATTGCGTATGGGGTGGGTGGGGTCAAGGTCACTGTTACTAAAAATAGAAAAACGGTTTCCGCTCAATAACTTGAGAACGCATTGAGATATTTTAATGGAACTTCATACATAGATACCTTTTATTGAGACCTCGCTTCACTTGGAATTGCATATGGGGTGGGTGTGGTCCAGGTCACTGTTACTAAAAATAGAAGAATGGTTTCTGTTCAATAACTTAAAAACGCATTGAGATATTTTAACGAAATGTAATGCATAGATACTTTATATTGAGACCTCGCTTGGGATTGCATATGGGATGGGTGGGGTCAAAGTCTAGGTCACTGTTACTACAAATAGAAAAATGGTTTCCGCTCAATAACTTGAGAACGCATTGAGATATTTTAATGAAGCTTAATACATAGATACCTTATATGGAGACCGTGCTTGGGATTGCATATGAGGTAGGTGGGGTCAAGGTCAATGTCGCTGTTACTAAAAATAGAAAAAAACATTTCCAGTCAATAACTTAAGAACAAATTGAGATATTTCAATGAAACTTCATACATAGATACATAGATCAAAACCTTTCTTGGGATTCATATTGGGTGGGTGGGGTCAAGGAAAGGGTCACTGTAACTAAAAATAGAAAAAACGGTTTCCGCTCAATAACAGAGATCACATTGAGATATTTTCATGAAACTTCATACATTAGTACCTTATATCAAGTCCTCGCTTGATATTGTGTATAGGGTGGGTGGAGCCAAGGTTGAGGTCACCGTTACTAAAAATAAAAATAAAAGTTTCCGCTGAATAGCTTGAGAACACGTTGAGATATTTTAATGAAACTTGATACTTTGATATCTTATATCTAGACCTCGCTTGAGATTGAATATGATGTGCGTTGGGTCAAGGTCACCATTACTAAAAATAGACACAGATTCCGCTCAATAGCTTGAGAAGACATTGAGGTATTTTAATGAACCTTCATATGTAGATACCTTATATCTAGACCTTGCTTGGGATTGTGTATGGGGTTGGTGGGGTCAAGGTCAAGATCACCATTGCTACACACTCAAACTACGAGCAATTGTGAAAAAAACTGTCCACAGTGGGCACTATGGATGAAATCTTGAAAGTTGCTTTAAAGTATATTTATATAACATAATGTAGAGGTCTTGATTTGCAAAATCTAGCTGACAAAATTAAATTTGTAACTTTTCCAAACTTGCAAATTTGAGTTCAGAAATTTCGGCACCTACCAGTATTTGGTGCAAAAAGTTGTAAAATGCTCAATGAGAAGTCAGTTTCAAACAAAAATTCCTTGTCATTGCAGAAGGTTGCCCAGGTTGAAGAATATTTAAGCAGATTGATGTATAATTGTTCACCTTTGGTCTTCTATGTTTACAGGAACAAATAACAAACCGTTACCATAACCAATCTAAGAATTGGGCCAACCAGGAATTGCATTCTGCCCTACTGCGACGCCCACAAGGATTTGATCAACTTGTCATGGCACTGGAGCACAATAACTATGAAGACTTAGCTGCCAAACTGGATCCAGATAGAGCTATAAGAGGTCAGTAGTTGTCATATTTTCATAGTTGTTTTCTTGCGCCCCAGGAAGAACTTTGAAGGTATTAATTTATCACAATGTCTGTTTGACAGTTCAACAATCCACCATGCTTTTTGTGAGGAGCATAACAGGAAAAGTATTATTATAGAGTGTATGTACGGTTTTACAGCAGACGTTGCAGTGACTGGGAAAGGATTTTTACATAAGAGATAATTTCACATCTCCACAAAATACAATGGGCTTTGTCAAAAATCTATTTTTATTGGATTTACAGCAATAACATTTTGTGAACTTCTGTATTAAACGAGAAAATACACCACACAGACGCACGCACTTCCCGTTCAAAGTGTAATAAGCATCTGTTGATTATGATTTTTCAGACTACCGTATTAATTTTATGGATGAAATCTGACGACATAGTGACAAAACTGCAAACCAGACTGAGCACTGTGTATTGTGCGGCTGCGTTTTTTCGATTCGTACTAAAAAATGTGGGAAACACTCATTTCCATAGATGAGACGGCAATAGTCGAGCCGATTACTGTGGCCAAAAAAAGCGTCTCAATTGGCCATAGTTAGCTTCTGAATTTCGGCATCAGACAACTAAATTACACAATGATTTGGAATAAGAATGATATTTTGTATTAAATGTAAGAATTAATTAAATTATAACAATGAGCAATTAGCGCATTAACATTATATATTTATTAACAGCCAATCACCTAAAAAGCGATTTTTATGTAAACATGTTCACATCCAGTGGCCAATGGCCACAGACAATGGCGATTTCTATAACAATAGACGCATTTCAAAGAACATATGCCCACAGGTAATCGGGATTTATATGAGAATATACACATATCAAGTCACCTACGGCCACAGTAAAGGGCGATTTCTATGAGAATAAAGTGGCCTATGGCCACAGCAAATGGCGAGCTATATTAGAATGTACGCATATGAAGTGACTTATGGCCACAGCAAATGGCGATTTCTATCAGAACATACGTAAATAAAGTGGCCAATTACCAGAGCAAATGGCGATTTCTATGTGATTATACGCATCTTAAGTCACATATGGCCACAGTAAAGAAAGAATTCTATGTGAATATGCGTATCTCAAGTCACCTATGACCGCAGTAAAGGATGATTTCTATGTAAATATAAGCATATAAAGTGACCTATGGCCACAGTAAATGGCCATTTCTATGACAATATACGCACATCTAGTGGCCTATGGCTACAGTAAATGGCCATTTCTATGTGAATATACGCACATCCGGGGGCCTATGGCCACAGTAATGGCCATTTCTATGATAATATACGCACATCAAGTGGCCTATGTTCAAAGTAAATGGCCATTTCTATATAAATATACGCACATCCAGTGACCTCCGGCCACAGTAAATGGCCATTTCTATAATAATATACGCACATCCAGTAGGCTTTTGGTCACAGTAAATGGCAATTTCTATGTGAATATACGCATCTAGAGTCACCTATGGCCACAGTAAAGGACGATTTCTTTGTGAATATACGCATCGCAAGTCACCTACGGCCACAGTAAAGGACGATTTCTATGTGAATATACGCATATAAAGTGACTTATTGCCACAGTAAATGGGCATTTTGTATGATAATGTACGCACGTACAGTGACCTATGGCCACAGTAAATGGCCATTTCTATGACAATGCACGCACATCCAGTGGCCTATGGCCATTTCTAGAACCAATGGCCATTATATGCACATCCAGTGGCCTTTGGGCACAGTGAATGGCCATTTCTATAATAATATAAGCACATCCAGTGACCAATGGCCACAGACAATGGCTATTTCTATCAGAATATACGTAAAAAAAGTGGCCCATGACCGGAGCAAATGGCGATTTCAATGTGAATATACGCATCTAGAGTCACCTATGGCCACAGTAAAGGACGATTTCTATGTGAATATCCGCATCGCAAGTCACCTATGGCCACAGTAAAGGACGATTTCTATGTGAATATCTGCATCTTAAGTCATCTATGGCCACAGTAAAGGACGATTTCTATATGAATATACTAGGGATGGCCACGAATACCAAAATGCTATTCAAATATTCAGTTATTCGTTGACATCCCTAATTTTTATGATAATGTACGCACATACAGTGACCTATGGCCACAGTAAATGGCCATTTCTATGATAATGTACGCACATCCAGTGGCCTATGGCCACAGTAAATGGCCATTTCTATGTGCATATACGCACATCCATTGACCTATGGCCACAGTAAATGGCCATTCCTATGTGAATATACGCACATCCAGTGGCATTTGGCACAGTAAATGGCCATTTCTAGAACATTCTATGCACATCCAGTGGCCTTTGGGAACAGTACATGGCCATTTCTATGACATTATACGCACATCCAGTGGCCTTTGGCCACAGTAAATGGCATTTTCTATGTGAATATAAGCACATCCAGTGACATATGGCCCGGGTAAATGGCCATTTCTAAAATAGTATACGCACATCTAGTGACCTATGGCCACAGACATGGCTATTTCTATCAGAATATACGTAAATAAAGTGGCCCATGACCAGAGCAAATGGCGATCTTAATGTGAATATACGCATCTAGAGTCACCTATGGCCACAGTAAAGGACGATTTCTATGTGAATATCCGCATCGCATGTCACCTATGGCCACAGTGAAGGACGATTTCTATGTGAATATACGCATCTAGAGTCACCTATGGCCACAGTGAAGGACGATTTCTATGTGAATATACGCATCGCAAATCAACTATGGCCACAGTAAAGGACGATTTCTATGTGAATATACGCATCTAGAGTCACCTATGGCCACAGTAAAGAACGATTTCTATATGAATATCCGCATCGCAAGTCACCTATGGCCACAGTAAAGGACGATTTCTATGTGAATATACGCATCTAGAGTCACCTATGGCCACAGTGTAGGACGATTTCTATTTGAATATACGCATCGCAAGTCATCTATGGCCACAGTAAAGGACGATTTCTATGTGAATATCCGCATCTCAAGTCATCCATGGCCACAGTAAAGGACGATTTCTATGTGAACATACGCATCTGAAGTCACCTATGACCACAATTACGGACGATTTCTATGTGAATATACGCATATAAAGTGACCTTTGCCCACAGTAAAGGACAATATCTATGTAAATATACTCATCTCAAGTCACCTATGGCCACAGTAAAGGACGATTTCTATGTGAATATACGCATACACAGTGACCTATGGCCACAGTAAATGGGCATTTGTATGATAATGTACGCACATACAGTGACCTATGGCCACAGTAAATGGCCATTATTATGATAATACATGCACATCCAGTAGCCTATGGCCACAGTAAATGGCCATTTCTATAATAATATACGCATATCCAGTGACCTTTGGCCACAGTAAAAGGCCAATTTTGTGAATATACTGTAATGTACATATTCTTATCTTACAAGTAAATATTGTCCGAATTCACTCCCCGTCCGAATATTAGTACATGATATTATTGTTGTTATTGCTTTGTCTATAAAAATCCATTATTTTAGCAGGATATTGTTCTACAAACTTTAATGAATTTAAAGCTTTGTATTTACCTCCGGTTTAGTCCATTTAACGTTGATTGTTGACAGAATAATCCATTTTTGCACAGTACCAAAATTCCTGCACTGTATTACGGCTGCAGCAATGTACATTGTTTACTACACGCGTAGGAATATGATGGAATGTTATTAAATGCATTTTATCCTTAAAGACTTGTCAAGATGTTAATAATAGCTTTTCTTGGTGCATTATAAGATTATTTATATTATAAATTGCATATTGTTCTTTCATGTTTATTGTTAAACCTTAATGGTTCACTAGGAACTATTTGAGACGCAGGCTGCGTAGGAATTACTGAAGTTGTCATGATGCAGCATTTCAAATTGTATTGTTATAAATGCATATTTAAAGCTACTGTTGCTTTGATATATAGAGTTTGACTTCTTCTATAATGAAGAAGTAATATTTATGTGATTGTTAATTTATTGGAATAGTAGTTTTAATTATTGTTAAGGAATAGCCACATTACTTCCTTATATGCTGCAGGATGCTGCACGATTCTGATTGGTTGCAGCTGAATCTGCAGAATCTGATTGGCTGCAGCCAAATCTGCAGCATCCGAAAGGGTATATAAGGAGGTTCTCCTCTCAGTTTTGGCAACAGTTGCTAACAACAAACATCACTGTTCACTATATAGAAAACCTTAAAAGTAAGAACTCAAACATTATAAAAATCCTGAACAACATTAAAGGTACGATTTCAAAACGCACTTAACTATTTTCTAACGCTCTAGCAATATATTTATTCTATTAACAGCTGATTATTATTAAAGTTATAATAATATACTAAAGAACGTTTCTAGGAACTATTTTATGATACTGTAAAGATATTTCAAAAACTGAGCAACTGTTCGCCAAACGTTCGTCATTACTGTACCGCCATTCTGAATAAACCGAAATGAACATAATTATTATGTTATCGATATTATGAAAGTAGATCTACGAATAAATGATGATTTTTGAAACTTTAATTCATCTCCGTCTTTACTAGAGTTTGCTGCCAGACTCAAACTCTAATCGACACTGATATTATCAAGAATCTTCATTGTAAGGTAGCTTACAAATTGGTGTCAGAATATGGGGGTCATTTTTTTTAAGTGATTCCTCTTGAACCACACGTCTGTAAAGTAAAGTAATTAAGAAACAAACACTATTTAATTATTAATGTTTAACGTTTATTGACACCACTATACATATAATACTTGATGGCTTCCCCTGACCCCGACGTTTCGTTCGACAGTGTTCCTTCGGTGACCAACACCGTTGACGAGGTAGGGATTGAGAGTAGCAGTGCGCATGTAGATGACGTGCAGCACCGATGGCGCCGTGACGACGCACATCACGTTACATTCAGGGATGCACACAGTCCTGTGATGAGACGCTCCGGTCATGATAGAACAAATAGCAATCAACACGACGCACACAACACATCTTTTGATCATGGTGACACTCACTACAATCATTACATGCCACCACCACCACCCATACACCACACACTTATTAAACCGGACATGTATGACGGGAACAGTTCGTACGAACAGTATGCGTCACATTTCGAGGACTGCTCAGAATTATCTGGTTGGGACAATCGTACGAAAGTTTTGATGTTGGCCGCCAGTTTAAGAGGCGCAGCCAGAAGTTTCTATATGAGCCTTACGGAGAACGAGCGCCGTAATTATTACATGTTGACAACGCGCCTGTCCGAACGCTTTGGTAGCAACAGTAAGCACCAATGTATGTGGTTGAATAAATTAGAAAACAGACGACGCGCAAAAGGCGAGAGCATTGCGTCACTTGCAGACGACTTGCGCCAGCTTTGTCAAAAAGCTTACTCTGATCTTGACCATCGCTCGCAGGAAAAACTTGCATTAAATCAGCTGTACAAACTCGTTTCAATTGAAATGAAATGCCGTTGCATGGATCACGATTGCTCAACCGTAAACGAGGCCGTTTCCATGATTGAAAGGTACGAATCCATATTAGGAGCACCCGTAACTGCTCAAAGCATTAGGGCGGTTGACTCCGACAAGCAACAGACTGATATTGAATCAGTTATAAAGCGTATCGAAGCGCAACTGAATAAGATCGAAACCTCTGTTGTGCATGCACCAAAGGTACACAACAATAAAAGCGGGATCATGCTTTGGATGCAACTCTCCGGACCATCTATGGGCGTCGTGTCCTCAAAATGCAAATCGCAGACCGCGATGTAACCGGGCGAATAATACCCGAAGTGCAAGCAGCAACATGTCCACTCATCCACAGTAATCTATTTCTCAGAGCAATTTTTATGTTAAGGGCAACCCATCTGGGGCCCACGTTCAGGGAAACTGTTAAGTGCTGACTCTGAAGGCCGGGAGCCAGCAGTATTACAAAATAGGCCTGCATTGTTAAGGGAAGCTAGTGAAATTCACACGACACGATCGGGTTCACATTTTAATAGATTTGATAACGGGTTTTATGTTACATGTAACGTAGGTTCAAAACCTGTCAATTTCTTAATTGATTGTGGAGATACAACTTCCCTTCTTTCTGATACAATGTTTTCATCACTTGGTACCGAATGTTCCTTTCACCTTCGGCCGGTTCCCAATGTTCTTAAAACGGTTAACGGGGAACCAGTGCATGTTACCGGAAGTGTTGATTTGATTGTTGAAATGTGCGGTGAGCGTTTTGACATCTCATTCGTTGTATGTGCCATTGAGGCTGATGGCATTTTAGGTCAAGACTTCTTGAAGCAGCATGTTGATAATATCAACTATAAGAGGTCGTGTTTGGTGATCGGTAATACTGCGGTTCCACTATGGACTGGTGGTGAAGCCAATCAAGTGTGTAGAGTGGAATGCATGCAAACCATATCTGTGCCTGCACATACAATAATGTTGATACCGGTCAAAATCCCCATGAAAGAACATCTAGCTGAACTTGGCTATGTAGAGCCTTCATTTGATCTGATGGCGAGGTCCGAGATTGCTGTTATCGGCGGCATTGTTGACACATCTTCCAACACAGTTAATATGCATTTATTAAACTATGGGAATTCAGATGTTACAATTCACAAGCATACAAATTTAGGGTTTTGTGAATCATACTATGAACCAAGTTGTTCTGTTGAACGTATTGCGTCTGTACAGAAAACTAGCGATATTGTTTTTCTTCCTGATCACCTTACTGATTTATACAAACGAAGTTCTACACACCTTTCTGATTCAGAGAAACACGATCTTTATAACCTCCTGTGTAAATATCACACTACTTTTTCTAAAGACTCTGGTGACATTGGTCATACCAATCTTGTCCAGCACAGTATCAATACTCAAGACGCAGCCCCCATTCGTCAGCCACCCAGATGTCTGCCACTGGGCAAACGTGAAATTGAAAAGGAAGAAATTAACAAAATGCTGGATCGTGGTATTATTGAGCCTTCTAGCAGTGCATGGGCCAGCCCTGTTGTGTTGGTCACCAAGAAAGACGGTACCCCCAGGTTCTGTATTGATTATCGTAGGTAAATGACGTCACTGTTAACGATGCCTACCCACTCCCTAGAGTTGATGATTGTATAGATGCCTTGTCTGGTTCAAAATATTTCAGTTCTCTCGACTTGAACAGTGGATATTGGCAGGTCGCCATGAAGCATGAGGACAAAGAGAAGACAGCATTTGCTACAACGATGGGTCTATATCAGTTCACGGTTCTGAGTTTTGGTTTAGCGAACGCTCCCAGTACTTTCGAGCGATTGATGGAGAATGTATTAAGAGGCTTGCAATGGTTTGAATGTCTTTTGTACATGGATGACATCATTATACCAAGTGGGACAGTCAGTGAGGGATTGTCCAGGCTTGAGCACATACTACAGCGGCTACAGCAAGCAAACCTTAAGTTAAAACCCTTAAAGTGTGTCGTCTTTCAGAAGCAGGTCAAGTTCCTTGGTCATCTTGTCTCAGAAGACGGTGTTGCAACTGATCCCGACAAAATTGCTGCCGTCCAAAATTGGCCCACTCCACACAATTCAAAAGATGTCAGATCCTTTCTTGGACTTTGCTCCTATTACCGACGGTTTGTTGATGGCTTTGCCAAAATTGCACGACCGCTGCATAAAGTCACTGAGAAAAACTGCAAATTTGAATGGACTGACGAATGTTCAAGATCTTTTGATACTCTAAAATCTGCTTTAACTTCTGCTCCAATCCTTGGTTATCCCATCCCGAATTCCAAATTCATTTTGGATACTGATGCATCTGATAACGCCACAGGAGCTGTATTGTCCCAAATTCAAAATGGTCAAGAAATTGTAATTGCATACCACAGCAAAAGTTTAAATAAACACGAGCAAAACTACTGTGTAACTCGTAAAGAGCTTCTTGCAGTCATTCACGCACTTTATGCGTTTCATCACTACTTGTATGGACAGCCCGTGTTACTACTCACAGATAATGCTGCTGTATCATGGATGCGAAATCTTAAGCGTCCTACAGGTCAAGTTGCACGATGGCTCGAGACTTTAGGAACTTACAACTTGACTGTTACTCATCGTGCGGGTTCAAGTCATGCCAATGCTGATGCGTTATCTCGGTCTCCTTGCTCGAAGTGTGCTACACAGGAGAGTAGAAACACCACTGTTGACAGTGATGATGATCATAATAATACTGATGTATGCAGGATGGTCCCTTATGAGTGTGATTCAACATCAGTCATTGATCCACCATCAACCCCACCCCTTTGTTCCACTGCACGCGCAGTAACAAGGTCACAAACAAAATCGGATTCCATTCCAAGTCCACAATGGCAGCTTCAGACTGGACCATTAATAATATTGCTGCAGCTCAGTTAGATGACCCATCGTTGAAAATAATCATTGAGTCTTTGCAAACTTCCATTAGACCTAGCTGGCAAGAAATCAGCAGCTACAATTCCAAGACCAAAACACTCTGGAGAATGTGGGACCGCCTTTTGTTAGATTCAAACGTCCTTTATCGAACATGGTATGAAGGCGAAGAACCCCGAAGGCAAATAGTTGTGCCAGAATTGCAGCGAAATGATGTACTGCGGTACTTTCATGATATCCCCAGTGCTGGTCATCTCAGCGCAGACAAAACGCTCAATAAGGTACGTCAAACCTTGTACTGGTCTGGTATTAAGGCAGATGTTGAAAAGTATTGTACAACATGTGACGCGTGTGCTTCTCGAAAACCCTCGAAACCACCCAAAGCACCTCTAGGTGAAGCTAATGTCTACGGACCAATGGAACGACTTGCTGTAGATATATATGGGCCACTTCCTAGAACCAGTCCAACAATTCATTTATACTGGTTATTTGTGACTGTTTCACTAAATGGACTGAGGCTATTGCCCTACCCAATCAAGAGTCCATAACAGTGGCTAAGGCGTTTGTTGACCACTATGTTTCACGATTTGGTGTTCCACTTATGATTCACTCTGATCTTGGTACCAGCTTCAGTTCAAATCTCTTCTCTGCTATGTGTGATCTCTTGCAAATTCACCCCACTAAATCCACTGCCCAGCACCCTCAGGCCAATGGAATTGTGGAACGATTTAATCGTACACTTGGCAGCATGTTGTCCATGTACTGCAATAAGAATCAATGCAACTGGGACCACTATTTGCAGCAAGTCATGATGGCGTATCGCTCTTCCATACATGCGAGCACCGGCCAGACTCCAAATAAAATGACTCTTGGACGAGATGTAGTTCTCCTTTTACAAGCATGCATTGGATTACCTCCCCATTCAAATGAACATTTAGAACAGCACACCTACACTTCCTATGTCCAGTCCCTTCACAATAAGCTTGAGGAAATTCATTCAATGGCTCGTAAAGTCCTTCACACTAAGTCACAGTATCAGAAGCGCCATTATGATATTCGAGCAAGAAAGCGAGTGTTGTCAGTTGGTGATGGTGTTTGGGTGCACGACTCAACAAAGCGTCCTGGAGTATGCAACAAACTTGCTTCGCAGTGGCAGGGTCCTTGTCTGGTCACAAAGAGAATTGATGATCTTGTTTATCTTGTAAAAAAATCACTTAAGGCTCCGGCCAAGGCCATTCACATTGACAGGCTAGTTCGGTACCGAGGTTCACAAGTACCCACTTGGTTCCGCAAAGCACTTCCTGCTGAATAGAAGCCAACACATTATTAATTTAAGATGAACATGTAGATGAAACACAATCTTATACACTGTTTATTAAATGTTGTTATCAAATATTGTTCATGTTTAATTTTAATTGTTGTTAACTGCAGTAACTGTTAGGACATTTTAACACATACACTTAATATTCAATTTTATAAATAAGCAAATGCACACTGCACTGGTGATTGCTTATAGTGGCACTATATGTCATTTGGAAGCAAAACAGTTTGAGATGAAGTTTTAATTGAAGTAATTGTTGAAGTTGCGATTTTCAACAAATGTCTATGTATAAGGATTAAGTTTAGTACAACTTGATGACAAGCACATAAGAAATTTATTTCGTTTATCTCGGTAGCTTGTTCCTGTATTGCACATTTGGGTATTGCGTCTAAGAGAGACTCTTTACTTTACAGCAGTTGCGATAATAGTTCGACTGTGAGAACGGTTTATAGATTTTCTGGAGCGCGCTCAACCGAGTAGGCAGCGGCCTGATCAACCGTGATCCTTACTCAACTGTATTTGTCGATGAGAAACCGTTATTGCGAACTAGTCCAGTATAAATGCGTTTATCTGGATTGAGGAGATCGTTTCTGAAAATGATGGATACTGCGAACAGTTGCTCAGTCAATGTCACCATTAAACGTTCATGCCATCGTATCTTATGTGTTCTTAAAACATCTCATCAACTGTTTTTGCAGGTCTTGACATGGACTGTGAAGTCTGCCATACTTCCTTCCCCAGCAAGAGGGATTTAAGAAACCATCTTGCCAAGACTGATCATCGGCGACTGAGATATGTATGTGTATGGTGCGTGGGCAAGCACCCCAGAGAATTCAAATCTGACTGGGACCTGCGTAGGCACATCAGGGCTCAGCACCCAAGCGATCACGACAGAAGTCTCCGAGAATTTCCTCGTCTTCTCTCTTCTGAAAACATGTACTTCTTTTGTAACAACCCTCAGGTTCACCTTTTAACAAATTCCTCCCCGAACCCTTCATCAAAGGAGGCTACTGAAGCCAAGAGGCTTGTCACCAAATGGGCAACCGGAAGAGTCCCAGGTATTTCCAAATGGCTCGAAGGTTGGAATTTGCTCAATTCTTCATCTTCAACGACATCATCGTCCCACACATCTGATTTGAAACTGGATCTGAAATCTGTCTCCATGAACTCTTCAGGCTGCACAGTTGTCTTCTTCACTGAATCTTTTGTCAACGTTGAATGATGCCCGAGTAGTCAGCCGCTTGGTACGACGAATGAATGCCCTTCCAAAGGACTTCCTCCTTCCTGTTGGACCCTGGAATCCAGGTACTACATCGCAACTAACTTCTGTTGCAGCACTATTGGGACTGGAACCACATCAAATTCACACGGTGGCAGTTCAGGACATTCCATCCTTCTCAACACACTCTTCTTCAACAGAATTCCAAGTTATTACCAGATCGCCAGTTCCAGCTGCCACAGCCTCTACACTGTCAGCAATGAGTCCAGCACCCCCTGCACCAGCCTTTGTTCCCGCCACTTCTTCACCAGCTGGTGTCCCTGCCTTCACCTCTACACCTGCCGTCGTCACTGAATCCACCCCTGCACCACTTGAGGTCCAAAAATATACACCTGCTCCAGCTGATGACCCTGTGCACCATTCGACTCGACGCCGCAACCTATGTTCATTGATGAGCCTGAGAACTTTTCACTTGACTACAATGACATTCGAACACCTACTCCTGTTTCTGTTGGCTCTCCTCAACCTACTGAAGAAGTACAGACTACTGAGCACCATCCACCGCCATCAGAACTAACAGTATACTCCAGCCCCCCGTTTTATAGCCCAATTTCACCTGTTCCAGCCACACCAGTCCATTTAGCACCGACACCAAGTTACGATCCAGCAGAAACGCATGCACCATCCCAACCACCAATCAACAAATTCAAGTCAGCATTCACCAAACCACGTCCAAGACAATCTGCACCTGCGCCAGTTTACGTCCCAACACCACTTCACTCCTCACACAAAGAACTTCTCAAGACCAGAGCCCATTCACTTCTTCTCGAAGGCCGACTTCCGATCCTCCCGCCAGGTAGACGAGAATGGACAGGAGTTCCAGCCAACAGCATCCGACTGACATCAACACTTTCTTGGCCACCTACTGATTGGCCTTCCTGGTCCCCAGACCAACGAACACTATCACACGAGTTCGCCGCCATGACCCTCCATTCACACAGCATCCCACTACCAAGATCCTTGCTGAGGGCGAAGTTCAATTTCCTGTCCCTTCCCGGAAGTCTCGATGTCCACAACGACGCCCTCGCAGCAATGATGAAACACAATTTCAACCTCGTCCGACTCATTGCTCGCGGTGAAGACCCCACCTCTCCAGATGTCCAGATGTCTGTCCTCTGTGCGTTCGAGGCCCTTCCTCGTGATGCCTCCATCGATGATCTCCTGCAACGTCTGATGCATGTGCCTCTCCGCCTGAAGAAGAAATACTAAGTATTTTGTGTATTAAATGTAATATTGTATTTTCAATACAATAAAAATTGTAATACGTAACAAGTAACATTGATTAATATTATTGTTATTCATTGCTTTTATTGCAAAGTTGTAATTTTCATAATTGTTAAAAATTCTGGAGAATTTTAATCTTTTAAGGTGGGGGAAATGTAATGTACATATTCTTATCTTACAAGTAAATATTGTCCGAATTCACTCCCCGTCCGAATATTAGTACATGATATTATTGTTGTTATTGCTTTGTCTATAAAAATCCATTGTTTTAGCAGGATATTGTTCTACAAACTTTAATGAATTTAAAGCTTTGTATTTACCTCCGGTTTAGTCCATTTAACGTTGATTGTTGACAGAATAATCCATTTTTGCACAGTACCAAAATTCCTGCACTGTATTACGGCTGCAGCAATGTACATTGTTTACTACACGCGTAGGAATATGATGGAATGTTATTAAATGCATTTTATCCTTAAAGACTTGTCAAGATGTTAATAATAGCTTTTCTTGGTGCATTATAAGATTATTTATATTATAAATTGCATATTGTTCATACATGTTTATTGTTAAACCTTAATGGTTCACTAGGAACTATTTGAGACGCTGGCTGCGTAGGAATTACTGAAGTTGTCATGATGCAGCATTTCAAATTGTATTGTTATAAATGCATATTTAGAGCTACTGTTGCTTTGATATATAGAGTTTGACTTCTTCTATGATTAAGAAGTAATATTTATGTGATTGTTAATTTATTGGAATAGTAGTTTTAATTATTGTTAAGGAATAGCCACATTACTTCCTTATATGCTGCAGGATGCTGCACGATTCTGATTGGTTGCAGCTGAATCTGCAGAATCTGATTGGCTGCAGCCAAATCTGCAGCATCCGAAAGGGTATATAAGGAGGTTCTCCTCTCAGTTTTGGCAACAGTTGCTAACAACAAACATCACTGTGCACTATATAGAAAACCTTAAAAGTAAGAACTCAAACATTATAAAAATCCTGAACAACATCAAAGGTACGATTTCAAAACGCACTTAACTATTTTCTAACGCTCTAGCAATATATTTATTCTTTTAACAGCTGATTATTATTAAAGTTATAATAATATACTAAAGTACGTTTCTAAGAACTATTTTATGATACTGTAAAGATATTTCAAAAACTGAGCAACTGTTCGCCAAACGTTCGTCATTACTGTACCGCCCTTCTGAATAAACCGAAATGAACATAATTATTATGTTATCGATATTATGAAAGTAGATCTACGAATAAATGATGATTTTTGAAACTTTAATTCCGTCTTTACTACAGTTTGCTGCCAGACTCAAACTCTAATCGACACTGATATTATCAAGAATCTTCATTGGGTAGCTTACAATACGCACACATGAATGCAACACTTGCAAACCCTACTGAAAGCACTTGCCGATGGACTGAACACATTTTAGTTTATGTTATGTACTTTATGTATAGGTGATAACTGGATCAGCAGCTAACCTGCTTTTTCACTCTATTTTCAAACAACTAAATGTATCATATTCAATTATCCAAGAAGAAAGTGATAACAACTTTAACAAGATATCAAGTTAGTAATCAAATCAGTGAAAATGCATTCATGCTTTATGTGTGTCATTTTTACTTCACAGGCGTGAAGACAAAGCATGAATTACAAGGTGAGAGTCTCAAAACTGATTTCTTCCAACTTACAGTACTGGTAGACATGGATCAGTTGTGAATTAATGTGGGTCTTATACATGCGCTTAAGTTTATACATTTCACTGTGGGAGAAAGCACAGTTTCCACAGGTACATAGAGTTAAGAACCAAACATCATAGCGTATAATTGTATAAATTTGTTTTATGCTCACTTCCTTAAATGTTGCGCTGTTCAACCTTTAATGGAGTAGCCACAAAAATTGTGAATTTGAGAAATAGTATTTGATGTTTACTGTGAAATATTATATTTTCATACTCCTAGCAGTTTAAAAATACATGTATGGCATTATTTGTGTATATGATTGTATTAATTATTACAACTATTACTTATTTTAATTGTCTGCTTTATTTAGTTAAATGCAACATCAACATACAGAAGTATATTTTCTATATATTTTAATAATTGTTAATATGACAAGTTATTTCTGTAACTGTAAACATTCTTAATTTCATTATTATTATTGTTGAAAATGTCTATGTATTTCTATATTATTATTACATAATACATACTGCACTGTCTGTTTATTCATAATAGATCAGTCACTTTGTACAACAATATATTGCATTAATACGCCCATGTTTTGGTGTATGTATATAGGAAAAACATGACACTGCATGATAACCTATTGAATTAATTTGAAGTAAACATAAGACAATGATAGACAGATGTGCGTGTGGTAATTAGTAATTTATTTACCGTGAAGCAATAGATTGGGAAACTAGTAGAGTACGTTAATAGCTATCAACACTGATAATGCATGCAATATTTTGCTTTATATTATTGTATTCAAAAGCGGTATAAATTATGTTAGTTTTTTTTCCTTTGAGTCTAGCTGTTTGTTTGTTCTCATCTAAGTAAAAGGAACAATATATTAACTACGTAACTTGTTTTATGGCATTGGAAGCCTAAAATACTCTACACATATGCATACTATGCATAAAATAATAAAACTTAAGTATGAGTTTTATAAATTATTATGTTGACAGTTGCATATGTGTAAGATATGAACTATATTTATGGTCTCTATGACTATCCCTTTGACTTACTACAACGACTATCAGCTTTTGTTAATTATTCATTTCTGTTCATATATAAGATTCACTGTGTGGCATATATAACCTCTTCAATAACGTGATTGTTGTTTATAAGGTATTAAGCTCACCTGAGCCAAATTGCTCAAGGGTAAGATATAGTGGTCATCACTGTCGGTCGTCCATTGTTCGTCGTCATTCGTCATTAAAATTACTTTAACAACTTGAACAATAATCGTCAAGGCATTTATCCATGAAGCTGAAAGCTACTTCCCATCCGCATGTCTGAACATTGAAAGGGTATGTTACAAATTGACATATATTATATAAGCATATTGGTCCGCTCATATGAGTACAAGTCATTAAACACTGTATATGCTTTTGTTTAAAACACATTCTATTTTCTTTTGCTTTTGGTTTTCTTCTATGTCTTGCCACAGTCTTGTTATGATCCCACTTAATGTCGATTACTAATTATAGTTAGTCAGAAAATGTTATATTTTATGTAAGGGGAGACAATCAAAGCGGAGATAACGAAATATTGGCAACAAAAAGTTAGTTGTCGGTAATTTTGATTTATACTTAGGTGAGCGACCACAAACACTTTGACCATCTTGTTTAGAAACATTCATCTGTATCCACTGGGTACGCTGTTATTACCGAGTATGCAACACATTTTAACCAGACAGACATAGCTATTTTGATAAATGATAATAATAATAAATACTTGATTTAATACCAACAACTGGCTGTTAAGGCGCGTGTAGTTTGGCTCAGTTATAGGAATGTTTATTTCAGTACAGACCCAAATCTTAAGATTTTTTTTTTCAAAGAATTATTATTTTGCGCAATACATATATGGAGTCAGTTCTATTGATGTTTGAACTATAACTGTGCTTAATTATGTTTTGACATACATGTATGTAAATATTGATATGCATATATTTTAAATATATCAATGATCAATTCTTTGGTACAAAAAATGCATACTAGTCAACGGATTTTGAAATAAAATTAGAATCCGATGCAGTTCTCTTGGATTAAAACATGAATAATCGAGGCTTGCATTCTTTTCATTTTATCCCAACAAGTATGATAGAGTCTGCTAAGTGAACATTAACTTGTTTAAGAATCCCTGCCTGTATAAATCGTACTTCCTGTGCACAATAAATAGGTCACTGGATGGGCGTTTATTATCATAGAAATGGCCATTTACTGTGGCCATAGGCCACTGGATGTGCGTATATTCACAAAGAAAAGGCCATTTACTGTGGCCTTTGGCCACTGGATGTGCGTATATTATCATAGAAATGCCATTTACTGTGGCCATAGGCTACTGGATGTGCATATATTCAAAAAGAAAAGGCCATTTACTGTGGCCATAGGCCACTGGATGTGCGTATATTCACAAAGAAAAGGCCATTTACTGTGGCCTTTGGCCACTGGATGTGCGTATATTATCATAGAAATGCCATTTACTGTGGCCATAGGCTACTGGATGTGCATATATTCAAAAAGAAAAGGCCATTTACTGTGGCCATAGGCCACTGGATGTGCGTATATTCACAAAGAAAAGGCCATTTACTGTGGCCATAGGCCACTGGATGTGCGTATATTTACATAGAAAAGGCCATTTACTGTGGACATATGCCACTGAAAGTGCGTATATTCACATAGAAAAGGCCACTTACTGTGGCCATAGGCCACTGGTAGAGCGTATATTCACATAGAAAATGCCATTTACTGTGGCCATAGGCTACTGGATGTGCGTATATTTACAAAGAAAACGCATTTACTGTGGCCATAGGCCACTGGATGTGCGTATATTATCATATAAATGGCCAATTACTGTGAGCATAGGCCACTGGATGTGCATATATTCACATAGAAATGGCCTTTTACTGTGGCCATAGGCCAATAGATGTGCATATATTCACATAGAAAAGGCCATTTTCTGTGGCCATAGTCCACTAGATGTGCATATATTCACATAGAAAAGGCCATTTACTGTGGCCATAAGCCACTGTATGTGCTTATATTAGCATAGAAATGGCCATTTACTGTGGCCATAGGCCACTGGTAGTGCTATATTCACATAGAAAAGGCCATTTACTGTGGCCATAGACCACTGAAAGTGCGTATATTCACATAGAAAAGGCCATTTACTGTGGCTATTGGCCACTGGATGTGCGTATATTCACATAGAAAAGGCCTTTTACTGTGGCCATAGGCCACTGGATGTGCGTATATTCACATAGAAAAGGCCATTTACTGTGGCCATAGGCCACTGGATGTGCGTATATTATCATAGAAATGGCCATTTACTGTGAGCATAGGCCACTGGATGTGCGTATATTCACATAGAAATGGCCATTTACTGTGGCCATAGGCCACTGGATGTGCGTATATTCACAAAGAAAAGGCCTTTTACTGTGGCCATAGGCCACTGGATGTGCGTATATTCACATAGAAAAGGCCTTTTACTGTGGCCATAGGCCACTGGATGTGCGTATATTCACAAAGAAATGGCCATTTACTGTGGCCATAGGCCACTGGATGTGCGTATATTATCATAGAAATGGCCATTTACTGTGAGCATAGGCCACTGGATGTGCGTATATTCACATAGAAATGGCCATTTACTGTGGCCATAGGCCACTGGATGTGCGTATATTCACATAGAAAAGGCCTTTTACTGTGGCCATAGGCCACTGGATGTGCGTATATTATCATAGAAATGGCCATTTACTGTGAGCATAGGCCACTGGATGTGCGTATATTCACATAGAAATGGCCATTTACTGTGGCCATAGGCCACTGGATGTGCGTATATTCACAAAGAAAAGGCCTTTTACTGTGGCCATAGGCCACTGGATGTGCGTATATTCACATAGAAAAGGCCTTTTACTGTGGCCATAGGCCACTGGATGTGCGTATATTCACAAAGAAATGGCCATTTACTGTGGCCATAGGCCACTGGATGTGCGTATATTATCATAGAAATGGCCATTTACTGTGAGCATAGGCCACTGGATGTGCGTATATTCACATAGAAATGGCCATTTACTGTGGCCATAGGCCACTGGATGTGCGTATATTCACATAGAAAAGGCCTTTTACTGTGGCCATAGGCCACTGGATGTGCGTATATTCACAAAGAAATGGCCATTTACTGTGGCCATAGGCCACTGGATGTCCGTATATTATCATAGAAATGGCCATTAACTGTGGCCATAGGCCACTGGATGTGCATATATTCACATAGAAATGGCAATTAACTGTGGCCATAGGCCAATAGATGTGCGTATATTCACATAGAAAACGCCATTTACTGTGGCCATAGTTCACTTGATGTACGTATATTCACATAGAAAAGGCCATTTACTGTGGCCATAAACCACTGTATGTACTTATATTAGCATACAAAATGGCCATTTACTGTGGCCATAGGCCACTGGTAGTGCGTATATTCACATAGAAAATGCCATTTACTGTGGCCATAAGCCACTGGATGTGCGTATATTCACATACAAAAGGCCATTTACATTGGCCATAGACCACTGAAAGTGTGTATATTCACATAGAAAAGGCCATTTACTGTGGCCATTGGCCACTGGATGTGCGTATATTCAAATAGAAAATTCCTTTTACTGTGGCCATAGGCCACTGGATGTGCGTATATTCACATAGAAAAGGCCATTTACTGTGGCCATAGGCCACTGGATGTGCGTATATTATAATAGAAATGGCCATTTACTGTGGCCATAGGCCACTGGATGTGCGTATATTCACATAGAAATGGCCATTTACTGTGGCCATAGGCCACTGGATGTGCGTATATTCACAAAGAAACGGCCTTTTACTGTGGCCATAGGCCACTGGATGTGTGTATATTCACATAGAAAAGGCCTTTTACTGTGGCCATAGGCCACTGAATGTGCGTATATTCACAAAGAAATGGCCATTTACTGTGGCCATAGGCCACTGGATGTGCGTATATTATCATAGAAATGGCCATTTACTGTGGCCATAGGCCACTGGATGTGCATATATTCACATAGAAATGGCAATTAACTGTGGCCATAGTTCACTTGATGTGCGTATATTCACATAGAAAAGGCCATTTACTGTGGCCATAAGCCACTGTATGTGCTTATATTAGCATACAAAATGGTCATTTACTGTGGCCATAGGCCACTGGTAGTGCATATATTCACATAGAAAATGCCCTTTACTGTGGCCCTACGCCACTGGATGTGCGTATATTCACATAGAAAAGGCCATTTACTGTGGCCTTAGACCACTGAAAGTGCCTATATTCACAAAGAAAAGGCCATTTACTGTGGCCATAGGCCACTGGATGTGCATATATTATCATAGAAATGGCCATTTACTGTGGGCATTGGCCACTGGATTTGCATATATTCACATCGAAAAGGCCATTTACTGTGGCCATAGACCACTGGATGTGTGTGTATTCAGAAAATTGGCCATTTACTGTGGCCATAGGCCACTGAAAGTGCGTATATTCACATAGAAATGGCCATTTACTGTGGCCATAGGCCACCGGGTGTGCGTATATTCACATAGAAAATGCCATTTACTGTGGCCATAGGCCACTGGATGTGCGTTTATTCACATAGAAAAGGCCATTTACTGTGGCCATAAGCTACTGGATGTGCTTATATTATCATAGAAATGGCCATTTACTGTGGCCATAGGCCACTGGATGTGCGTATTGTATCATAGAAATGGCCATTTGCTCTGGGCATACACCACTGGATGTGCGTATTTTCACAAAGAAACGGCCATTTACTGTGGCCATAGGCCACTGGTTGTGCGTATATTATCATAGAAATGGCCATTTACTGTGTCCATAGGCCACTGGATGTGCGTATATTATAATAGAAATGGCCATTTACTGTGGCCATAGGCCACTTGATGTGCTTGTAGTATCATAGAAATGGCCATTTACTGTGGCCTAAGCCACTGGATGTTCGTATATTCATATAGAAAAGGCCATTTACTGTGGGCATAGGCCACTGGATGTGCATATATTCACTTAGAAATGGCCATTTACTGTGGCCATAGGCCAATAGATGTGCATATATATTCACATAGAACAGGCCATTTACTGTGGCCATAGTCGACTGGAGGTGCGTATATTCACATAGAAAAGGCCATTTACTGTGGCCGTCGACCACTGAAAGTGCGTATATTCACATAGAAAAGGCCATTTACTGTGGCCATAGGCCACTGGTAGTGCATATATTCACATAGAAAATGCCATTTACTGTGGCCATAGGCCACTGAATGTGCGTATATTCACATAGAAAAGGCAATTCACTGTGGCCATAGGCCACTGGATATACGTATATTCACATAGAAAATGCCATTCTCGGTGGCCATAGGCCACTGGATGTGCGTATATTTACATAGAAAAGGCCTTTTACTGTGGCTATAGGCCACTGAAAGTGTGTATATTCACATAGAAAAGGCCACTCAATGTGGCCATTGGCCACTGGTTGTGCGTATATTCACATAGAAATGGCCATTTACTGTGGCCACAGGGCACTTAATTTACGTATATTATCATAGAAATCGCCCTTTTCTGTAGCGATATGTTACTTGATATGGCTCTTTTCTCCAAAAAATCGCCATAGGTCACCTGATATGCAAATACTCCCATAAAACTAGCAATCGACTCTAGTTATACATATTTAGCATTTATTCATTCAGGTGTTTATTTTAAAATAAATAATACCAATGATTTAACGACTATTAGTAAATTGATATTAATTCGTAGATTTAATATAAATTATTGTCCTTATTCCATATCAAAGTTATTTTATGATTTAGTAGTATTAAGCATAAAATCATGCACTTGAACTATATAATAAAAGTCATTTATGGCCACAGTGACTATCTCGACTATAGAAAAGAGTCGTTCCCAAAAACTGTCGGTGCAATGTAAAAATGCATTGGTACATATTTCTTTGCGATTTTTTTTCAATTTTATGCACAGATTTCGCATGGGTTTCCCAGTCACTGGCGTTGCATATATTTAAACAACTTGATAAGTTAATTACTGTGTACTTCAAATTAAAATGGAAGAAAGTCAAGAGGAAACAGTGATGTAATATGCATCACTGGATTACTTTTAATTACAGTATTGTCTTTGACTGTATGGCTGTAAACTCCAAAAATGTATGTGTCGCTTACTCGACAGTTGGAATAGGTTACACAACACTCATAAATACAACACAATACTAATCACATTTTTGTTAATTCATTGGACATTTTAGTATTTCCTGCGTGTTTTTTAAACCTGATTTTAAGTAATTTTATCACTTTCTTCTGTGTATTTTGAAATAACTGAGGTAAACAAATCATCAGTGTTAATGAGGTTGGAATATAGTAGTAGATGGAGTACAGAGAACATGCACAAGAAGCACGAACGATGACTTGTGTAATTACTGCACCACACACACAGCAACTCGTAACAAATTTTCAAAAAAGCAAGCTTACATGTAATTTACAATTACAGACTTGATATGGGATCCTGGCCTTACGCTCTGCATATTTACAATAATTCAGTTGAAATTGTCATTTTTTCATCACGTTTAATCTATTCGGCACATGCAATGAAGCAATTTATATGTAATATTATAAATACACTCCTGTTGAAACACGATAACGGATTGTTTGTTGCTGTGTGATGTAGTTCTAGATGTCAGATACACTACAGGAAATCCTGCAAAGAGTTGAATATTTTCATAGGACATGCAATGTCATCCATACTAAAATCTCTGTGGATTGCAGGACCGCCTACGCAACAACAGGCAAGCTCACAACCCATCAGTCACACTGTCAGTCCGCAGTCCACTGCTCCAGTCCACTTTGCAGCTTCAAGTCCACACCAATCCACTGCACAAGGCCAATTCACAGCAGCATATCCATTTATGACTACTCCACCAGGCCAGTTCACAGCAGCACAATTTAATATGGGTATGCATCAAACTCTAGGACGCAGCATACCACATCAGCAACCACAGGGATCACTGCAATATCCTCATGACATGCATGAGGCACAAAGTCCATATGATTATCCAATGCCATATCAGTTTCCAGGGCAATTTTATCATCCTGGTATTATGCCAGTTCACTTTCAAGGGCAATTTCATCAACCTTATGCTGTGCCAGAATATTTTCAAGAACGACATAATCCAACAAATATGATGCCAAATCAATTTCAGGAACATGATTTTGCAATGCCAAATCAGTTTCAAGGACATCCTTCTGCAATGTCAGGTTATGTTCAAGGACAACCTTCTGCAATGCCAGGTCAGTTTCAAGGACAACCATCTGCAATGTCAGGTCAATTTCAAGGACAACCATCTGCAATGTCAGGTCAATTTCAAGGACAACCTTCTGCAATGTCAGGTCAATTTCAAGGACAACCGTCTGCAATGTCAGGCCAGTTTCAAGGACAACTTTATGCAATGCCAGGTCAGGTTCAAGGACAACCTTCTGCAGTGTCAGGCTACTTTCCAGGACATTATGAACATCCTAAAACTACACCTGATGAATTTCAAGGACCTGCTCAGTACTTTTATGCAACACCTAACCAATCCCACGGCCTAATGTACCGCCGAGTTCCAACGCAACAGGACCCTCTTCCAACAACAATGCTAGAGTCGCCGCCTACTTTAAGTGCCCCAAGCATGTCTTCAGGTATGCTGCCAACATTAGAATCTCTGAAAAGTATGGAGGCACCCACCACATCATGCAGGTCGCTGGAAAATGAAGAGCCTTTGACTACAAAACCTGATGAGTTGTTGGGGAATATACCATCTTCAGCAATAAAATCTGAAAACCCTCCAGGAAATATGCAGAATTTACACACAAAATCTGGACAGTCACTAAGAAATGTACAGCAATCATCAGCAGTATCTGGGCACCTACTGAGAAATGTACATCCATCATCAGCAATACCTGGTCAGTCACTAGTCAATAAACAGTCTTCAGCTACTATATCCGGACAACCACTAGGAAATATACAGCCTTCATCAGCAATGTCTGGGCACTCATCAGGAAATGTACAGCCTTTATCAGCAATGTCTGGGCAGTCACCAGGAAATGTACAGCCTTCATCAGCAACGTCTCGACAGTCACCAGGAAATGTACAGCCGTCATCAGCAATGTCTAGACAGTCACAAGAAAATGTACAGCCTTCATCAGCAAGGGCTGGGCAGTCACAAGGAAATGTACAGCCTTCATCAGCAATGGCTGGGCAGTCACAGGGAAATGTACAGTCTTCATCAGCAATGGCTGGGCAGTCACACGGAAATGTACAGCCTTCATCAGCAATGGCTGGGCAGTCACCAGAAAATGTTCAGCATTCATCAGCAATGTCTGAACAATCACCAGGAAATATCCAGCCTTTATCTGCAATATCTGGGCAGTCACCAGGAAATTTGCAGCCTTCATCAGCAATGTCTGGGAAGTCACCAGGAAATGTTCAGCCTTCATCAGCAATGTCTGGGCAGTCACCAGGAAATATGCAGCCTTCATCAACAATATCTGGTAAGTCACCAAGAAATGTACAGCCTTCATCAACAATAGCTGGTCAGTCACCAAGAAATATACAGCCTTCATCAACAATATCTGGGCAGTCACCAAGAAATGTACAGCCTTCATCAACAAAAGCTGGTCAGTCACCAAGAAATATACAGCCTTCATCAACAATATCTGGGCAGTCACCAAGAAATGTACAGCCTTCATCAACAATAGCTGGTCAGTCACCAAGAAATGTACAGCCTTCATCAACAATAGCTGGTCAGTCACCAAGAAATGTACAGCCTTCATCAACAATAGCTGGTCAGTCACCAAGAAATATACAGCCTTCATCAACAATATCTGGGCAGTCACCAAGAAATGTACAGCCTTCATCAACAATAGCTGGTCAGTCACCAAGAAATGTACAGCCTTCATCAACAAAAGCTGGTCAGTCACCAAGAAATATACAGCCTTCATCAACAATATCTGGGCAGTCACCAAGAAATGTACAGCCTTCATCAACAATAGCTGGTCAGTCACCAAGAAATGTACAGCCTTCATCAACAATAGCTGGTCAGTCACCAAGAAATATACAGCCTTCATCAACAATATCTGGGCAGTCACCAAGAAATGTACAGCCTTCATCAACAATAGCTGGTCAGTCACCAAGAAATGTACAGCCTTCATCAACAAAAGCTGGTCAGTCACCAAGAAATATACAGCCTTCATCAACAATATCTGGGCAGTCACCAAGAAATGTACAGCCTTCATCAACAATAGCTGGTCAGTCACCAAGAAATGTACAGCCTTCATCAACAATAGCTGGTCAGTCACCAAGAAATGTACAGCCTTCATCAACAATAGCTGGTCAGTCACAAAGAAATATACAGCCTTCATCAACAATATCTGGTCAGTCACAAAGAAATATACTGCCTTCATCAACAATATCTGGTCTGTCACCAGGAAATATACTGCCTTCATCAACAATATCTTGGCAGTCACCAGGAAATACACAGCCTTTGCCAACAGAAAATAGGCAGTCATTAGGAAATATTGAACTTTTGCCAGCAATGTCTGGGCAGTCACTGGAAAATAGACAACCTTCACCCACGGAAACTAGGCAGAAACTAGGAAATATAAAGCCTGCAGAATCTGAGCAGTCACTAGGATATTTACAGCCATTAGCTGGGCAGTCACTAGGAAATGTACAGTTTCCAACTGGGCAGTCACTAGGAAATTTACAGTTTTCAGCTCGGCAGTTACTAGGAAATTTACAGCCATTAGCTGGGCAGTCACTAGGAAATGTACAGTTTTCAGCTGGGCAGTCACTAGGAAATGTACAGTTTTCAGCTGGGCAGTCACTAGGATATTTACATCCTTCAGCTGAGCAGTCACAAATACAGTCTTTATTGTCACGACCTGACCTGCCAAATGTTCAGCAAGATAGCCCTGTGCCATCCGCGTCTGAAAGATTTGTTCAACCTTCACCTTCAGTGCCCCCTACAGGTGCTGCTTCACAAAGAATTGCGGAGTCTTCAAGAGGTGAAATGCAGGATCTGACTGATTTGGAAAACAGTTTGGTATGTACAAGTATGTGGGTTTAAAAAAAAAAACTTTCACAATGTCACTGAGCTATTTTAATATTTTGTAATAAATTTCAAAGCTAATTTTTAATAAATGTCAAAAACTTGAATCTCAGTAGTGTTTTTGCGTTAGTGAATTCTTGGGTTTGACTTTAATTCATTAAAATCTTGGTTGCCATTTTAACCATTTTATATTTGACATAAGTACTCGCTGTGTGAATATTATTTTGATTTCCTTTAATACAATTAAGTGGTGCGTTTTATCAGTGATATAAAGAAAACTATCAGTAATGAAAATTTAGAAATTTGCAAGAAAACAAAATGGAAAACCTAAGCACTTTTTTTTTTTCAAGACAAATGGTGATGTTTAAGAGTATCTTTAAATTTCAGCCTTCACAAGAATCAAATGTGGGAAATGCTGCAAATGCCCAGCCTATACCGTCACTTCAATGCCCTCAGGCATCAGTAGCAAAGGAAGCCTATAAGTCCAGGTATATCTTTAAATTTCAGCCTTCACAAGAATCAAATGTGGGAAATGCTGAAAATGCCCAGCCTATACCGTCACTTCAACGCCCTCAGGCATCAGTAGCAAAGGAAGCATATAAGTCCAGGTAGATACTGATTGTATATTTATGATAAGTAGTGTGTGTACTAAGGTATTGATGTTTTGTTGTAAAATTTCAACTTTATTAGCTCACCTGAGCACAAAGTGCTTGGTTAGCTATTGGTATAGTGGACCCCGTGCATCATTCGTCTTATGTCGTCCGTCTTATGTCGTCCGTGTGCCGTCAACAATTTGTTTCGTTCTCACACTCGAGACTTCACTTTTTATCCAATCTTAACCGAACGTGCACAGTTTATGTATGACCATAAAATCTCGGACGGGATTGTTATTGGGCCAGATCACACCAGTAACACTAGAGTTATTGCCCCTATTTCATGCCAAAAAGTGCAAAAATGCCTTTTTTCAACATATAGACTTTATTTTCCATCCAATCTTAACCAAACTTTCACAGTTTAGTTTGTGTATGACCATTAGATATCAGCAGATGCCCAAAAATGGGCAAGTTAGTGTTTCAAACACTGGAGTTATTGCCCTTTGTTTATGAAAAAATATACACAAATGGACATTATTCAGGATAGAGACTTCATTTTTCATCCCATATTCACCAATCTTGCACAGTTTGTCTATTACCATGAGATTACAGTTGAATTCGAATATAATCAAGATCGGACCAGAAACACTGGAGTTATTGCCCTTAGTGAAAAAAAATGCAGAAATGGACATCATTCAGGATAGAGACTTCATTTTTCATCCAATCTTCATCAATCTTGCACAGTTGGTCTATGACTCTGTTATTACTGGTCAAGTTGAATATAAACAAAATTGAGCAAGAAACACTGTTTGTGAAAAAAATATACAAAAATATACATTATTCAGGATACAGACTTCATATTTCATCCAATCTTCACCAATCTTGCACAGTTTGTCTTTGACCATAAAATTAAAAGTGAAGTTGAATATAAATCGGGCCAGAATCAAGGGATTTATAGCCCGTTGTTTGTGAAAAAAATATACAAAAATGGACATTATTCAGGATAGAGACTTAATTTTTATCCAGTGTTCACCAATTGTGCATAGGTTTGTCTATGAACGTAAGATTACAGGTGAAGTCGAATTTAAGCATGTTCGGCCCAGAAACACCAGAGTTATTGCCCCTTGTGTTTGGAAAAAAAATCAACAAGTTATCAATGATTGGCTTGCAGACACGATTTTTCATTCAATGTTTACCAAACTTACACAGTTTGTGTATGACCATAAAAATTGATTGATAAAATTTGATTTCCAACAGTTGCAAATCTTGCATGCAGTTATTTGTTCATGAAACACTGATGACTTCAGAGCCTGCATTTACGTCATTTATCATCATTGGACAGAAAGTTATCATAGAAAAAGCAAAACTTGACCTTATAGCACAGCCATCGCAATTATTGCATTGCAACTAGTTCTCCAAAACTGTCTGCAAAAAAGACATAAAAATCTACTGTTTGTGCATTTTCCACAATTGTCACTGACTTGATGAAAAAAGGTAAGGTAAGAATATCGAGAAAAATGATTTGAGAACCAATAGCAAAAACACCACATCCGTACGCACATCCGTAGTACCCTACTCATACTTTAGTTGGCCCATTGCACTAACCTATGTTTTAAATCAAATCGATCCTATCTCCCTTTGCATATTGTTCATATTCATTAATTTTCAAACCTGTCACAACAGTATGGTCTTCATCTGTACCAGTTCTCAAGTGAGCGCTTTGGGCCATCATGGCCCGCTTGTTTAAGTCTGTTTTGAGTTTAATATGCTAGAAATATAATAAGGCCAATGATTTCGTATTTTAAGTTTCTCTGACATGTTTGGAAACACTGTCCATTTCGAGGCAGAAAAAATAATTCAAATAAAACATATAAATTAAACATTTTTAGCGACTATTCACCGAATAGTTATAGCTATACTACTCACCCGTTCGTCTGCGTCAGTGTAATGCTCAGGATCAAGTTTGCGTGCAACTCGTCCATATCTTTGTAACTACTACAGATATTCATTTGAAACTTCACACGTGTTTGGGGTCATTATGTGAGGTCGCTGACCAAGGCCCATAATTCTGACCTGTAATTTAGCAGAATTATGCTCCATTTTGTACTTAGAAAATCAGGTTAATGTTTGTGTGCAACAACTCCATATCTCAATATCTACTACAGATATTCAACTGAAACTTCACACATGCCTTCGAGGTCATTATATAAGGTCAATGGCCAAGACCCATAACTGTGACCAGCATTTTAGCAGAATTATGCCCCTTTTTGTACTTAAAAATGTCTGGTTAAGGTTTGTGTGCAAGATAAAATTCTGGTTAAGGTTTACATGCAACAAGAAAGTATCTCTGTAACTACTACAGATGCTCAATTGAAACTTCACACATGTGTTTGGGGTCATTATGTGAGGTCACTGACCAAGGCCCATAACTCTGACCTTTTTGTACTTAGAAAATCAGGATAAATGTTGCGTGCAACAACTCCATAGTTCTATATCTACTACAGGTACTCAATTGAAAACTCACACATGCCTTCAGGGTCATTATATAAGGTCACTGGCCAAGACCCATAATTGTGACCAGCATTTTAGCAGAATTATACCCCTTTTTAGCTCGACCTCTCACTGAATGGTTCAAGCTATACTACTCACGCATTCATCGGCTTCAGCGTAATGCTCTGCTTGAGGTTTACGTGCAACTAGTCCATATCTCTGTACTTACTGCAAATATTCAATCGAAATTTTGCATATGTCTTCGTGGTCATTATGTGAGGTCACTGACCAAGATCCATAACTCTGACCTGTAATTTAGCAGAATTATGCCCCTTTTTGTAGTTATAAAATGCAGGTTAAAGTTTGCTTGCATCAACTTCATATCTCTATATCTACTACAGATATTCAATTGAAACTTCACACATGCCTTCAGGGTCACTATATAAGGTAATTGGCCAAGACCTATAACTGTGACCAGCATTTTAATAGAATTATGCCCCTTTTTGTACTTAGAATAGTCAGGTAAAGGTTTGCGTGCCAGAGAAAATTCAGGTTAAGGTTTGTGTGCAAAAAGTACATATATCTATGACTACTACAGATATTGATTTGAAACTTCACAAATGTCATCGCGGTCATTATGTAAGGTCACTGACCAAGGCCCATATCTCTGACCTGCAAATTAGCAGAATTATGCCCCTTTTTGTACTTAGAAAATGCAGGTTAAGGTTTGCATGCAACAGCTCCATATCTCAATTTCATGGTCATTATATATGGTCACTGACAAAGGCCCATAACTCTGACCTGAATTTTAGCATACCGTAATTATGCCCTTTTTGTACTTAAAATATTCAGGTTAAGGTATGCGTGCAAGTACATATCTTTGTAACTACTACAGACATTCAGCTGAAACTTCACACTTCGTGGTCATAATATAAGATCACTGGCCAATGTATATAACTGTGACCAGCAATTTAGCAGAATTATGCCCCTTTTTGTATTTAAAAATATTGAGGTTAAAGTTTGTGTGCAAGTACATATACTACATATATTAAATTGAAATTTCACATACATTTTCAAGGTCTTTATGTAAGGTCACTGATAGAATGTATATACTATCAAAGCAGGCTGATTAGTCGAGCGCCTTGTCCAGAGACAGCTCTTGTTTTTTTGGCAATGAACCTGGCAATTAATAACAATTATAATACAATGCAAATTTGTGAACCTAATGTGAACATGTGAAATACTTTTGCAGATTCTGCGAAGATTTTAATGCACTCAGAGTACTGGGTAAAGGTGCCTTTGGAGTTGTTTTGGAGGCAGAGAACAAATTAGATCGACACCATTATGCAGTCAAACGGATCAAGCTAAAAGGGTAAGGTCAGGCCCCTAGATGACAAAATTCTTATACTTAATATTAGTCTTATATACAAGTCAATAGAAATTACTGGTAAGGTCATAACACACTCTTTCAATGGTAACAGAGATTTTTTTCAAAATTTCTTAACTGGCTGTTCCCATGAAATGGGGAACTTCAGCGCAACAAAGTTCAAAATAGGAAAAGTTTTAAAAAGAAATGGTTAGTTTACTTTTTTAATGAGTAATATATTCAAATGTTTCATCTACTGAATGTCTTTTTGACAGTGGTGCCAAATCAAATCATTCAAAAAATTATTTGGCTATTTAGCTTGACTATTCACTGAATAGTTCAAGCTATATTACTCACCTGTTCGTTGGCGTCGCTGTCGCCGTAATGCTCTGTTTAAGGTTTGTGTGCAACAAGTCCATATCTGTATTTCTACTACAGATATTCAATTGAAACTTCACACATGCCTTTAGGGTCATTATATAAGGTCACTGGCCAACAACTATCACTGTGACCAGCATTATAGCAGAATTATGCCCCTTTTTGTACTTAGAAAATCAGGTTTAAGTTTGCGTGCAACAACTCCATATCTCTATAGCTACTACAGATATTCAATTGAAAGTTCACACATGCCTTCAGGGTCAGTATATAAGGTCACTGGCCAAGACCCATTACTGTGACTGGAATTTAGCAGAATTATGCCACTTTTTAGCTCACCTGAGCACAAAGTGCTCATGGTGAGCTTTTGTGATCGCCCGTTGTCCGTCGTCCATGCATGCGTCGTCGTCAACTTTTCATTCAAACGACATCTCCTCCTAAACCACTTAGCAGATTTTCACCAAACTTCATAGGAATTATCATTGGATGACCCTTTTTCAAAGTTGTTCAAATCGTTACGGTCCGCTGCATATGTAGGTCACCTGAGCTAAAAATACATTTTAAAAGTGTAAACTTAAAAAATCTTTTTCTCTGAAACCACAGGTCCCAGAGGTTTCATATTTGGTATGTAACATCCTATAGTGGTCCTCTACAAAGATTAACAATTTTTTTTTTTTTATGCCCCTGGGTTTAAAACTGGCCACTCCCCAGGGGTAACATGATTTATATAGAATATATAGCCAAATGACTTTAAAAAGTCCTCGAAACCACAAGGCCCAGAGGTTTCATATTTGATATGTAACATCCTATAGTGGTCCTCTACAAAGATTGTTCGAATTATGCCCCTGGGGTCAAAACTGGCCACGCCCAGTGGTTCACATGGTTTATATATAATACATAGCAAAATGACTTTAAATATCTTCTCCTCTGAAACCACAAGGCCCAGAGGTTTCATATTTGGTATTTAACATCCGATATTGGTCCTTTACAAAGATTGTTCAAATTATGCCCCTGGGGTCAAAACTGGCCACGCCCTGGGGGTCACATGGTTTATATAGACTTAAATAGCAAAATGACTTTAAAAATCTTCTCTGAAACCGCAAGGCCCAGAGGTTTCATATTTGTATGTAACATCGTAAAGTGGTCCTCTACAAATATTGTTCAATTTATGCCCCTAGGGTCAAAACTGGCCATGCCCCGGGGGTCACATGATTTATATAGACTTAAATAGGAAAATGACTAAAAATCTCCTCCTCAGAAACCGCAAGGCCCAGAGGTTTCATATTTGGTATGTAACATCATATAGTGGTCCTCTACAAAGATTGTTCAAATTATGCCCCTGGGGTCAAAACTGGCCACACCCCGGGGGTCACGTGGTTGATATAAACTTAAATAGCAAAATGTCTTTCAAAATCTTCTCCTAAAACCGCAAGGCCCAGAGGTTTCGTATTTGGTATGTAACATCCTATAGTGGTCCTCTACAAAAATTGTTCAAATTATGCCCCTAGGGTCAAAACTGACCACACCCAGGGGTCACATGGTTTATATAGACTTATATAGCAAAGTAACTTAAAAAATTATCTCTGAAACCGCAAGGTCTAGAGGTTTCATATTTGGTATGTAACATCGTATAGTGGTCCTCAACAAATACTGTTCCAATTATGCCCCCGGGGTAAAAACTGGTCAAACCCCGGGGGTCACATGGTTTGTAAAGACTTAAATAGCGAAATGACTTTAAAACTCTTCTCTGAAATGGCAAGGCCCACAGCTTTCCTATATGTAGTACCTAACATAGCATAGTGGTCCTCTCCAAAGATTGTTATGCCCCTGGGGTGAAATCTGGCCACACCCTGAGGGGTCACATGTTTATATAGACTTAAATAGCAAAATGACTTTAAAAATCTCCTCTGAAACTGCAAGGCCCAGAGGTTTGTTCAAGATTGTTTTTTATTATGCCCCTGGGATAAAAATAAGCCACACCTCAGGGATGCAAATTCCAATAGGGTTACAAGGTTTCAGGTGAGCATCCTAGGGCCCACAGGGCCCTCTTGTTGTACTTAGAAAAGTCAGGTTAAGGTTTACGTACAAGAGAAAATTAAGGTTAAGGTTCACGTGCAGCAAGTTCATATCTCTGTTACTGCTACAAATATTCAATTGAAACTTCATACATTTCTTCAGGGCCATTATGTAAGGTCACTGACCAAGGCTCATAACTCTGACCTGCAATTTAGCAACATTATGCCCTATTTTGTACTTATAAATTCAGGCTAAAGTTTGCGTGTAACAACTCCATATCTCTATATCTGCTACAGATATTCAATTAAAACTAAAGACATGTCTTCAAGGTCATTATATAAGGTCACTGGCCAAGACACAAGCAAAAAAAATTATTGCGGTCATTTTTTTAAAGATTTAAGTTTTAGACTATTTGTAGCCCTGGGCTGGTATTCACAAAGCTCCTAAGGGAAATCTTAATGTAATGTACGTGTGCTAAAGTGAAAAGATCATATCAAATTGGCTATGTGAAATCGAATTACTTCTGTTTACAAAAAAGGTAAAATAAGAAACGTGTCACCAATCCTTACTAGTTTCAAACATGTGAAACTTACATCTGGGGTGTGTTTTGTGTGAATACTGGTCCAGGACATAGTTAGTTGTGAAACTTACATCTTGGGTGTGTTTTGTGTGAATACTGGTCCAGGACATAGTTAGTTGTGAAACTTACATCTTGGGTGTGTTTTGTGTAAATACTGGTCCAGGACATAGTTAGTTGTGAAACTTACATCTTGGGTGTGTTTTGTGTGAATACTGGTCCAGGACATAGTTAGTTGTGAAACTTACATCTTGGGTGTGTTTTGTGTGAATACTGGTCCAGGACATAGTTAGTTGTGAAACTTACATCTTGGGTGTGTTTTTCATGGATTATTGGAAACATTTTCTGTAGGGATTAAAAAATTGTAGGTATTTCAGACTTTAACCAAAGCTTGCAAAACCAGACCATATAGACATATCAGTCATGCAGTTTTTTCGATCTGATTGCAAAACTTCCCCCAAATTAGCTCCAAAAAAATAGATACAGCAACAGCATTTTCTTTTCGACTTATTACAGATACACTCCAGACCATGATCCTAGGCAATTATCAATAATTAATCCCCCGCCGCGAAGCTTGAGGGGGGCTATAGGAATGCCCTTCGTCCGTCCGTAACATTTTCGTGTCTGCTCCATATCTCCTATACCGTTTGAAGGATTTTCATGAATCTTGGCTCAAATGTTTAGGTCATTGAGACAATGTGCAGAAGGCATGAGTCAGTCACGCCGGCTCAAGGTCAAGGTCACACTTGGAGGTCAAATATTCAAGCCTCCATTTCGTGTCCGCTCCATATCTCCTATGCCTTTTGAAGGATTTTCATGAAACTTGGCTCAAATGTTTAGGTCATTGAGACGATGTGCAGAAGGCAGTGGCCTTTAATGCCAGCTCTAAGTCAAGGTCACACTTTAAGGTTAATTTTTGAGCCTCCATTTTTGTGTCCGTTTTTCGTGTCCGCTCCATATCCCCTATACCCTTTGAAGGATTTTCATGAAACTTGGCTCAAATGTTTTGCTCATTGAGACCATGTGCAGAAGGCATAAGCTAGTCATGCCAACTCAAGGTCAAGGTCACACTTGAAGGTTGAATGTTTGAGCCTGTATTTTCATGTCCATTCTGTATCTCCTGCGCTTTTTAAAGGATTTTCATGAAACTTCCCCTTAATGTTTATCACATTGAGGCAAGGTGCAGAAGGCATGAGGCAGTCACGCCACCTCAAGGTCAAGGTCACACTTGAAGGTCAAATGTTTGAGCCTCCATTTTTGTTTCTGCTCATATCTCCTATGCCCTTTGAAGGATTTTCATAAAACTTGGCTCAAATGTGTATCACATTGAGGCGATGTGCAGAAGACATGGAGCAGTCTTGCCGCCTCAAGGTCAAGGTCACACTTAAAGATCAAATGTTTGAGCCTCCAGTTTCGTGTCAGCTCCATATCTAAATTTCTGTAACTCTACTTTCATATCTGGTCCCACTGTGCCAGATTAAGGTCATTGTGATACTTCAAAGTCACCTTAAAATCTAATGAAGGATCACGGCGGGGGATATAGCTGTCCTTTGGAGTGCCTTGTTTAATTTTAGTATTTTTATTCAAATATGAGGCAATGAAATGATATATCCATCCACTATTAATGGCTAATATTAATGTATTTTTAGATAGACTATTCGAAGAAAAGGTGAGCTATCCTACTTTCCCCCGATGTCGGCGTCTGCGTCTGAATTTGGTTAAAGTTTTAATTCAAAAGTCGTGTAACTTCAAAACTACACGAGTTATTCACTTGAAACTTGGAATATACCTTTGTCATCAACTCCAGTGTCAGGGGCAACATTCCCTATAACTCTGTTTTGTATTTTGACAGACTTATGCCCCTTTTTCACTTAGATTTTCTGGTAAAAGTTTATATTCAACATTTCTGTAACTTCAGAACTACATAAGTTATTCACTTTAAAATTGGAATATACCTTTGTCACCAATTGCAATATCAGGGGCCACATTCCATGTAACTCTGTTTTGTATTTTGACAGAGTTATGCATCTTTTTCACTTAGATTTTCTGGTTAAAGTTTATATTCAAAAGTTTTGCAACTGCAGAACTCCATAAGTTATTTACTTGAAAATTGGAATATACCTTTGTCATCAACTCCAGTGTCAGGGGCAACATTTCATATAACTCTGTTTTGTATTTTGTCCGAGTTATTCCCCCTTTTCACATAGATTTTCTGGTTAAAGTTTATATTCAAAACATTTGTAATTTCAGAATTACGTAAGTTATTCACTTTAATATTGGAACATACCTTTGTCATGAACTCCAGTGTCAGGGCCAACCTCCCTATAACTCTGTTTTGCATTTTGACAGAGTTATGCCTCTTTTTCACAGATTTTCTGGTTAAAGTTTATATTTTAAGACTCTTATAATTTCAAAACTACTTAAGTTCTAAACTACATAAGGTTGAAAGTTGGAATAATTTGATGAAATAATTGCCATAACTCAGTTTTGTATTTCAGCAAATGTATGCCCCTTCCATTTTCCAAAATATGTACCAACTGAAATATGTCGTCGAGCGCATTGTCCTCTGACAGCTCTTGTTTGAGAACTTGTAGCCATGGAACTAAAAATACAAGCCAATGAAATTTTTTGTTACATATTGAGAACTTTTCAATTTTGTAGTTTTTTGGGTCATGTATTTTTAACATTTTTGCAGAAACGATCCGGAGTCCACTGTGATGCCCGAGGTGCGAGCACTGGCGCAGCTGGACCACCCTGGCATCGTGCGCTACTACCAGGCGTGGATGGAGACCCCACCCAGGGGCTGGCAGGAGGAACAAGACGTGCACATGTACGCTGTTGTGTCTATGGGAGTAAAACACGTTTAAATATTGTGTTCTTGGTGTTGTAGGGATTGGAAATGTGACCCATCAGTAGTTTGACTTATTATATATAAACCATAATTCAAATATTGGACATGTTTGAAAAATAAAAGACATATCAGTTTTGGTAATAGCATATGGGCTTCATCATTGAAGCAAAGATGAACATAAATTCTTGACTACTAGCTTTGTCAACAAAAAGTTTATATTTGTTTATGGTGTTGACACCAACCATATTAGGTTCTTTGCTAAAACAAAATATAATAATATTCCCAAAAGGACTTAAATATTGTGAATTCTGTTAAAATTGGGAACATTGATATTTTTTTCATCACAAGTTATTACCATAATATTTCTGCTCAAAAAGTGAAATGTTAATTTGCTGTAAATATCGTGTTTCAAGAGCTGATATAAATTCTTGTTGTGCCCCAACAAAGTGGACTGCACTTGTACGTCTGTCTGTACGTACATATGCCCTGAAATTTTGTGGACTCAACTCTTCTTTAACTGCTGGGCACAACTTCACATCTGAAGAAACTTAATGTGTAGGTGATTGTAAAGGAAGGAATTTTGGCTGCAACCAATTTTGGCAGACTTATGGCCCTTTGTAATTTTTCCTCTATAAAATATATTTTTCCCGAAATTGTGTGGACTCAACACCTCTTTAACTGCTGGGCGGATTTCGATCGAACTTTCACAACTGAAGCAACTTAACGTGTAGGTGATCATAATGGAAGGAATTTTGACTGGGACCAATTTTAGCAGAATTATAGCTCTTCCTTATTTGTCCACTATAAAATATATTTTTCCCGAAATTTTGTAGACTCAACTCCTCTTTAACTGCTGGGCAGATTCACTTAAACTTTCACAACTGAAGAACTTTAATGTGTAGGTGATTGTAATGGAAGGTATTTTGGCTGCGACTGCTTTTGGCAGAATTATGGTCCTTTGTCATATTTTCCACTATCTAGTATAGATGAAAATTAATTTGTTCAGGCAAAACTAAGTGTTGACAAAACGCCTTTTGTCTGTGTCCAAACATTTGTCGTGTGGGCATCCATGTCTGTAATACATGTAATTCTGTTTCAATTACAGGGAAGGTCTAAGCACTCAGACTGGCACGGAAACAGAGACAACATCTTCACAACAACAATCTGATGACGAAGAAAACAGCAAGCAGGTAGCTGTGAATCAACCACCACGGAATGCGCAGTTTAAGGATTTATACAACTTTGGCGCAAATAATTGTATGGATTTTTCTGCCCGGGATGCTCGTCCACATGACCAAGCAACAGAGTCAAGCGTATCTGACTCCTCTGGTTGGTCCACTGATCAAGGGTCGTCTCGAAACGCAGTGAGTAAAGAACTGAAAGAAGACAATGAGGATGAAAAGGACGAGGAGGAGGGTGAGGAGGAGGAGGATGATAATATTGTTTTTGAAAATAGTGAATCCTCTAGGGAAATGAAACAAGATCATGTTAAGAAGAAAGCCAAGAATAATGCTCTTGAAGATGCTATGGAAAGTAACAGACAAGTTGATAGGGTAGAACATGATTTGAACAGGCAAGATCAAAGACTTAAGCGATTGAACATTAACAGTCCCAGTTTGCAAGTACCCCCTACCTTCCTGTACATCCAAACTGAGTTATGTAAGGCTGAAACATTAAAAGTCTGGCTAGATAAAACAAAAACTCGTAACATTAATGAAATTCTAAAAATGCTTAGAGAAATAATGGCTGCACTGGCATATATTCACAAAATGAGCTACATGCATAGAGACTTGAAACCTGCAAATATATTCTTTGCACTCAATAACTCTGTCAAACTAGGCGACTTTGGTTTGGCAAAAATTATGGCAGAGGAGCGTTCAGAAAGTTTGGACATGGCAATGGTTGCTAAAAGCCAAACTGCAGGAGTGGGGACCTACTTGTATACGAGTCCTGAACAGGTGGGTAGAAACAGTAGTATGCTCTGTTCTTTAGATACCGTTCCTCTTAATGACACTATCGTACTTAAAATAGGTTTGACCATACTCGTGTTTAAAACATATTTAAAACAAAAAAATATCTATCCTTCATTTTAAAATACAAAATCTGTGAAATATAACTTCATAAACAAATGACAGTACTCAGAACAGGTCAACCATAACGATCTCCCATAAAAAAAACAGGCGTCTTGCGATACCGTTTCTAGTCTTTGTTTGGGTCATATAAGGCTGGTGCACGCGCTATTGCTCTTCACAAACTTATAGATCAATCTATTTTAATCTCAATTTTAATGAAATATTTCTCAGTTTAAGTTCAAAAAATACAGTGAATATCGATGGAAAAGGGTACCAGCACTGTTGTGAAACACAGGACCAGGATATGACAATTTGAGCCGCGTCGTGGGAAAACCGGTCTTAAGGCATGTGCGTAAAGTGTCGTCCCGGATTAGCCTGTGCAGTGCGCACAGGCTAATCTGGGACTGCACTTTCCGCTTTTATGGTATTTTCTGTTTCAAGGAGGTCTCTTCTAAACAAATCCACTGTAGGCAGAAAGTGCCATCCCGGATTAGCCTGTGCAGACTGCACAAGCTAATCTGGGATGACACTTTACGCACATGCATTAAGACCGGTTTTACCACGACGCGCCACATATTGTGTTTTTGTCTAGAGAATCTAAAAATGAGAACTGTCCAGCAACCTGCTTTTTTCTCTCAGAATCTTCGACGTCATCTTGAGTGGCATTTATTGTACATCCTTTCATACATTTATTGTACATCCTTTCATACATTTATTGTTCATCTTTCATACATTTATTGTACATCCTTTTATAAATTTATTGTTCATCCTTTCATACATTTTGGTAATGTAGTTCAGCACAAAGTTACAGTTATCTTGAACACTGTAAATTAGCAGATGACATAAGAATCGTCAGCATTTTGGATATCCTGCAATGGATTCACTTACAAGGTCTGAGAATTTGGAGCTTTTTTTGATAGAATATTTTCCTGGTCCATTTCGTTTCAGACAGGAACAAAGTACACCAACAAAGTGGACATCTTCGCTCTTGGCATCATACTAATTGAGATGTTCCGCTACTTTGACACAGCATCAGAGAGAGTGACAGTGCTAAAGGCCGCCAGGAGGCGTGATTTCCCTGACCAGTTCCAGGTGGACCATCTAGAATGGGTAAGTATGCAAAAAAGTGAACACTCTGTTAGTTAAAGTTTTAGTTTAGTTTAAACTTGTTTTATTTTAGCTTGATTGTTTCGAAAGCTAGATGCATATTGAGACACTCCAGTCCATTTCCTGGGTAGAACCAGTACTTGGTGTCTGTTGAGAATGATCATTCCGGCGGTCCCCTTGAAGGGATCAAACTCTGGAATTCCTGGGCCCATATTTATACAGATTCTTAAGCCATTCTTAACTTAAGTTGAACATAAGTCAAAATTAGAATTTGTGTTTAAAACGCTATGCTTTGGAACATTTTCGTGACTATTATTAGATATTAATACACTTTGAATTATATTGTAATTATTTGTCAAAATCTTCCAGAAATGCATTACTTTGTCAGAAAATCCAGTAATTAAATTTGAGAATTTAAAGATTTTTCTTAATTTTCAACTAAGATTCTAGCCCAGATCACTGGCTGGACACCATATCCATAAAACAACTGCGACCATAAATTCTTTGTTGAAACTTTGTTTATATTTTAAGCTTGGTTATTTAGATTCTTGTATATAGAAAGACAATATTGTGTCCATTAAATTGGTATAACCAGGTAACCATTCAGAATGGGTAAGTGTGTGGGCAACTGAACTCTGATTGTTCTTTAGTTAGGTTAATTGGTTATTTAGGAAAGGCTAGAGACTACTTCAAAGGTAGAACCAGTCATCGATATAGCTGGGAAAGGTCGTTCTCTTTGTGGTGATAACGACCTCTTTGTGGTGATAACGACCTTGAGATTCATAAATTGACAGAGGACTAGGCGTTACACTTCTCTTACTCTAGTCACTAATAGTTTATTTAAATTCCAGTTTTCAAAATTAAAGTTCTGTTATGCACGACATTCATAACAGTTATTGTCAGAGTGTGCTTCTGTTAAACTGCATTTTTACAGTAAAATTTTACTAATAATTTCAATATACCTTCAGTTCAGATATACTATAAATGACCTCCCCCTGAGCATCCTCTGTAACCCAGGGGTGATTCATTACGTATACTACAGTGATTATAGAGTGTAACGGCATATCAAACGTGGGTATTTGACGATGACCCCTGAGTACAGTATTTAAAAAATAAAACACAGTCTTCAAGTCCTATACAGTCAATAAAATTTCATTTTAAAAGTGAGCTTGATTTTCCTATTGCTTTTCATGTTGAAACCTATTTACACTGTTTAATCTTCACATATTTTTGCAGTGAAATGCCATAAATCGTTAACACATCCAGTCATTTAAATATTTTTTTATTGATACCTGTAAGTGTACTGTTTCCACATATCGGAGCCTCGTTGTCAACACGGTGTAATCCTGACCAGAGATGTATCAATGCAGAGATTAGAATCTTTGATCATTTACACGGAAGCTTTTTATCAGATAACCCTTGAATGCCTTTTATTATAACATCAATACATATGAGTCGTGTTGTGGGAAACGCGGGCTTAATGCATGTGCATAAATCGCATCCAGGCTAATCCAGGACGACACTTTCCGCTTTTATGTTTTTTTTCTTTTTCAAGGAAGTCTCTTCTATACATAAATACAGGCGGAAAGTGCTGTCCCCAATAAGCATGTGCAGACTCCACAGGCTAATACGGGACAACACTTTATGCACATGCATTAAGCCCAGTTTTCCCATGACACGCCTCATTTTTTTCAATCAATATTCAAAATTTTGCAAAATATTCAATTATCCGTTATTCAATTAAGTGGAATCTACTGTATTCATAAAAATGCATACAGAAATGGTTTACCTTCATGTGCTGTAATTATTACATCAATGTTTCAAACTTAAAATTCTGCTTGATGTTAAATATAAGTGATTTGTCATTGTTATTTGAATTCTATTTTCATGAAAACCAAGTTGTCGTCCATAAAAAAATTATAAAATTCCTTTGCATATAACTTTGTTATTTTGGGGTTGATTTTTCTAAATAAAGTATTTTGAAGTAAAGTTAAAACTTTACACCAAGAAACAACATTTTTCCTTTTTATATATAGATGTTCATAAATGAGACTTTGTGAAATTACTTCCTGGAGTTGTGTGATAATGCGAGATTTTGTATTAATTCCAATCTTTGTTATTTAATATATCTTTGTCCTGGTGTATTCTTTCAGTGTGAAACCGTACGTCAGATGCTGTCGGCGGAACCTGACGAACGTCCCACTGCCCAACAGCTACTTGATAGCGACCTCCTGCGCCCCTGATTCTCTCCCTTGTGGACATTAATTATAACAGTCTGCATATCAGATGTTGAATGCAATGTACTTTAATACCTTTTACATTTCAGGGTTTAATTTTTTATGTTCCCCGAAAAAATTAGGGGGTGCATATAGTCGCCGCTTTGTCCGTCTATCAGTCCGTCCTTCCGTCCATCTTTCCATCACACTTTCTTGTCTGAGCTATTTCTCAGCAACTACTAGTCGGAATTCAACGAAACCTTATAGGAAGCTTCATTACCAAGAGAAGGTTTGCATATAAGGCTGTTCTGTTTCAATGATTATTATCAGAGTTATGGGACTTTGAAGATTTCTGAAACTGGTATTATAGTGCACACTTCTTGTCCAGACTATTTCTCAGCAACTACTAACCGGAATTCAACGAAACTTTATGGGAAGCTTCATTACCAAGAGGAGGTGTGCATATTTCCAGGTTGATCTGCCTCTATAATATTTATTAGAGTTATGGGACTTTGAAGATTTCTGAAATTTGTGTTACAGTGCACACTTCTTGTCCGAGCTATTTCTCAGTAACTGCTGGCCAGATGTCAATAAAACTTTATGGAAAGCTTCATTGCCAAGCGAAGGTGTGCATATAACCAGGATTTTCTGCTTCAATGACTTTTCTTGGAGTTATGGGACTTTGAAGATTTCAGTTGTGTCACATCTATTTCTGTGGAACTGCTGTATGAAATTCAACAATACTTGATGGAAAGTTCAATAACTAGGACCATACAACAGTAATGGTCCATTCTTTTGATCTATTTTATTTTGATTTTATTTTATTTGTACAATTTGTTTTCATCCGCATGTTCATATGGTATGTGTGTGGTATTATCACATACAGTTTTGATGTCAGATTTGGTCCTGCAGTTCTACTAACACTGTATTATGTGAAGTTAGAATAAGACATCAAACATAGAATGGACATGATTTTTGTTCTTTTTTCACATGAAACTGTGCATTTCATGTTGTTTATGTATGTTTGTTATATTTTGTCAATACTTTTAGTATACTTTGCATTTTTCCATGACTTATTCATTAAAACTGATTGTGTCTTTGATCATTTTACTGTATTTATAAACTGTGTTCATGCACACATGTACACAGTTTCATTTTTTGTGTGAAAATTTTGTAAATCCATACAAGTATACAGTTTTGTGGTAAAATCAATTTTACTGATGCAGTTATATATGCAGGTGTCTATTGCACTAATTACTCCGCAGAATTCTTAAATTACAAATGGTGAATTGCATATAAAACATTGCCCTACTCAGTGCATGTATATTGCTTGACGAAGCTCATTGGGGGGCATCCATCAGTTTTACTCATATCCTTGTTTGTATTTATTAATGGATGAGAAAAAGAGAACCCCGCAATATTAAGTAGTTCTTTAGTATCTGTTTTGTTTTCTTCTTATTATTGTAATACATTTGACACGTTACTTTGTCAATAATACATAGGTGCCATAATTTTGATACATGTCTTCCATTGTGATTTTTTTTAATATTGTGTTATATGTATATAATATTTGTTGCATATTCTTGTATTGATAGTATGTTTGGTATTTTAAAGATTGTAGGACTGAATTCCTCTATTCTTTCAAAACAATGATTGCATTGTTTACTTTCATTTAAAGCACACATTTTAAACTAAGTCTGATTATAATGCTTCCAAATATTTTTGTTTTTTGAAACGGAACATTTCTAATCACCTTTCTCTGTGTTCCATCTATGAATGTCGACATTTTTAGCAATATTATTGTTTTGTCAATGTTGATTTATTGTGTGTGTGTGTGTGTGCGTGTGCGTGTGTGTGTGAACATAGTTACAAATGTATTAGATTGTGTGTGTGTGTGTGTGTGTGTGAACATAGTTACAAAGGTATTAGAATACTTGTAAAACATGCTCTGTTGTTGCTTTGAGAATAGTTACAAATGTATTAGATTACTTTTAAAACATGCTCTGTTGTTGCTTTGAGAAAATTTAATAATGTGTCTTTTTTGTTTTTCATCAGTATGATAATTGATATATTTTATATTGGTCTTCTGCACAAAAAACATGAGTTGTTCGATAGGTAATTTGCTGTCTTTTCATGGTCGTGTTCATTTGTTGGCTAAAACGAGATGTAGTGTCAATAAAAGCATAGTGTATTTAAAGAAGTTGCCAAAGATCACAGCCATGGTTATAAAACCATCATGATCAGTCTTTCAATACTACCATGAATATTGGGAGTCAAATTTGTTTTAATTATTTAATAATAATAATAAAATATAAATGCAGTAAATTAAATTAAATAACAGATGCAGTTGATATTCTTTCATTTGTCTTTTATCTTTGCCATTTTATGTTTACCTTATTAAGTTTTTGTTATTGTATAAGCTGTAGGAAGTTTCATGTTTACCCTGTTTTCTTCTTTCATAGCTGGTCAATGTACGGTTATAATATTGCTGTTAGTGTTGAATAAAGGTACGTTTATAAAGTGAGGCCTAGAAAACCGGAACCACGAGCCTATAATTGGCGTTTTTGTGCTGATAAGGTACATGGTAAACATATCTGTATTTCACACTTGCCTAGTATTACATCATTTTCTGCCAATATTTGGACAATAACCAAAGAAATTATGCCAAATATCTTTAAAAACATAAAATGACATTACAGAAATCAACAAAGTGACACCGTTAGATTGTGCCTGTTAGCTTCGACTCACAGTATTGAAGTAATGCTAAGTTCATTCAGTGGGGGTTTCTTTCATCAATACATACCTGGGCCCAGGGCGGGTATTCACAAAGCTCCTAAGGAAATCTTAACTTAAGTTGTACTTAAGAGAAAATTTTAGATAAACATTTCTATGTGAAATCCAATGATGTCTGTATAAAGAAGGCTGCAATACTAAACATATAAGCAATATTTACGAGTTTACAACATTTTAATGTTAAAAGACCTATACATGAAACAGCCAGAGACTTTTAAGAATTTAAGGAATTTTCTTAAGATTTCCCTAAGGAGCTTTGTGAATTTGGGCCCAGACCCACAAAACTCCTTAGTGAAAACTTAAACAAATTTCTTAGAATCATAACATTCCTTAAGCCTGTGGCTGGTTCATTTAACGTTTATTTTGTTGTCGATGGTTTTATTGTGGTAAATAATCAACAGGTGCTTCTTATTCAACTGGATTTCAAATATGAAACATTGGTTTTAACGAGGAAAATTGTATTTGAATTTTCCCTAGGAGCTTTATAGATATGAACCCGGATATAAAAATAAATCTTTCTTTCCATCATTCAGATGAATTCTTAAATGTTTTGTGCACACATATTGCCACTGTTTGTGATTTTGTAGTAGTGTTGAATTTCTAACATTTTTTCTTTTGTCTTTGTTAATACTGCGCTTATTTCATGTGATATTATGAATATTAATTACTGTTGTTCATTTCTTATGTTATGCATTTTTGATTACAATATGCATATTCTTGTAAATATAGAAAGATATTGTTTGTGTTTTCCTTAAATATTAGAAGAGACCCATGATGAAAATGATGTCATTTATGAAAAAGAGTAAATTTTCCTTAAATCAAGATAAGAAGAACAAAAATTAATGTCTATCAATAGTGCCGAAGACTGGAAGTAAATGTTTTGCCTGTATTCATCAACCCATTCTTATACGTGATACTAAGAATATTCTTGATATGGGTCCTGGGCTCATACCCACAAAGCTCCTATGGAAAATCTTAAGTTATACTTAAGCTAAAATTTCAAATACCATTTTCTATGTGAACATCTTTATTTTCTTATTTAAATATGGTACCATTAGAAGCATGTGTTGACTCTTTACCAGAATTCAACAATTTCACACCAAATCAATTTTAAATGAAACAGCCAGAGACTTAAGGAATTTTATAATTTTAAGAAATTTACTTCAAATTTCCCTACTGCAGTACGGAGCTTTGTGGTTGTGGTTAAGAATGGGTTGGTGAATACGGGCCCTGGTTATCAACTGAACGGAGGCAAGTGTACTTTATTTTATCATGTTTTTGTTTTAAAGAAAATGATTTCAAACTTACAGATTTGCCATTAGGCCATACAAATTTTATTCTATGTTTGGCGTCCCCATGATTTTTCGAAACCTACCAACCAGCCAGGAAAAAACGAAGATTCGATAAAAAAACGTTTTTCTTTTGCAACTTATTCAGTTGGCAGAGGTGTAAGCTGAAGTAATTGTTTATTTTCAAAGCTGTTATATATCATTTTCATATTGGAAACCTTCTGTAACACTGTATTTTAACTGTGTCAATTGACTTCTTGCACACTATTTTTACAGATATTAGTAAAAACACCTAAAAGTCATGTTTTTCATTTTTCCAACTTTGTATAGCCTTTTCCAACTCGATTTTTTGTGAAATTTGTTGTTTTTTTCGTTCAGGCATCCAAAAACGTACCAGCCAGAGGACGCTAAACATAGAATCAAATTGGTTTGGCCTTATCACACTAAAACAATGTATTAATTACAAATTTATATTAATTAACATATTTTGAAAGTAAAACGTATATACGTTGTTGATATCGAAAGTAACACTATACAGAAGTTGTAATCTAGAACATCCCCATAGGCACTTAGTGATGTGTTATGTGGATAAACGCCATTAAATCTCAACTAAATACAATTTGCCTCAAAAGAATGCAAATAAAATAAATTCATGACTTGACCACCAGCAAGATAAATGTGCGTGTATATTGTATATTAGAAAAATAGGGTGAGCTTTCCTTCTAGCCCCAGAGTCGGCATTGGCGTCTGATCTTGTTTAAAGTTTATATTCCCAAGATTTGTAACTTCAAAACTACATAAGTTATTCACTTGAAACTTGGAATATACTTATGTCATCAACTCCAGCATCAGGTGCAATATCCCCCGTTATTCTGTTTTGTGTTTTGACAGTGTTATGCCCCTTTTTCACATAATTATTCTGGTTGAAGTTTATATTCAAAAGTCTTATAACTCATATGGAAAAATCCCCCTCCAGTATCACGTGCAACATTCCCCATAACTTTGTTTTGCATTTTTACATAGTTGTGTCCCTTTTGCACATAACAGATTTTCAGATTTAAGTTTTTCTTCACGTTTTATAACTTCAAAACTTGATAGATAAAATAATTGCCATAACTCAGCTTTGTATTTCAACAATATGCCCCGTCCATTTCCAAAATACGTACCAACTGATATACTTTTAATAGTTGAGCGCACTGTCCTCTGACAGCTCTTGTTTGGAAGGCCTAGACCATTTGAGCATCATTGAATATCTGCAGCATATATAGTGATATGAAGTTGTTGCATGCAAACTTTAACCAGAATTTCTAAGTACAAAATGGCATAATTCTGCTAAATTGAAGGTCAGAGTTATGGGCCTCGGTCAGTGATCTTATATAATGACCCCAAAGACATGTGTAAATTTTCAATTGAATACCTGTAGTAGTTACTGAGATATGTACTGGTTGCAGGCAAACCTTTGTATTCACCCGTTGTCTGGCGTGCGTGCGTCAGTCCATCGTCAACTTTTCATTCAAACAACATCTCCTAAACCACTTGGCAGATTTTCACCAAACTTCACAGGAATGATCATTGGGTGACCCTCTTTCAAAGTTGTTCAAATCGTTACGGTCCGCTGCATATGTCACCAGGGCTAAAAATAGATTTTAAAAGTGTAAAATTGTAAATCTCTGAAACCGCAAGGCTAAGAGGTTTCATATTTGGTATTTAACATCGTATAGTGGTCCTTTACAAATATTGTTCAAATTATGCCCCTGGGGTCAAAACTGGTCACGCCCAGGGTGTCACATTGTTTATATTGACTTAAATAGCAAAATGACTTTAAAAATCTCCTCTGAAACGGCAAGGCCCACAGCTTTCCTGTATTTGGTACGTAACATAGCATAGTGGTCCTCTCCAAAGATTGTTCAAATTATGCCCCTGGGGTCAAATCTGGCCACACCCTGAGGGGTCACATGGTTAATATTGACTTAAGTAGCAAAATTACTTTAAAGATATTGACCTAAAACCGCAAGGCCCAGAGGTTTGATCAAGATTGTTCAAATTATGCCCCTGGGATAAAAATAAGCCACGCCTCGGGGATGCAAATTCCAATTGGGTTACAAGGTCTCAGGTGAGTGTCCTAGGGCCCTCTTGCTTGGTTCATACGAAAAAATGTTGCCTCGATGTAAAATCGCATAGATCCAACATTTCCTTGCGATGTTTCTCAATTTTATGCGCAAATATTGCATTTCGCATGGGTTTCTGTCACTGGACACAGTAAATGTAACATATCCACAGACAATTGCATAGTTACCAGGGGCGTAGCTTGGGTTCAAAAAATGTATAGGCACAATAGGCGGAATCTATAAAAATGATGCTGTATGCGATAATTTGGGCCAGGAGAGTTTATACTCGTATGTAGCTTAGAATATCTAACTTAAGCTAAACCCAGATTCTACAAAATAATTGTAAAATAAGGGTGTGTTTCATGAAATTTGTTTGACGTAATAGACTCGTTAAACAATGGCGTATCAACACAGCCAAGAAAGATCTTCTCCCCTCCATCCCCCCCTCTTGTTTTTATTGCATTTATAGCATATTTAAATTGTTCATCTCTGGAAAAAATGTATAGGCATGTGCCTAAAGAAAGCTATGCCCCTGGTTACTAAGTAATGAAACTAATTTGAGGTTTAACAGATGTTAGGTTTAACATACGCATAGTTGATACTATGAACTATAACAGATAAACTTATGATTCAAATACATTTTATTAAACAAATGAAATTAGTTCTTCAGAAGATTTATGGTTCACCAAAAATATAAGGTAATACAAAAACAAATTCAATTCTCATTAAAATCACACCATAACGCCTCAATAATTGTAAGGATCCGAAAACATCGTCTAATAAATCAGATTCAAATGAAATCCCTACTGAACCAATTCTTTTACCCACTATGTACCCAATGAAATTAGTTTGTTACAAAAAATGTGTGAATGTTGTTTTTTGTTGTTGCTTTTCCCAAAAATGCGCCCGCAGAACAATGTATAATGTACCATATGAGCTGATCTGGGACCGTAATCGAGAAACATCTGAAGTATTTTCACTTAAGTTCCAATTTTTGTAAAGTAATATTTTTAAAACTACATATTAATTAATGAATCAATTACAGTTAAGTAAATAGTAGTTAATAATAAGTTGATAATTAGTAAACATTTAGCAGAATGTCATATGTATACATGGAATAAAATGCTTACGAAAAATAACGATTTTATGGTTATGGATAAGATTTCACTTAAGATGTTTCTGGAATATGACCCCAGACCTAAAACTGCGTGTTCCTTTCATGCGTAAGATTTGGTTTATAAAAGAAATAATGGAAGTTATACAAAAGCATATTGAAGGTGACGATGAATTCTGGCTCTATAAAATGTCATCTCTTCCCATAGTCACCAGCTTAGTCTTTAAAGGGACATGTTCACAGATTTTACATGAGACTTGGGAAAACCGGGCTTAATGCATGTGCGTAAGGTGTCGTCCCGGATTAGCCTGTGCAGTCCACACAGGCTAATCTGGGACGGCACTTTCCGCCTACAGTGGATTTATGTTTTGAAGAGACTTCATTGAAACAGAAAATACCATAAAAGCGGAGTGTCATCCCGGCTTAGCCATGCGGACTGCATAACTGCGCAAACTAAAGCATCGGTACAAAAGAAACAAAACAAATATAACATCAGGAAAAAATGAAATCAAAAGATTCGCCTTTGCTTGGACTCGAAGCTACAATCTTTTGGATAAAAAATCTGGCATTCCAACCTCTCGACCATTCTGACCTACTAACATAGTGTATTTTTAATGCTCATAATGTCGGTGATACGCGAGTTTTCCAAATAACCGATGAAAAATGTTACAAACGCTTTATAATTTTATCGATTTCAATCGATGATTTTCCATAAACTACACTATATTCCCCCAAATATTTATTTTTCAGAAATGTTATTTTGCTTGTTTATATATAATGCATTATTTTATATTTCTTTCGGGGATCTATGACAAACATTTAGAAAATTGTCAATTTGCCAATCTGTGAACAGTTCCCGTTAAGACTAAGAATAAATATTCTTGAAACTGTTCTGTTCAAAAAGCGCTGTAAATTTCCACCTTACTTGGTAATCAACCAACCTAAGGCCAGAGTTTTTTTATTTCTTGGTTATCGGACATTTTTGGAAAAGTGTCCGGTTGGAGGAGGGAAAAAAAATAAAATAAAAAACAGATTTTAGTAAATTAATGACTAGAATTTCACAAACGGAAATGGGCAGTGATTTTAAAATCTTAATGCTTTATTACTTACAAAAATCACATTACGCAACATTAACTTAACCACTACATGATAACCATAACATTAATAATTATTTTTGCATTCCATGTAACAGGTTGAAACCCTTTCACAAGGTCATTTTTACGACATCGGTTATATTATAAATTGTTAATTTTTTTTTTGCTTTTTGGAAAAAATTGGGTCTGGGGTCTGATAACCAAGAAATAAAAAAACTCTGGCCTAATTACAGCATTCTTTATTTATAACGTTTTTTTTAGACTGTTGGCAGAAGCCAACGGTCTTTTGAAAAGGTAATTTCCAAAACAGGTATCGCAGAAAATTACTTCTTTTCTCTGCAGGCTACGAGTCAGTAAATTAAAAGCTGAAAGGGTCCTTTTTCAAAACAGCAAAAATTCACGCCTGGTTTCTTTCCCTTTTAATTATTTAAGATAATGTAGGTTGTGATTATAATAATGTGTATATCATGTGTTTTATTACAATTACAGTTTCTAAAACAGTCAATTTATTAAAATGTTACGTCAAATTAATGACCCTCATATTGTGTGTAACCGACAAATTCACCTGGGTGTCCTGCAATAAGACCACTAAATTAATGCGCTACATTGGTTATTTTTATGCATTGCGATAGTGTTATTTCTTGTTAGGCTAAACAAAAATAATGATTTGTTTCTCAGGCAGCGCCGCAACATTTTTTTATGGCCCGTCACGAATTTGATTTAATGCCCAAAAAAAATTATTAATTTTTTTACGATCGCGCCCGGGTTTTAAAGGAGCAGTCCTGAAATATGTTAATAAAAATAAAACTTTGCAGAGAGTGTTTCTAATGGGCATGTTACCAAACAAAATACAAAAACTACGCATTGAAATCTGTGAATTTTTAACATTTTGGTGATTTGCTATCGTCTATTTTCTGTATGCGATATAAATTGGTGATGACTCTGGAGTACACAAGCATGTACATTATAGTATATTCCGTTCGTACGGAGTCCTTTAAATAATGCCTTACGTTAATAAGAAACAGATTTCGGACGAATAAACACCATAAACGTTCATAAGCACTACTACTAAAATTACGATGTATTGAATTAGATGCAATGGACAGCGGCTCAAAATTAAACGAATCTGCATTTTAACATAGCGGAAGAGTAACCCGGTGGAGATTTCGGTATTTCCAGTAACTTTCTTCCTGTCATATTCGATTGGGAACCTTTATAAATATCATCTATTTGTTGATTTAAACTTTTGTTTCATAGATGCTTTTGCTTGTGTAATACCATTCTATATTTTTTTAAGAAAATCTGTGCTGTCAATATAAGTCCTATGGAAAATACGAAAATGCCAACTGCATTGACAAGTGTTGATGTTCCTTTCCAAAAATTATTGGTGATTATTGCAAAATGGAATTCCTATTTTTGACAGTTATAAAAATATAAATTACGAAAAGTTAAATTCAATAAACAGAAGTACTTTAATGCTGATGGTATATCAATTTGAAGGCACTTATGTTAATTATGAACATTCAAATTGATTGTCTTTACATCAGCTTGCATAAATGACCGTTTGTGATTAATTAATCTATATTTAGAATTTTATCAAAAGGGATGCGTATGTTGATATTAACACTTAAAAATGCCTTTAATCTGTACTTATTTACATGTGTTAATAGGCCATTACATAGTGCCAATAGAAAAGAGTAGGAGAAAAACAAAAAACTTCAATAACAAAAAAAAAGTGCCCTCCTGATTTTTTTTTTTAAAGTGCCTGAGAAACAATTCATTAATTTTTTTAGCCTTACCGATTCTTATTCTGAATATTTGGACAAGAAATTACTGCAATGTATTAATTTTAAACTGTAATATGGAAACTCGAGAGCATATAATTATATCCTACTTTTGACTCGGTAGGCTACGTATCAATAACGATGCTCCTAACTACAAAGCTTCATCGGTTATCCTGTATGGCTTGTTACAGATTGACTTGTTAACTGGCATGTATATCATTCCGTTTACATTAGATAGTTGGCTTGAAAAATATTTGTTCGTCACTTACAAATTAATGTTTATTATGATGTCGTATACTATTATCACGTTCAAATGTGAGAAATTGAAACTCATTCAAACAAATGTTTCCTTTTTAGCAAAAACTCACGTTACTAGTTTCTTTTGTCGCCAACAGTCTTTCTACGCTGTCAGCGTTTTGATTAATAACATTTAAGTGACATTGGTACCCAGCATATCTGCGAAACGGACAGGTATTTTTTCTTGAGTCCAAGACAATTCTTTATTTTTAAGTCTAAATATGTGTTGGCAAATATGGGTCCATACTTCATATTCTGTTCATGAGGAAGTCTTGGTTTATAAAGAAATTCAGAAAGTCATTCAAAAGCAGGTGGAGAGTAAGTAATAAAATGTCAACTCAACTGAATGTAAAATATACTCTGCTATACACAACAACTGCATCTTTATACATGTGCAATACTAATGTTTATCATCGTATAGACAATGCAATACTAATGTTTATCATCCTATAGACAATGCAATACTAATGTTTTATCATCCTATAGGCAATGCAATACTAATGTTTATCATCCTATAGACAATGCAATACTAATGTTTATCATCCTATAGACAATGCAATACTAATGTTTGTCATCCTATAGACAATGCAATACTAATGTTTGTCATCCTATAGACAAAGCAATACTAATGTTTATCATCCTATAGACAATGCAATACTAATGTTTATCATCCTATAGACAATGCAATACTAATGTTTATCATCCTATATACAATGCAATACTAATGTTTGTCATCCTATAGACAATGCAATACTAAGGTTTATCATCCTATAGACAATGCAATACTAATGTTTATCATCCTATAGACAATGCAATACTAATGTTTATCATCCTATAGACAATGCAATACTAATGTTTGTCATTCTATCACAGACAAAGAGTAATAGCAACATCATATGCAATTAAGTCTCTATGTACACTAAATGCTAACAAAATGCATCCCATAACATGTTTGGCAATTCAAAATTTAAAGAGCATTGCATACATGTACTCTATTTACAAAAATGTAATAAAATTAAACATAACAAGAGCACCGCCTACAAATGTGCTGGCCGCTCGACTTTCTCATAATTTATAGTATTCTGGCCTTATGTTAATAGAATACGTTCATCACTGTATTTCAATTTCAATTCAATACCTCTTGTAGATATTCAGAAAATTGACCTGAAGCTAAAATTCTAAGTTGAAAAAAAGACAATAACTCCACAAAATCCTTGATATAGTTACCTCATCTTGTCTACAGAATGGGTTCATAACTGTGATCAAGTATTTTGAGTTACTAGTCAATACCTCTAACAGTTATTGTGAAATTTGACCTAAAGTGAAATTCTAACTTGAAAAAAAGGCAATTACTCCAACAAAATCCTTGATAGAGTTACCTCCTATTGTCTAAAGAAGAATTTAATCACTGTGATCAAGTACTTTCAGCTTCAAGTCACTACCTCATACAGGTATTGAGAAATTTGACATAAAGCAAAAATTGTAAGTTGAAAAAAGGATAAACACTCCAACTAAATCCTTGAAAGAGTTACCTCCTCATGTCTGCAGAATGGGGTCAGCACCATAAACAAGTATCTTGATTTTCAATTTAATGTCTTTGATAGTTATTCAGAAATTTTATATTTAACCAAAAAATGTCAAAATATTCTAAGTTGCAAGTCCAAACAAGGGCAGATAAATGGAAAAATAAATCACAGGGTTATCTGCCTTGCTGTAATGAATTACCCTCTTGATAGTGAACAAGTATTGACAGTTTCAAACAGATGCCTTTTTTTTTCACAGTTTTTGAGAAATGGAATCTTGACAAAAAACTTAACCAAAACACTGAACTAACGCAGACGTTGATGCTGAAGACAGAGCGACGACAATAACTCGACTTTTTTTCTTCGAAAAGTCGAGCTAAGAAAGATTTTTTTCTCAAACAAATAAGAACATACTGTATAGAATACATGTATAACTCCGACATATTGACCCGACACTCGTGAAAATAATTATGAGCATAATTACACCTCAAGTTATTTCTTGTATTTAGACTGGGTTTTGTTCATGTATGTGTTTCACATGTTCATTAATATAATAACTTTATTTTCAGTGGAATAGTCTTACACAGATTAAACTTGATTCCAGGTTGAAACTAATAATATTTAATGTAATAAATTTGTTTCATATCTCACCTCCTACATAAATGACGCGATCCGGTTGGCTAAGAGCGGTCACATTACCATGCGGTATTTTCCATACACCATGTTTTTTTTTCAATACCCCATAGAAGTCTAATGGCGCAGTCTAATGAAGTTAATTTGTTTATTTTCGTGACGTCATTGTACGAGTTTCTGTTATTTTGAAAGTTTTTCTTTTGTTAATTTTCAAGTGGTATTGATCAATTAAAAGAAACCAGTGAAGGTAATCTGTTAGATATATTGGTTACACTGTTAGGAACTGAGGGTGTATGGGATATACACCCTCAGTGGTTTCATACCATACTCGAGCTACGCTCTTGTATGGTATAAAACCACTGAGGGTGCATATCACGCTTTCGTATGGTATAAAACTACTGAGGGTGTATTTCCCAATAACCCTCAGTTACAAACAGTGCAAGTAATAATATTCATGCATAAAGATAAGTGCCTGGATAATTTGTCTGAGCTCTTCACCATATTGGATTGGAGTATAAACAAGTTTGTTTGTTAAACAGGTATGCTCCCTCTAGGTATAATGCAATCTTTTTATATATTAAGTTTGGTAAAGATTAGATCAAAACTGTTGGACAGCTTAAAATGCCAATTTTAAATAATTCAACTCCACAGTACCAAGAGCGATTTAGCTGATTATCAAACTTGGCCAAGATATTATGCCAAGAAACATGTTCAAAACGTTTGGTGAAGATCTAATGAAAACTGTTGGACTTTTAAAGCGTAAACAAAAGTGGTCTACTGGTCGACCTACAGACCAACTGACGGACATGAGCCAAGCAATATACCCCACCATCTTCGATGGGGGGCATAAAAATATTGTAAAACCCACCATTGTTGCATAATTAAATGTCCATTGAAATATTACAATTATTATATTGTTCTGTATACATGTACATCACTATATATATCCCCAATATTTAGTGATTGTTTTTTTTGTTAGGGTATTTAAGCAAAAATTATACAACAGCCAAAATTAGCAGTATATGGTAATTGATGTATTTTTTATGTTTCCAATGACATATTTATTTATGTTGTAAAAAAAAATGTATTTGACACAACTTTAAATTTTCAACTATTCCAAAACAATATTAATTAATGTAAGCATCTCAACCTGTAAACAAAATCCAATCTCAAAATTAAAGAATACTGAAAGCAAACGCAGTCAATGTTAATATGAGGCACGTCGTGCGAAAACCGGACTTAATGCATGTGCATTAAGTGTCTTCCCGGATTAGCCTGTGCAGTCCGCACAGGCTAATTCATCCGGGACAGCATTTTCCACATACAGTGGATCTATGTTTAGAAGAGTCTTCCTTGAAACAGAAAATACCATAAAAGCGGAAAGTGCTGTCCCGGATTAGCCTGTGCAGACTGCATATATTTTGATTTCAAATTATGTGTGCATATCAAAATGTATGACCTAAACAATTAGTATACTGACAGGTATGTTGATCCAAACTAAAATTGGCCAACATTAGAATCACAATATCTGATTGTAGATCCTGATGCCATTAGATTATAACAAACTTACAAAAAAAAGTTCTCTTTTATTTTGTAAATATTTAATAATACCAGTATATAATCATTGACCTTCAACATTAACTTACATGTATGTTACAAAATCAAAAATAATTATTTCACAAAAATACTTCAAAATCTATATAAAACAGATGCATTTTTCATATATTTCTTTCAAATATAAAAGCACTGTTCTAAAATTTGACATTTGGTAAACTGTTTTATACATGGGTAATACATAATCATGTTTTGCAAGGTCAATCAGATTTTACAACATTTCAATGATTTTCTTTATCAATATTTGTTTTAAATCAATGTATGACAAAAAGTGTAATATTGATCAGGAAACACAAAGTACAAAAGATGACATTTTATAAAGATTAGCATATTTAACGTGTTCACACAATTGATGGTTGCTGAGGGATTAATAACTATGCCTACTTAGGTCAATCTGGGACAAAGACCATTCAACTTGTCAGTATATGAATGTTTTATATCTCCATCGAACAATTCAGTCCTAGGTTTCGGAATGGCTAAACACATTGCCAATAAAGCTTGTTGTAGGCTCAATTTGTATTACAGTCGAAATGCGATACTACGGATAGTAGCGGGAGACAAGAGTTTGTTCGTAATATCGCATTTTTCGTAGTATCGCATCCTTAGATAATTCCGGAAGTAAAGTAACATTTCGCGTTAATTTGCTGCATGTCGAGGCGATAACATTAATTGATGCACTTAAACTAATTTGACAATACATTTGTTTATGTATTTGCATAATGAAGCAAAAATAAAGTATAAAATTCGGAACAAAATAATGAATTTCGCAAAAACATATTGGTAATCACGTAAGTCCTTAATCATAATCTCACACTGCACACCATTTCATGTGGATTAATATGGTAATTAAACTTGTTAACAACTGTGTTTGTCTATGGTGCCAACAAACTGGCTCGGTGTCTGACTTGGCAGAGGTGTGAAATCTTCGACGAGAAAGTGTGAAAGTCTCCTTCACAATCTTATTCATAGTATCGCGTTAACATTTCATAGCAATCACTATTATGGGACCGAAACATTTGTTCGTAATAACGCATCTTTCGTTCAATCCCGAATTTGAGTATCGCATCTTTTGGTAGTTAAATATATAAGGAAAACCCCGTCATTTCATAGTATCGTGATTCGCAGTATCGCGTTTCAACTGTATATATTGAACCGAAAAAGAAACTTTTGTAAATTAAATGCCAAATTGCCACGGTAACGTAAGAGATGTACACACACGTGGTTATCATAAATACACATGGTTATTGTAAAATCGCCCCACTTTGCAAAATCAACCAGTTAATCCCAGTAGATTCATATGACAAACTTATACAACAAACAGCAGATTTCAGTCAAATCTATACAAATGTTAAAAAATTATCTACATTCAAATTTAGCGAAGGTTTCTTTTTTGGTTCAGTTTACATTTAGTGAAGCCTTATATTATCACAGTCTATCTTGGCTGATCATTAATAACATCTTAATATCTGTAAGATAAAGATTAATACAATCTAACATGTCTTTAATAGCTAAATATCATGATAATGCTAAAAAACTGCTATTTAAAAACATGTTACATATATGCATTGATTAAAACATATTTGTATCAAAGGTGCTGATTAATAAAATCTTTACATATTTTAACCACTGATTAATAACACCACAATGCATTGCTGTTGATTAACAACATCTTATAAGATGATTAACTTTATGCTAGGTCTTCTCATTTAGACCATGCAATATGATTTTACGAAAATATCCTTAAAGGGACCTGTTCACAGATAGGTGGATTACATTATATATAAACAAGCGAAATAACACTCTTCTGACAAAGAAATATATTGGAAATATAGTGTAATTTATGAAAAATAATCCAGTGAAATGGATAAAATTAAAAAGCATTCGTAACACTTTTTGCATTATTTTGGAAAACATGTTTATAAATAACATAGCATTTAAAATTCACGAAATAATCGGTAGTCAGAATAGCCGAGTGGTTACAGCAACAGTTTTTTTTATCCCAGCTAAGGAAAAAAAAAAAAATTTTTTTTTCTTTATATATTTGTTTTTGGTCAGTCCAACTTCTTTAGTTTTTGCAGTTAAGACATTAAATGACATTTTTCAAAAATCTTCGAAAATCTGTCAACATGTCCCTTTAACACACTTTACCTCAAGACGATAAAAACATGATGTGAACATACTTAAAACTAAATTTTAGTCAAAAGTATAACCTATCGAAGTCTTAATAAACATGAACAAAAGATGACTAAATGCAATACTATTAAATGCAATACTATTAAATGATTAAAGCATGAATGATCAACAACTCTTGAAATAGGATACCCACTTAGCAATCAGTAAAATCATTGCTTTTTCAAGTATTTAAATGCATACAATTTGAAAAAAAATAATCTGAAATGATTAAAAACATCCAACTCTGTTACCAAAACAGAATTATCATATCCTCATTATGTACATTTAAAACGAACAAAAATGCAGTACTGGCAAAAAAGTAAGCATCTAAAAATAATCACAACACAGCCTTTATCGAATAAGAAGATATTTATTGTGGGATACTAAAAGGTTAAAGGTCACTGGTGGCGTGACGAGTCGTTGGCAGATTGGAATGTGTCATGGCCGTCCTCGTGACTTGACTGACGTACGATGGTGTTCACGATTTCCTGATGCTCGTTCAGAATCTGTTCAAGCTCGCGTTTACGTTGTTTAGCGTCTTCCTGAAAAAACGCAGAAGAAAACACGGGTGATTTCGATTTTAAAATTTTCCGTCATTGGAACCAATCTTTCTACAATAACTCACAGATCAAGAACAAATTACATAATCAATGATTATGTTACTCACAGGCAAGAACAGAATCCATAATCAATGATTATGTAACTCACACTCAAGAAGAAATTACATAATCAATGAGTATGTCATCAATTATGCTGATTATAGGATACTGGTTGGTCACATGACTTCAACTCAGCTATTTAAGGCCAGAGATTTTAATCTTTAGTTTTCTGACATGGTTGGAAAACTGTCCACTCAAATGACAGAAATAAAAAAGGAAAATAAAAATAAAATTCTATTATAAACACATATTTTCGCAACATGATAATAACAATAATTATCCAATGCTACCTTTGCAATATAAACATGCATATAAAGTCAACATGACTAACGCTGAATTAATATGAGAGGCGTCGTAAGAAAACCGATCTTAATGCACGTGCGTAAAGTGTCGTCCCTGATTAGCCTGTGCAGTCTGCACAGGCTAATCCGGGACGGCACTTTCCGTTTTTATGGTATTTTCTGTTTCAAGGAATTCTCTTCTAACCATAAATCCACTTTAGGCGGAAAGTGCCGTCCTGGATCAGCCTGTGCGGACTGAACAGGCTGAGCCGGGACGTCACTTTACGCACATGTATTAAGCCCGGTTTTCCCACGATGCGCCTCATATAATGTTTCACTGTGTTTTTACATTATAATTGTAAGTTCAAAATGTTTAATATCCATAAGGAATATGCCATCAGTGGAAATTTTTTAATAATTATTTTTACAATATTTGTTTCGTTCCTATATTTTTTATTTAAAAAAAAACAACGGTTGTGGATCCGAGAAACCAAAATTCAACAAACTTCGGCCTAACTGTGAACCATGAATATACCTCCATTTACTGGCACCATAATTATATTATGTAGACCACTGACGAGTAGGACTGACAAGGAGCATTACTATTAATTTGTAATAATATATGTGAAATGGATAAGGAGAACAAGTGCAGACAATATTTAACGACGCATGAGGTTTGTCGTGGGAAAACTGGGCTTAATGCATGTGCGTGAAGTGTTGTCCCGGATCAGCTTGTGCGGAATGGGCTAATCCAGAACAGCACTTTCCGCCTACAGTGGATTTATGTTTAGAAGAGACTTCTTTGAAACAGAAAATACCATAAAAGCATAAAGTGTCATCCTGGATCAGCCTGTGAGGACTGCACCGGGATGACACTATGCACATGCATTAAGCCTGGTTTCCCACGACATGCCTCATATTATTCACATTCAAACATCAATTTACACAATCAATATAATTATCTCCCCTATGCTGGAGGCAGGCGAGGGGGGGGGGGGGGCAGGGAAGAGGCTTTGTAACAGCATGTTTACATGGATATGAGAAGAAAGACATGCAGTGTATGATTATAATGTTCAACACCAACCAACAACATCAAAGCGCAGGCTTTTCATATGGAAGCATGCATAACTACACTATCTTATTGAAAGGGACTTGTTCACAGATTGTCAAAATGACATTTTCCCAACTTTTTGTCACAGATTCAAAAAATAAAAGAACACTGTACACCAGGGAGCGAAATGACACTAATGGCGTAGACTCATTATGAAAATACAGTTTCGTTTATGAATAGTGATCATTTGAAATTGATAAAATTATAAAGCGTTACAAACGCCAAACGATTGAATAATTTGGAATGTTTCTGTTGTTTCCGTTAAATTTTGTAACAACACGTGGATCACTTATATCAAGTATTAAACGCAGGCTTCTTATAACAGTCCGGATGGCCGAGTGGTTACGGCGATAACCTTTTAATCCAAAGGGCACTGGTTCGAGCCCCGATAGGGACAAACTTTTTTCTTTTAATTTCTCTTTTTTAATTCTATTCTTGTTATTATAATGGAGCTCTAGAGTTCCGATGTTTAAATCTAACAATTTAAGGCATTTAATGACACACTTCAAAAAATGTCCCAATCTGTGAACAAGTCCCTTTAAATTGATTCCACATATTCTGCAGTTGGGCAACTTGGCCTGCTAATATTTCCCAATTGCTGTGACTAGCCTGGCATGAAGATTGTAATTTATCTGCAGATATTTTCTCAAAATTCTGGATAAACCACAATTAATGTGTAAATTTATTTTCCATCTGCACACAGATTCTGTCCAGGAATACAGCCATGTTCATTTTCATAATTTCCTGCAAGGAACGTTTTAATAGCAACTTTTTTTAGCCCTTACAAGTCTATTTAATGAGCTCTTATTCATGTTACGGGACATGTTCACAGATTGGCAAATTGAAGATTTTCAAAATTTTGGTAATAGATCTTAAAAAGAAAAATTAATTGTACATATACAAGCGAAATAACACTCCTGAGCATGAAATATATTGGAAATATTGTGTCATTTAAGAATAATCAGATTTGAACAAGATTATAAAATTATAAATTATAAAGCGTTTCAATGCTTTTCCTTGGTATTTAGAAAAACTAACATAGCGTTAAAATTCACTCAAATATTTGTAAGTTCAGATGGCCGAGTGCTTCAGGCAGCAGTCTGTTTTGATCCCGACAATCGCAGGTTTGAGTTCTGCGAAGGCCAAGGGTTTTAACTTACTTCTTTTTCCTTAATACAGACGCTTTACTTTTTACAGTTAAGATATTAAAGAGCAATTTTCAAAAATACCAAAATTTGTGAACAAGTCGCTTGCAGACTTTTTCTTATAAACAAGAGCTGCAACAACATAGCAAAAACTGTTTTTCAATATACAGCAATAGGGTAAAAATGATATTTAAATACATTGAAACATATTACACGACATAACTGACAACAATATGCATTATACCATATTTAAACTACCTTATGTTTTCGAAAAATAATTATATTTTCAGTGTACAAGACTATATATTGAATGAAACCATAGTAAGAGTTTTAAAAACTTGCATGCAAAAATGGTGCTACAAATATTTCACTTAAATCAAATTTATTAACAATAGGGAAATAATTTGTGAAAACAACTGTTGCTCCCTACAAAACTTTTAATGGTAAGGGTGTTTTAATTGTAAATTAGTATCTGACCAAAAAACATAGTGTCGTCACGGATCATCCTGTGCAGTCTGCATAGGCTAATACAGGACGTCACTTCCCGCCCTCAGTGGAATAATGTTTAGAAGATACTTCCTTGAAACAGAAAATACCATAAAGCGGAAAGTGTTGTCCCCGACCAGCCTGTGCGGACTGCACTAGCTGATCCTGGATGACGCTTGACATCATGCATTCAACCCAATTTTCCCACGACACACCATTTTATGATGGTTTGCTCTGGAACTGAATATACTACAGACTGCGCTTTGTAAGCCAGGGGTGTGGAATTCCAATGCCCAACTTGTCCAACGCTGGTAATTTTACTGTCTGACAAGTAAGTTTTTTCTGTCTACTTGTCCACGGACAAGTACAATTTCAGGGTGTGAAAATGATGTTAAAGTTGAAAGTTGATAATCATAATATTATTATATTCTTATACATTTGAACAACAAATTGTCCTTTATTTACCATTGAATGAAAACATGTATCAGTAAGGCCTGGGATGAAAACAATATTTTATTTGGACAAGTGACTGTTGCATGCGGACAAGTAGATTTTGGAAATAAACTCGTCCATGGAAAAGTAAACAATTTTGGTATTTCCACACCCCTGTAAGCATTCCTATTACCAAATGCAATCTATATGCAATTAGATACTGCAAGTGTCTTAGCAATATGCAGCAAGTGCAAAGGTTCCATTTTCAAGATAAAGTAGAATTTACCCATCATAATTATATCTTCTTCTTTGTATATACATTCATACATGTATAACGTAAAATGTACATATGACAACATTATAACTAATGGAAATGCAATTGTAAAAAATGGTTGTAAAATAAAAAAAAATTAAACAAGAAGAAACAAACAACAACAACAACAAAGAACACCTGAATTAGTAATGTTACAATAAATAACAACCATAAATAATGTAACAATAAATAAAACCATGCCATAACATGTAATATTATTAATGCAGGTGTTTTGTATAAGTTTTGAGGTCACAAATGTCAAGGTCATGCTTTCAGGCATCAGGGTCCACAATCAGGGATGCCACTGAAATTCCAAAACTAAATTCCCTGATGTTTCCCTGATTTTTCCCTGACTGAAATTTGATTTTCCATGACATTTATTGTCAAATTACCGGTAAAATAAGTGCAAAGTGGTGATAGTGTACATAAATATATTACCACTATTTGCCTTTTTTAGCCCTTTTTACTATTGTAAACATCGTATTCTAAACAAATCTGGTTATTTTACTGGTTTATTATTGAAACATTTATTAAATTCTAGATTTCACTACTTCATTTTGGATTTGTTCTAACACTTTTGTCAAATTCCCTGAATTTTCCCTGATTTTTGCCAAATTTTCAAATTCCCTGATTTTTCCCTGCAGGAATTTTTTTTCACACTTTTTCCCTGTTTTGCCTGAGAGTCAATTGCCACCCTGACAATTATAAAGCTCCTTAATAAGTACATTTCTTAAATTTACAAGATTCCTAGTCAATATTACTGTCATAAAAATTGAACATATTGTATATGTAGGTTTGCATTACACTGAATACAAACAAATGCAATGTTTTACATTGAAACGTTGATCTGATATATTCACATATAGCCGCAGTCCATTGAATAAAATTCAATACATTGTAAATTGGCAAAAAATCTAATGAACGTTAATGGTATTTATTTCACTGAAAACTATTTCTTATTTACGAAAGGCATTTTATAATGTCTATGTTCAAAAACACGTGGTACAAACGGAATAGACAACAATGCTGATTTACTCCAGAGGCATCACCAGCTACCGCATACAGAAACTATATGATCAAAAGTTACCAAAACATTATTATTTTACCAATTTCAATGCAGTTCCAGTTAGGCGTAAAAAAAATATGTTTGTTTCAGGTAACCCGACCTACCCTAAAATATGCCCCGACCCTAGAAAATTTTATTGGGTTTGTCAGATTGATTTTTGTTTTATTTACCTTTTTCAATAATTAAATGTGTTTTGGATAAATAAGTGTTTTGTTTTGATAGTATCCACTTATAAACAATGTTTAAGGATAGTACTGATATGTTTTGAATATATATTCAGTTTTAGAATCTTCAAGTTGACCATTTATCCAAAAAAAAAAAAAATTCAGACCTACCTACCCTAATTTTTTTGGGCATGTTACATGAAACAAACATGTGGCGTGTCGTGAGAAAACCGGTCTTAATGCATGTGCGTAAAGTGTCGTCCCGGATCAGCCTGATGCAGTCCGCACAGGCTGATCAAGGACGGCACTTTCTGCCTCTAGTGTATTTATGGTTAGAAGAGACTTCCTTGAAACAGAAAATACCATAAAAGCGGAAAGTGCTGTCCCGGATTAGCCTGTGCGGACTGCACAGGCTAATCCGGGATGACACTTTACGCACATGCATTAAGTCCGGTTTTCCCACGACACGCCACATATTTTTTTTTACGCCTTAAGATTTTCGTTAAGGTGCTTTTGGAATACCAGCCCTGGACGGTGTAAATTAGATGTGTCAACGCACCTGCCTTCCGGGGTCCAAGGTTGGTATTTAAAAACATTGCAAGTTACATTTCTACTCAAGACAAGTTTGTTTGTTTGATTGTTTGTTTGGGTTTTCGCCTGCGGTCAGTTAACCTACTCACACTTTTCCTGGGCAAGCTTAGCCGATCTTAGCAGTTTACCAGTACTATTAGTGCACATACTTATGCCAGTAACTGACAACTGCCCTAATTGAATTAGAGGTAGGAAGAGAATGGCCATGGAAATAATTTCATGACAATCACCACACAAGTTATGTGGCCGGGCTGGGATTCCAACTCACAATCCCTGGATTGACAGTCCAGCGCTCTACCAACTGAGCTAGCTGGGACTTAAGACAACATTGTATTCGAAATTGTATTCAGTATTTTAACAGTAAGTTATCTTTAAATAAAACTGTTTTTATCTAATATATTTTTGCTTACTATTATTTTTGTTTATTATATTTAATACATTTTTGTGATATTTTAAAGTAATTATAGCAACACTTTTTCTTAAAGCTTAAAAATTGACTTCAGAATGAAAGGAAAATTTGTGATGCTTTGTAAATGTGGCAAAAGCGTTTAAACATCTGTTACTGATAGTTTTTGTTTAATTTAAACATATCTAACATCAGCTTCCAGTATTCAGCAGAAACTACCTGATTTCTGCAAAACTATTTTCAGCTCTGCCAGATAGTTCCAATTGAAATAATATGATCTAGATAAGATACCATGATAAGAAACCATAAACTTTAATGTGATAGAAAAAAATATGGGAATACGTCAGAAAATACAGCAAATGGTTCTTATTAAGCCACTGAAACATGCCTGGAATGCACAAAGTCTGAATGCTGGCCCTGAGTCATAGATTTGGGCCCAAAACATAAATGTGGCGCGTCGTGAGAAAACCGGTCTTAATGCATGTGCGTAAAGTGTCGTCCCGGATTAGCCTGCGCAGTCCGCACAGGCTAATCCAGGACTGCACTTTCCGCTTTTATGGTATTTTCTGTTTCAAGGTAGTCTCTTCTAAACATAAATCCTCTGTCGGCGGAAAGTGACGTCCTGGATTAGCCTGTGCGGACTGCACAGGCTAATCTGGGACGACACTTTACGCACATGCATTAGGTCCGGTTTACACACGACGCGGCTCAAATTGTGTGTTTCAGGCAACAGTCACAAAAATGTTAGGTAGGGTTGGGACTGAGTTATTTATTTTTTTTTACTTTTTTTTAAATACATATTTTGGTCAAGAAAGAAAGAAAATTATATAAAATCTGACGATTATGGATTTCACAGAAAACATTCGTTGCTTAAAACTTTAGGGTCAGGGGGTTTTCGCTAGGTAGGGTCGGGTTGGCCCGAAACACAGAATTTTTTGTTGGCCTTACCTGAAGGAATTACAAAAAGGTATGCTTTTTACCAATACTGCTTTTGTCTTTACAGAGTAATAATAAAGCTCAAGCATAGTAATGCAAGGGAAGTTTTTGTTCTCCTGAATTTCATACAATTCATACTGAAATATTGTCACCTATACTGTTCCTGGATAATGAACTGACCGTAAAAACTGACATGCTGCTTACTAGATTTTGGGTTAAAACATCTAGCTGCTAATAACAACTGGTAACAATTCTTGAATAATTCTAATCAAGTTATTATTTGCAAAGAGTACAAATTCTGACATTTCACAGTTACTCTCAACCACTTTAAACATGGAAAGAATAGTTAAAAGACAGACCGATCATGTGACCAATGACTGGTCTACTATGCGAACATAACAAATAACACCTAATACACCTAAATGTTAGTAAAACTGTATTGGCCCAAACCCTTTACAAAATTACCCAAAATTACCCTTATGTACCAGTAAATGTATCTATGCTTAAGAGCGACTATAACACTTTTATATACAAAATTTATATATTTTACAACACCATGCAAAGAAAGAAAATCTGGGTAACAGTTTCTATGGATACAACTGTTGCTTCAAAAAGCATGTCGCTATGGCAACATGTGCATACAGGCAACACCATGCTGTTAGAAGAAAGGCATTGTTAGAACTATAAGTATATAGGGATTCCTGGACTGGTTGCTAAGGACATCTTGTTGCTATGGCAACCAAGTTGCTATGGCAATACCTGCAAAGAGGCAACCCTGGCTTCTGATTCCTTCAATTTCTCAAGGTCTCCTGTCGGCTCTAAAATACATACATGACTTACTTTCATACAATTTATTCCATAAGGTTGAAAATATAGTCATTTCAATACTAAGCATTATAAAGTCTGCATGGGGAAACCTTATTCTTCATGCTGCAAAGTTGAAAAGTGATAAACAAGCTGAATAATGATGTTACTGGACATGTGTCCATAGGACACGGATGCCCCCACATTCCCCAGATTGTAACAAAACTCTGCTGATGTCGGAAAAAATGCACCAAAATACCCAGGTGCACAAGTTCACATGTTGATTAATATGTTTATAAAGTTTAATGACTCTAGCATTAATACTTTTTGAGTTACACGCAACACAAGTCAAAAAATGTATTTTTTTTTATAAAAAGGGCCATAACTCCGCTCATGTCGAACAAAACTGCACCACAATACCCAGGTGCACAAGTTCACATGCTGATTAATATGTTTATAAAGTTTCACAACTCTAGCAGTAACACCTTTGGAGTTAGGTGCGCCACAAGTCCAAAAATGTAATGTTTTGCTAAAAAAGGGCAATAACTCTGCTGATGTCAGAAAAAACTGCACCAAAATACCCAGGTGCACAAGCCCCAATGCAGATTAATGTGCTTATAAAGTTTCATCACTCTAGCAGTTATACTTTTTGAGTTACGCACGACACAAAAATCCGGCGGACTGACAGACAAGGGCAAATCTATATCCCCCCCCCCCTCTAAAGTGGGGGCATAAAAATGACTAACTAATGAAATACATAAAATGCAAAATAGCACCTAGTTCTTCATATTAAATTATTTCTCATTTGTGACAAAAACAAGCTCTATTACATAGATTTCTTGAAAGTGTGAGAAATGCCACTTAAAACAAATGATATATATGGAGGAACAATCTTTGAATGAAGAATGAAAAACATACTACATTTATTTCCTGCATTATTTATTTATTTATTTTATTCAAACCTGACTAAAATGTTAGACAATGGCTGCTACACATAAATTGGAACATTGACGTTTTTTTTTAATTCAGATCGATTACAATCATGCCACCCTAATGACTAAAGCACAGAAATATTACACCACAAAACATGGAACAATATTTCATTATTAACTAAACCAGTGACTACAAATTAATGTTAAGCTAACAAGAACAATTTAACAAGAAGAACATACAGCTCTGAGATCCATGACTTATAAAGCTACCTTTAATCAACAAACAAATGAGGGGCGTCGTGGTAAAACCGGTCTTAATGCACGTGCGTAAAGTGCCGTCCCGGATTAGCCTGTGCAGTCCGCACAGTTTAATCCGGGATGGCACTTTCCGCCTACAGTGGATTTATGTTTAGAAGAGACTTCCTTGAAACAGAAAATACCATAAAAGCGGAAAGTGTCGTCCCAGATTAGCCTGTGCGGACTGCACAGGCTTATCTGGGATGACACTTTATGCACATGCATTAAGACCGGTTTTCCCACGACACGCCACATATTATGTATAGTCTGTGCAAGGTTTGGTAAAAACCAGCTCCAATGAAATCCATTGAAATCTCTCTGTTCATACCGGCAATGCATTCAATGTAGCTATATGTACTTAACTCCAGTGCTTAAATGAATCTCTCTGTTCATACCGGCAATGCATTCAATGTAGCTATATGTACTTAACTCCAGTGCTTAAATGAATCTCTCTGTTCATACCGGCAATGCATTCAATGTAGCTATATGTACTTAACTCCAGTGCTTAAATGAATCTCTCTGTTCATACCGGCAATGCATTCAATGTAGCTATATGTACTTAACTCCAGTGCTTAAATGAATCTCTCTGTTCATACCGGCAATGCATTCAATGTAGCTATATGTACTTAACTCCAGTGCTTAAATGAATCTCTCTGTTCATACCGGCAATGCATTCAATGTAGCTATATGTACTTAACTCCAGTGCTTAAATGAATCTCTCTGTTCATACCGGCAATGCATTCAATGTAGCTATATGTACTTAACTCCAGTGCTTAAATGAATCTCTCTGTTCATACCGGCAATGCATTCAATGTAGCTATATGTACTTAACTCCAGTGCTTAAATGAATCTCTCTGTTCATACCGGCAATGCATTCAATGTAGCTATATGTACTTAACTCCAGTGCTTAAATGAATCTCTCTGTTCATACCGGCAATGCATTCAATGTAGCTATATGTACTTAACTCCAGTGCTTAAATGAATCTCTCTGTTCATGCCGGCAATGCATTCAATGTAGCTATATGTACTTAACTCCAGTGCTTAAATGAATCTCTCTGTTCATACCGGCAATGCATTCAATGTAGCTATATGTACTTAACTCCAGTGCTTAAATGAATCTCTCTGTTCATACCGGCAATGCATTCAATGTAGCTATATGTACTTAACTCCAGTGCTTAAATGAATCTCTCTGTTCATGCCGGCAATGCATTCAATGTAGCTATATGTACTTAACTCCAGTGCTTAAATGAATCTCTCTGTTCATGCCGGCAATGCATTCAATGTAGCTATATGTACTTAACTCCAGTGCTTAAATGAATCTCTCTGTTCATACCGGCAATGCATTCAATGTAGCTATATGTACTTAACTCCAGTGCTTAAATGAATCTCTCTGTTCATACCGGCAATGCATTCAATGTAGCTATATGTACTTAACTCCAGTGCTTAAATGAATCTCTCTGTTCATACCGGCAATGCATTCAATGTAGCTATATGTACTTAACTCCAGTGCTTAAATGAATCTCTCTGTTCATACCGGCAATGCATTCAATGTAGCTATATGTACTTAACTCCAGTGCTTAAGTGCAGTATTTTATGAGTCTATTGATAATTGTTATCACGTTTTAATAATATCATAATCCTTGTCATTTAATGTTGATGGCTCTTTGCAAAACTAATAATGTTAATAACTCATTTAATTCTTACAATTTTATTATTATTTTTATAAATGGGTTAATATATTTACAAGTTAGTTATCATTTTCATATATGAATTATACATCATGTTTTGACAAAAAAGTTATAAAAAAAATAAAAAAAATTAACAAATAAGTTACTTTTACATACAAAGTTAATATTTTCAAGTTCAAGTTATTAATGTAAAAAATAATTTATTTTTTACATTAGTTATCACTTTTACATACGAGTTAATATTTTAACAAATGAGTATTTATTTTAACATTAAGGTATCATTTTTACAAATGATTTATCATTTTCACATCAGTTATAACTCTTCCATAATTATGTGTTATCACACATTTGTCCTGAAACAAATTATTACTCCGTCCTTACCCGAATCATCAATGTATATTTCCTGCCTTTTGCCATCTTCCGTCTCCAAATCAAGTCTGATCATTCCGTTACCAACAGTCTCCTTCTGCGGAGAATCCATCACCGGACTGTTTGTGGTAATTCGCACTGACCGCCCAGTGCTCGGACCAGACTGATGCGCAGTGGCCTCTGTGTCCCTCGCGGACTGGTTGTGGGTTCGATCCTCGCCGGTCCCCACCTGGTACCCTTCTGCGCGCAACTCCAAGGGCCCGCCGACTGTCACTGAGGTGATATGCCTCGGGGATGCAGCATTATAGGACCGGTCTGAAAAATATATATTAATAGACTTTAGAATAAATTAAAACGAGAAAAATGCCGAAACCGCATTAAAGCCTAATTTTTTATTTTGCCGATGAGGCTACATGTACAAGTCAATGTTGGTGAAGAAGAATGGGAGTTTCATGTCGATGATCTAAAATGTATGCAGTAAAGTTTCATCAAGATTGATCAAGAACTTCAGAAAATACGACAGGAATACACAACTTTAAAAGAAATTATATTTTTAGCTCTAATGGCCATATTGTGCAGTGAGGTGGAACCATTTGAATAAGTTTGATAGAGGACCACTGAACGAACAGTGGTGAGAAATTAATTGAAAATATAGCCATAGGTCTAGAAGAAATTGGTGTTGAGACATAGTTATATTTTTAGCTCTGGTGGCCATCTTGTGCAGTGAAGCGAAACCATTTTCACGTTTCTTAGAGGACCATCCAAGGAACATTTCTGTAAAGTTTCATGAAGATTGACCAAGAACTTTTGAAAATATGACAGGAAAAGAAAACTTTAACGCAAATTCTATTTTTAGCTCTAGTGGCCATTTTGTGCAGTGAAGCAGAACTATTTGAATAAGTTTGGTAGAGTGTAAAGTTTCATCAAGATTGATCAAGAACTTTAGAAAATATGACAGGAATACAAAACTTTAACGCAAATTATATTTTTAGCTCTAAAATTAGTTGAAAATCTAGCCATAGGTTTAGAAGAAAATGGCATTGAGACATAATTCTATTTTTAGCTCTGGTGGCCATCTTGTGCAGCGAAGCAGAACCATTTTCAGGTTTGGAAGAGGACCATTTAAGGAACATTTCTGTAAAGTTTCATGAAGATTGACCAAGAACTTTTGAAAATATGACACGAATACGAAACTTTAACGCAAATTTTACTCTTGTGGCCATTTTGTGCGGTAAGGCAGAACCATATGAATAAGTTTGGTAGAGGAACACTAAACAAACATTTGAGTAAAATTATTTGAAAATCTAGCCACAAGTTTAGAAGAAAATGGCGTTTAGACATAATTCTATTTTTAGCTCTGGCGGCAAGCTTGTGCAATGAAGTGGAACCATTTTTACAGGTTTGGTAGAGGACCATCTAAGGAATATTTCTGTAAAATGTCATGATGATTGACCAAGAACTTTTGACAATATGACAGGTATACAAGACTTTAATGCAAATTCTATTTTTAGCTTTAGTGGCCATTTTGTGCAGTGAGGCGGAACCATTTGAATAAGCTTCGTAGAGGAACACTAAAAAAACATTTGTGTAAAATTATTTGAAAATCTAGCCATAGGATTAGAAGAAAATGGTGTTTAGACATATTTCTATTTTTAGCTCTGGTGGCCATCTTGTGCAGTGAAGCGGAACCATTTTCACAGGTTTGGCAGAGGACCATCCAAGGAACATTTCTGTATAGTTTCATGAAGATTGACCAAGAACTTTTGAAAATGACAGTAATTCGAAACTTTAACGCAAAATGTTAACGACATCGCAACGCCCGCCCAACTGCCCGCCCAACCGACCAGTTTTCGCAAATCTATAAGCTGAGATTTTTCGTTGAAAAATCAGGCTAATAAATTATTTATAAGAAAAGTTTTAGTTCGCACACCTGGGCCTATTTCCATAAAACACGTATGCAAAATAAAAATACATGCATTTCTAAAAATCTTAAAATTCCTAATGTCTGTGTTTGTTCAATTAATCGTAAAATGTAAATAAAAAACATTTATTCTACTAAAGAATGTACAGGACTACAGGTATCATATTTTTTACTACCAAATCCTTTTACTATGAATTCATGAAATACACAATTTATAATCAAGTGTTTTAAGGTCAGGACTGTACTTGGGAGCTATAGACTGCTTATCATGGAATATGAGAATTATTAGTAAAACTACCTGTTACCTATGCAGTTTTAAAGCATGAAAACTGTTGAATTTACACTCGATTAATCCTATACAGCGAACAAGTAGGTAAATTTATTCATTATGAAAATTCAATGAAAGGTTACCAAATATTTATTTTACTGATAAAATATAATCCTTACTAAAAACATTCCAAACTTAATAAAACTAAAATTTATAAGTGAAAATTCTTCCTTCACCCACTGGTACTGTGTCACGAATTGTAATGCACACTATAATTATTTCTGCTTTCACCCACTGGCACTGTGTCATAAAATGCATTGTACACTATTGTTTCTGCTTTCACCCAATGGCACTGTGTCATAAGATGCATTGTACACTATTGTTTCTGCTTTCAACCAATGGCACTGTGTCACAAATTGTACTGCACACTATCGTTTCTGCTTTCACCCAATGGCACTTTGTCACAAATTGTACTGCACACGATTGTTTCTGCTTTCACCCAATGGCACTGTGTCACAAAATGTACTGTACACTATTGTTTCTGCTTTCACCCAATGGCACTTTGTCACAAATTGTACTGCACACTGTTGTTTCTGCTTTCACCCAATGGCACTGTGTCACAAAATGTATTGCACCGATTTTATTGACCTGGCGCTCATTAATCTCCGGTAGCGCTCGACTGTTCCTGCGTCAGGAAGGATAGCTCGGTGGATAGTGTTTTAGACTTTGAATCACAATGACTGGTTCGAATCCTGCCAAAATCTTCAATATTACTTATTCTCATGACATTTTTTTTCATTACTTTTTTTTCCTATTTTTTATTTGTACACTGCAGATCCGTTATATCACAATTCGCGGGGTCCATGGACCGCAATTGCGATATAACTTGTCAGGTCATTCATGTACATATAGATATACATGTATACACTGGCATATTTTCACGATCTCCAAACATAAACGTAATTAACGCACCTTTTTCATTGTTGTTAACATCCACAATGTGTTATATCCATATGCAAAATATTCCATTCGTATATAAAAATATAAAATTATTCCTAATAATTAATTTCAAATTGCGAAAAATAAATTCCAAATCCCAAATGCCCTATATGAATTTTACTGTTCACATGACGTAAACACGATTTCTTTTAAAATTAAACTGCACATGTATTTCATGTAAATCCGTAGTTCTGCTAGAAAAGCGCGCGAAAATTACGTTGACATGTACAACGTCACGTCATCCGCATGGAAAGCGTGGGTGTATTGATTGTCGTATAAAAACTTTGTAGCGCAGAGAACATTGAGATCTTTACTTTTGTATAAAAGTTTTGTAGCGCATAACAACAAAATATGGTATCTATATAGCGAACGATGTGCAGTTAGCATTTCCTCTTAAACAAAAAAGAAACAGTTACGCCATATTGATAATGTTCTTGTCGTTCAGATAGGTCAGTATTGATCTATGACATACAGTAACTGTGTACACCCTCCATGTGGACGGTGTGTAATACGCCTGCTAATTAAAGTGACAGCAGTGAGAGGACGTTGTCATGGGTGGCACGCGCGATGTAAGCTGATGACGTCAAACTGTTACACTTTTATGTTGAGCGGGTCGGGTTATTGTTTGTTGCACTACAAGAGTGTGAATGAAAGGTAGTGATGTAGGCGCAAAAATCCGGACCAAACTGGATTTCTTTATGAATGTCGTGTAATAGTAAAATATTGAAGTACATGAAAAAATCAGGATCCATGGCCGATTCGCGATATATTGGATATCGCGAACTAAAGGATCGCAATATAAAGTATCTGCAGTGTATTAGTTTAATTATTTTATTTATATAAAAATGCATTCACAAAGTCTCTATTTCTGTTTTTGTGTCAGAATCGAGGTTGATAATGAGATTCCGTGTTTCAACGTCAACAAAACGATCAAATAAATAAATAAAATTAAATAAATTAATTGAATAAATTAAAAGTGCCTGTTCTGGGATTCGAACCCAAAACAGCATGCTTACAAACTTTGCATACTTACCCCTGCACTTCAGTATCAACTGTTACATAGCAAGGATTCAATCAATACACATTCATGTCTGTGTCTCCTATCTGGGTTAGTAGATTTACGAAAATACATGGAATATTCACGAGTGCCTGGACAAAAAAATCGCACAATACTGCACAGTATTGTTTCTGCTTTCAACCACTTGCATAGGTTCGCAAATTGTTCTGCACATTATTGTTTCCATGTTTTGTTTATGATATCCCTAATGAAAAACTTTAAGGTAAGCAAGTCTTGGTAAAGGTTTCATGCAGTCTTCAACTTGTGTTAACGTTTGCTTGAATATTGACTGATTCTAAGCCAAGTGCGAGGTTTGGCACACCTTTTAACTGGTATAAGCCCCCAGTGCTTTGCACTGACCATTCCAAGGCAGTGTGCCCTGTTTAATAATTGTGATTTTTTCTGTTTCGTGTGTGTGTGTGTATTTCAAAGTCTATGAGGTCTTTCTGCGCTAAAGTTGCAGTATGTGCTATTTCCAGCTATTTATTTTTTACTGAAATATTTTTATTTTTGGTGTGGTCTTGTGATGTTGGGGGAAACCGGAGTACCCGGAGGAACCCCACTTGTCTGGTATGGTGACCACCAACCAAACTCACGTGCCCCAAGTAGGAATTGAACCCGGGCAGCCAAGGTGAGAAGCGAGTATGCCAACCACAGCGCTAGCCGGAAAGCCTCTCTATTTTATGGTTTCTATGCTGCACTTATACTGTATAGGCAATTTGTCAATTGCATAATAAGTTGAGTTGGGTAAAGTAGTTTCTGAGACTACCGCTGTTGCAGCCGGAATTTCATTATCTTTTATCTTTTCTGATATCATACCGGTAGTTCTCTTCAAATAAAATTGTTTGAGTAACAAATGTGGCGTGTCGTGGGAAAACTGGGCTTTATGCATGTACGTAATGTGTCGTCCCGCATTAGCCTGTGCAGTCCGCACAGGATAATCCGGGACAACACTTTCCTCCTACAGTAAATTTATGTTTAGAAGAGACTTCCTTGCAACAGAAATTACCATTAAAGCGGAAAGTGTTGTCCTGGATTAGCCTGTGCGGACTGCACAGGCTAATCCGGGATGACACTTTACGCACATTCATTAAGCCCGGTTTTCCCATGACACAGCTCAAATATATTTACAGCCTAAAAGATTTGCAACCAACATTAATTGCCATCTGCAAATTTAATGTGATTTCAAACATAAGTTCATTTAAAATGCAACTTCAGCAATTTTTTTTGTATACTCTTCAGCTGTTTAATAAAACAAGAGCACCGCCTACGAGTGCTGGACGCTTGACTTTCTCGTATTTTATATTATTCTGGCCTTTTGTTAATAGAATGGGTTAACCACTTAACCAAAGCAGACACAGACGACTGATCGAAGGCAATAACTTGACTTTTTTTCTTCGAAAAATCGAGCTAATAAGTAATTAGGAAAGCTTTTCTATTTTTGCAACAAAATTGTTCATTAAATAAAATCACATGAACATAAATGACTAAGAGGTCACAAAATGGCTAATTATTAATGACATCTACATTTAATGGCAATCAATTTTTTTTCAAGAATTACTTAGTGGGAAAGGATGGGTTTAGATTTACAATGCCTCACTGTATTTTGCAGTAAAACAGAAATGAGCCTATACAACTTGCTGATTTCATCTAAGTTTATCTAGTGCTCTGCATTTCTAGATAACCAATTAAAAGAGATAAAATCAACAAGAAACTTTATTAAACGCATTATAAAGTGGTTTCTAATCATCAACAAAGATTTGAGGCATGTCGTGGGAATCACAGGCTTAATGCTTGTGCGTAAAGTGTCGTCCTGGATGAGCCTGTGCAGTCCGCACAGGCTAATCCAGGATGGCACTTTCCGCCTATATTGGATTTATGTTTAGAATAAACTTCCTTGAAACAGAAAATACCATAAAAGCGAAAAGTGCCATCCTGGATTTGCCTGTGTGGACTGTACAGGCTGATCCAGGATGACACTTTACCCACATGCATCAAGCCCGGGTTTCCCACCACACGCCTCATTTATTGTAGTTGATCCTCCAGACACTTTTGTACTTTACACTTTGTCATTAAGGCTAGGGTTTGTTGATTTTTAGTTTCTCGGATTCCCCGACCTGATTTTGTTGAACATGCAAACAAAATAAAAAACGGACCACAACCAATATTCCAAAATATTGAACCCTAAAACGATACAAATCTTTTTCTTTTAACAGCAACCCAGTATCCTTTTGTCATTAAGAGTGTCTTCAACTCACATAATAATGTAAATATATATCAGGCATGTCGTGGAAAAAATGGGCTTAATGCAAGTGCGTAAAGTGTCATCCCCAATCAGCCTGTGCAGACCGCACAGGCTGATGCGGGACGGCACTTTACGCTTTTATGGTATTTTCTGTTTCAAAGAAGTGTCTTCTAAACATAAATCCACTGTAGGCGGAAAGTGCCGTCCCGGTCAGCCTGTGCGTACTGCATAGGTTTATCTGGGATGACACTTTACATTGCATTAAGCCTGGTTTTCCCACGACATGCCTATGAATCAATCCAATGTAAAAATGTCAGAGAAATAAAAACAAAAACTTGGCCTAAGCTGCATAGTTTACATTTGCAATAACATTTTTTTTTTTTTTCTTCTTACATTTTCATCTGAACATAATAATGCTACTCAAAAATCTAAACATAATATTGCTACTCAAAAAATATTTTAAAATACATCTGTCATTGTGTAGAAATTTCCAAAAAATACTGTTCACAATTAAGGGCTGCAGCAAAATACCAATACATACATTTTTGATTTATGCAATATATGATTTTCCATATAGTATTAAAATTCAATATCTGTCAAAATCAATGCTATATTAATCAATTATAAATTACAAAAACACCTTATAAATAGTCATTCTATATTTATAGCATAAAAATGGGATAACAATGTCATGAGCCTCGATAAAGTAGCCATGTTGATTTTCCAAACGAAACAAGAAATAACAAATTGTGTTTGATTCTGATGCAAATTTGTTATTTTTAATCAATATCAAGATAAGTTATGTTATTTGTAATATATCGCCATTATACTTTGGATATATTCCAAGATATTGCCATAGTGTTCCAGCCCTAGTTAATATGCCCCTTTAACCGGATTATTTGAAAAATCGGGCAATGCAAGGCCTACGTAAAACAAAAACAACGTAGACTGACATGACTTTTTTGTACAACTTTTGGCTGCACAACATTTTTATGTTTATAATATAACATCTGATATTTGAAACCATCCAAATTTCAAATAGCACTACGAAGAAATCTGGCGAAATCTGGCACTAGACTTCAAATTTTCTATTGGCAATGTTTACACTTTGAAACAAATACAACCTGTTAAAGTGTTTATATCTGTCATGCCAATGATATTCAAGTAGTGTTTTTGTTGTTGCTGCTATTGTATTGTTTTGTGGTTATTTTCACATTTAAGACAAGGCGCTCAGTCAGACCTTTAAAAATGTTATTCTTTCTTACGTAATAAAACTACACAAGTTTTAAAATGAAAATTATATTATTTGATAGATTTGTTTGACAAACAGTTACCCTAACAATTTATTTTTAACTGATAATCTACAAGTTATTCACAGGAAATAAAAGTCGTCCCGGGTTAGCCTGTGCAGTCCGAACAAGCTAATCCAGGACAGCACTTTCCGCCTACAGTTTATTTATGTTTAGACGAAACTTTCTTGAAACAGAAAATACTATACAAGCAGAAACTGTCGTCCTAGATTAGCCTGTGCAGACTGCACAGGCTAATCCGGGACGACACTTTACGCACATGCATTAAGTCTGATTTTCCCACGACGCGCCTCAAATATATCACTTGCAAAACATCCAGAACAAATTTCAGGCAAAACTTCTTTTCATTATCAATAGCTGTAAATAAAGTAAAAGAAATTTTAGCAATCTTTTCTTTGAGCCTGTCCCCTAAAATGCCAAGTCTAGTATTAATATTTATATTAAACTGTATCAAGTCCTTAGCAAATACAGTCTTGCAATACTTGAAGAAATGAAGGATACTACGAATAAGGCAGCCAGTCCCTTCCGTTTTCCTTATGTTAACTACAAAAAGATGCAATACTACAAATTTGTGATACTATGAAAGATGCGTTACTACGAATAAATTTTCCCGTTAAAGCGATACCACGAATCATATTGTCACGGAGACTGTTCACACTTTCTCAACAAAGATTTCACACCACTGCGCAGTCAGACAGTTCGCCAGTTTGCACCATGGACAAAGCGTTTGACTAAATGACTTTCGTATTTGCCAATAATATGTAATTGCAAATTCGATAACTGTGCGTGGATTTTATACTGTTCAGAATCTTTACGTTACCAGCCAGAACTATACATTTTCCAAAACGCATGCACAAAGTCATACCAAAATAGCATAATTATCACAACAGAACAGCCAGACAGTTAAAGAAACCTCTTCTTGACGTTTTAGTCGTCTTACTCACCAGACCATGAACAAATTATGCCAGCTGTCACTTTGTATCACATTAAGAAATTACCATGCACAGGTTTATTACGTAAAACTGTAAAACAATGAAGACTGCTTCTTGTAATATAGATAATAAACCCGCTACCTGTCAGAGTACAACTTCTTACTACTTTCAAGCTATATCGAGCTTTATCTTTGGCCCACCGTACACAAATATTGTCTGACAGATGACTATGGAGAAAAAGAATAACATGTGAATCTAGGTAGATAAAAATTATCTAAATGAGGTATCGGAATATATTTGTGCATGGTTTTCTGTCGGTGTTTTTAGAAGGTTATATTGTATGTTTAGCCTCTCTTTTACTATTATAAAATTCACATTCCCATCTGCACTGTTATTAATACCTACACATCAAAACATAAACCATTGTTTATTAGCCAATAAACAATGATAGTGTGAACATTATTTTTGAATTAATCTGTGTTGTAAGGTCTTGCAACAACACTTAAAACTTGTCATTAATCCTCTGTAATAAACGTTGGGCTTGGAAAATATATGCCCCTTTAATAAACGTTGGACTTGGAAAATATATGCCCCTTTAATAAATGTTGGACTTGGGAAATATATGCCCCTTTAATAAACGTTGGACTTGGAAAATATATGCCCCTTTAATAAACGTTGGACTTGGGAAATATATGCCCCTTTAATAAACGTTGGACTTGGAAAATATATGACCCTTTAATAAGCGTTGGACTTGGAAAATATATGCCAAGGCCTTAGCGATAACATGAGATAACATAAACAATTTATTGGCAATTTCAAAATGTTAGCGTTTTTATACAGCCAAAAATAAACAGCGATAAAACAATACACATAGCAATCTTCTTGGAGAACGTGTTATCTAAACTGCGCTCAAAAAATGTGGTTCACGTCTATAGTTAGCATAAGAATAAAGCATGTCTGTCATAATTTCAATGTAAACAAATTGAGAGGCTTTAACATCAAGGAAACAATAAGAACATTTAAAATGAATCAATAACATTTGCAATTAAACGAAAGCAAGATTAACATCATTGTTATTTTTATATAAAAAATTGCAATATTTCTTTTGCACATTAGCAAGTAAGGAATTTGGAAAATTTGACAGTTTATATAAAACATTCTCAGCAGTATTCTCAGCAAAATGTGTTTCCACCTGTACTACAAAGTACTACAAAACAATCTGCTTTTACTGTCGGTTCACAGAAAACGTATTTATCCTTTTTTCAGGAACTATCGTTGCTTCATCAACAAAAGTACATTAAAATTCTAATAACGTTTTCAGTCAGTTTAATAAATGTTTCCACCTGTACTACAAAAAAATCTGCTTTTACTGTCGGTTCACAGAAAACGTATTTATCCTTATTTTAGGAACTCTCATTGCTTCATCTACAACAGTACATTAAAATTCTAAAAACGTTTTCAGTCAGTTTAATAAATTGCAACAGAGACAATGGCATAAAAATTAAATTCAAAGTAAATTACTTTAAATGCATATGAATGCAAAATCCTGAAAAAGAGAAACTGTTAAAATATTATCTTTTCAGCATTTCCTTAAAATGCTATATTGGTATTTAATATAAAAAAATTATATACATAAAATGAGACATCAAAAATATGAAACTAAATTAAAATCACCTGTAAAGAAAATACAACAGCAAAATACACAAGCATTTAACTTCATTCCAAATAAAAAAAATAAAATAGTTTTGCAAAAAATAATTAAATTCAATTTAAAATAAATAACTTGACTCTGTGTTAGGTTGCATACTATTTAGTCACTATACTACCATAAGACAATACTCTGTAAATAATATTAATAAATGTTCAAACTCACAGAAAAATCTGCAAAATCCACTCCAATCCAAAATAAATTTCTCCTGTGAAAAATAATTCCTGCTCACTTTGAGAGTAATTCAGATTTTATGCAAATGAAAGGGTACTCCAAAGTTCATCAACGCACTTAGATAGCTGTTATGAATGACGTCAACGACAATCAAGACATGCATAGGTATTAAGGCTAGATAGAATGTTTTATTACAGAATAGAGGGCTTTGCAAATAAAACTTTATTGTTATGTACTTGACACTTTGTCGCATTGATGCACTGTTATATGACATGATATATGACAGGATGCAAGGATGCATAAATTTTGTCAAAGTTTGCATCGCATCATAAGAACATGTTTAAAGTAAATGAAACCCTTGGGGTATAGACTAAATAAGAAACTTGACCTCATACTAGGGTCAAACACCTGCCGACTTCAACATGCATAGTAGAGAATTGTGAATAAAATTACTACGGAATAGACTAAATATGCTAAAATCATGAAAAATACATGTGGGGCTAGCAATATTTATCTAAGAAATAAACACTGATGAAAAACATTTTTTATGAAGGACAACAACTATCAAATAATTTTGGAATTCATTTTCCATATTTTCTGGAAAAAAATTCAGAATGCATAAAATAAGAATGAAAGAAATAATAAAACTGATATTTTAAGTCAGATTATGTTTATGAAATCAATATATGAGGCATGCTGTGTGTAAACCGGGCTTAGTGCATGTGCGTAAAATGTCGTCCCGGATCAGCCTGTGAACAGGCACAGTCTAATCCGGGATGACACTTTACACATATGCATTTAGCCCGGTTTTCTCACGACATGCCTCATATAAAATAAACAACTTCAGTAAAATCTAAACGTATAAACTAATCTTAAAATTTAGGTAACATCTGGTTATGTTTGTAATATCAGCGGAAGTTTATATGTATTTTCATTTGCTGATACAAAACATTTCATCCGTAAAGGGGCGTATAGACAACAGACAAAAGTTAAGCATTGTTAAAGATGATGGCCTTGTTTCCATAAACAGTTGACAAACGTACATTATTTTATTATATAAACATTGGTAATCGATGACACTTTCACAGGCGCAGGAAAATTAGTAGTAGTAGTAGTAGTAAAATTGATATGAATGAAATGTACATGGTGTACCATTATAACATTGATTAAAATTGCAATATATTGTCTGGTAAATTCCATTGAAGTGAATGATTTTGTAGGCTGCAGTTCAAATTCTACTGGAACTGTGTATAAAAAAAAAAAAGTTAGAATTAATTTTATTTTTTTGATTCCATCAATATATCATTTGTTGCTACTTGAAAATATATTCAACAACAAGTACTGTCACTATCCCCGAAAATGCACTGTCAGTAAGCACAACCTTTGACACCAAAATGAAATGAAAGCAAACTTTATATGTTAAAAAATGGGCATTCATCTGTCAAAAAACAAAACAGAGTCATGGGGCTTGCTTTCCCTGGTGGAGATGTCGATAGTAAAGAAGTATTTATAGCTTCAAGTAAATACCTTTGATATATTCAAGATATTGGACGTTATGAAAACCTTTACCCAAGTAATGTCTAAGTTAAAAAAGGGGCATAAATCTGTCAAAATACAAAACAGAGTTATTGGGGGGGGGGGGGTGATTTCTCAGGTGGAGAAATTGATAGTAAAGAAGTATTTAAAGTTTCAAGTAAATACCTTTGATAGTATTCAAGATATCTGACATCATAAAAAACTTTAATCTGGCCAGACAGACGAACAGACCCATGGACGGTCGGGTGGTTCGATTTTAATATGCCCTCCATTGTGGGCATAAAAATAGGAGATTATATTGTTTTAACATGTGGATGTACTGTACTATTTTTCAGTGAAATGCTGTCGATGAACCCCTTTAATAATTATTTTGTGATTGTTCACTTGTAAATCCTAAGCAATGTACATTCCAATATGTTTCATGAATTTATTTCCAGAAAATTAAGATTTGTACCAAGTAACATCAATAATGGAGCAACAAAGTTCTGAAATGATTGATAGCCATTTATCTATAAATAAATGTTATAATAAGAAAGATAAACTTGCACCATTAAACACATTCTATAAATGTTCTCAACTTGAAGTGCATACTTTACGACTTATCAACACACCTGTTTGAAGGCACCTAAGTTTAGTTATAGGGATCTTCAATTGATAATTCAAAAATAAATACAAGTGCTAGACAAAACAGATTCTTGATTATTGCAGATAAAATAAGTTTTGTGAAGTAATAAATAACCAGAAGTTATTGAAGATGAAAAAGATTTAAATAAAAAAATTGTATTTGCAGTTTATTTTAACAGATAAAACAACAAAAATGAGTGATGTTATTTTAGTTGCATATGGTCTTTGGAATGGGGTATAGTCCAACAACATTGACCTGGTACTCATTTGTTTCCGTAATTTTTCGTAGATTTCCGTCATTGTACTCGGGTATGTATTGTAAACACAATATATAGGCGGTATCTAGGCATGCATTATTCATCTGAAACGATAGCCTAATGGTAGAGTGCTCGCTTATTGTTCAGAGGTCATGGTGTTTAAATCTGGCAGCATTTTTCATTTGGGTTTTGTTTTTTTTGCAGTCCATTTTCTTTCTTATATAACATATTTGCCTTTTAATGCGTTTTTTCTTGGGAGAAATGTCCCATTTTTTCTGTTATATTTTTATGTTTCAAACATAATTTATTTTCATTTGTACAATACAATTACACTGTAGAAGTCAAGTAAACGAAAAAACTTGAAATGCGTGTTAATAATCATTATGTTAAAAAAAGAGAGACCGAAATCGGATTTGAACCCCAAACCCACGATCCCTATAAGCTGAAGCCTTAACCTCTCAACCATTGAATTATTCCTTGACAACTAAAAGCTAAACTAAGTTAAACTCACATTTAGCATATTCAGAACTGTTATGAGCAATCACTTGTAAACATTTTTTCTGATAAAAGGTAACAGAAACAAACGGAATACGCATAAATGCCAGGTCCATGTTGTCGGACTATAAACAAGAGCACCGCATACGGGTGCTGGACGCTCGACTTATTCATATTTGATAGTACTCTAGGCTTTTGTTTATATTATAAGTTTATCACTGTCATGAAGTATTTTGAATTTCAAGTCAATACCTCTGATAGATATTGATAAATTTGACCTAAAGCAAAAATATCTATGTTGAAACAAAGGGCAATAACTCCACCAAAATCCTTGATACAGTTACCTCATCTTGTCTACTGAATGGGGTCATAACTGTGATCAAGTATTTTGTGTTTCAAGCCAATACCTTTTATAAATATTGTGAAATTTGACCTAAAGCAAAAAGTTGAAAAAAGGGCAATTACTCAAGCAAAATCCTTGACAGTTACCTCCTCTTGTATACATAATAAGTACATCACTGTGATCAAGTACTTTAAGTTTCAGGTCAATACCTCATATAGGTATTGAGAAATTAGACCTAAAATGAAAATTGTAAGTTGAAAAAAAGGTCATAACTCAACCAAAATCCTTGAAAGAGTTACCTCCTCTTGTCTGCAGAATGGTGTCATCACCATAAACACATACTTTGAGTTCAATTTAATGTCTTTGATAATTGTTGAAAAATTTTATATTTACCAAAAAAGGTCAAAATATGCTAGGTTGTAAATCCAAACAAGGGCAGACAACTCTGGAAATACATATCACAGGGTTACCTGCCTTGTTGTAATGGAGTACCCTTTTGATAGTGAACAAGTATTCGAAGTTTTAAATGGATACCTTAGATAGTTTCTGAGAAATGGACTCTGAAAAGAAACTTAACCAAAAAACTTAACTAACGCAGATGCTGACGCAAAGACAACAGGGCGACGACAATAGCTCTACTTTTTTTCTTCGAAAAGTCGAGCTAAAAATTGGAGTTGTACTACGCCAGTCATAAAACAAACAAGAGGGCCACAATGGCCCAAGATCACTGAGCTGGCTCAGTAGCACGAAATTATCAACCATGATTTCATATTGACAATTTGACTAAGAACAAATCTGAGCAAGTGTTAACCTGATCGCATGAAAACATCACGCTCTAAAGTATAAAAAGTTCCTGTAAGACAGAAAACTTTCAATACTATTTCACCTAGTGACCTAGTTTTTTTTAAACCCCATTATCCATTATAGGAACAAACCTAAATCTGATATGCCGTAATCAATCTGATAGTTTCAGTTTGATCTTGCGGACAATGAAGCGAAGCGCAGAAAGGGCAAACTTTCCATATTATTTGACTTATTGAACTAGTTTTTCAGCATGACCCATATAGAAACTTGATTTCACAATTTGCCAAGCGAACTAAATTCTGCACAGACTCAGAGCAATTATTTTTCCCCTGCAAAATGCTATACATGAAATCATGCACATTTCAAGCTTTTAAAGAATTGTTCATGATCTGGACTTAAACAGTTCTTAATCTAGGTTCATGAACTTTTGGACATGAACTGTCCTTGAGAGGTGTTCATGAAATATTCATGAACTGATCAAGGATCAATGGAAGTCCTTAATTGTCCATGATATGGATATGAACTGATTATGACCTGATTAAGAATAAGTCAGAATGGGCCATGAACAGTTCATGAACCAATCAAGATTGTAATCTAGTGGTGATTAACCTCAATCGGTTAATTTTGTTTATTTTGACAAACAAGTTTTCTGCAGCCAGTTTTTGGTGGGAAAAAAGCCAGCCATCTTTGTTTAAAGAAATTTTTTTAATAGGTGGCAGGAAGGTAGGTTGTTGATTTAGTACATTGTATGAATTTATGTGTTAAAATTTCAGTTGCCTGCTATTTTTATTACACTGATTTTATTAATTAATTGTCTTGGTAAGCCAGTGGAGTTATTGAAATTTCTCATTTGAAAAAGAGAAAATATCTTTATTTCTCAAACATCATGGTACTATTTTATATTAGGCCAAAAATAAATTACTTTTGTTTCCCCTTCCCGACCGACCCACCGAAATTGCCGCGACCTGAAACATTTTTTCGGGTTCCAAGGGGGTAACAATATTTTATTCTGTTCCAAGAACGAAATGGTACGAAATAAGGTGGTTATGAATGAAACGCGATGGGTACGAATCAACCCAATCGTGGTTTAGACGTGCATTTATCACTAAGCAGAATTTTCCACACAGTGATACGATTGAGCAGAGAACCACTGTAGCCATGATGCATGTATGTGAAAGTTAAGGAAAAAACATTATTGATGGATTAATTGCATATAATTACATAAGATTGTTGAGGTCAAATAATTAAGTTTTTCCCATGTGTACACTAATTAAAGTGATTGTAGACTGATCAGGTGCAAAGCTGCTAACAAAATGGCGGACATCGTGATCGTCTGTGAATGTTATGTTTGCTATTTGCTTGATTCCTAATTGTTAAATTGAAATGAAAAACTGTATTCATGAAACAATAATAGCCAAGATAACTATTACTACAAGTTTACTGACATAAATTTTATCACTTCACTTACTATATTTGTCAGAATGTGCAAAAAGGGAACTGAAAGTGAAAGTACAGTCAGTGACTAAAATATAAATTTAGATAAATATAATGTCTTCAGTGTCAGTGTATATACATGGTTTCAATATAGAATGACTTATTAAGATAATTCAGGCTTAATCTGCATTTGGTGTAAGGATGCTAGAAATAGTATTGTGTAGTAGCTGAAAATAATTTTAAAACATTCAAAGTGTGCAATTGTGTCAACATATCTAAAAAATCATACATGAAAAAGCTCTAGTTGAGTTTGTCTGCAATGTTGACATTTCTTGAATGGATCATATCAATCTGAAACACTGTCGAAAAACAATGCCAAGCTAATATGTTTTATGCTGTTATAGAGTGTCATCGGAATTCGGAACAACTTAAATATGGCAGATATATGTTATTGACAAACACATTTTCCATATGTTGGCCGTGTTTACATATCTTAATCACAAAAAAATGGTATAGACTATTGATTGTTATTTGAGTAGTTATTGTTAATTTTCACAGTGCACTGAACGTCTGTAAATTATGGAAGGGAATATCCGCCTGTACATGCATGTTGCTAAATGATAATTGCATGTTGCTGAATGACAATTGCATGCTGATTAATCACAATTGCATGCTGATTAATCACAAATGAATATTGCATTGTGCTATTCGTTACAAACTAACTGCAACTTCCGTGCGTCTTTGTGCTCCTTTCTATCAGTTAGTGGCACGTGGCTTGCATCTGTCGTTACTCAATAATTGTAAATCACATATTCTTGCGTATAAGTGACAAATGAATCCATTCAGTAGCATGTTTTTTCAAACAAGTTTGTATTGCTTTGTACATTTTACTTTAGGAAGTTGATTCTTCAGAAGTAATTCTGATTAATTTATTAAAAATTGAAAGTTCCGCAAGGCGAAAGCAATAAGCACAAAGCACTACGCAGTTAATCAAATACGACTTGACCATTTGTAATATCTAATTCATATGTAACCGGGAACCAGAATCGTTGTGAGATATCTAACTCCAAGCTACTTGTTGACTAGTTAAGCTCCTGGCTATTTCGGTCGAAAGAAGGTCCCGTTGTTAGTCCCGCCTCCGCCTATCAGTAAACGGCCGAGGAAAGCTAGCCTTAGTGAGCACAAGCATGGTGATGTTGAGCCAATACTTTGTCTGTCAGTACGTTCGTCTGTACGTCCGGGTGCCTGTCCGTCACAAAGCATGTCAGATCTATATGCTTTAACCATTTTTAAGGAATTCATTGAAAAAAGACAGTTATGTGTTCAGTATATCAGTCCTGACGGCTTGCGCACTAAGTAACTGCCTTCCCGGCCGTCTGTCCGTACGGATGACTTTCAGACATACATCTTGTCCGTTCTCCAACTTCTGAATAGCTTGAAGCACTGTCCGGCTAGCTCAGTGGTTAGTAGACTCGCTTTTTATTTAGGCGGCCCAGGTTCACTCCCCACTCCGCGCATGTGAGTATGGTTGGTGGTCAACATACCGGACAGCTGGGGTTTCCTCTTGTACTCCACCCTCCACTGTGTACTGAGCGCCCCCTCCCCCAAACAGCACAACCCCACACCAAAATTAAAAAAATACAACAGTAAAAGCTATGATTCAAAATTCGTCCCAATTTTTGATGACTTTAAAAGTAAATAAGGCAGGGGTGCTGGTACACACCCCGGGTCCCCACGAAATGCAGCGTACGGAGGGACCTCACAACTACGAAATACACACATTCAATACACACACGCACGCACAAACACACACATACACACGTCCGTCCGCCCGTCTGTCCATGACTGTGTATACATATGCCAAAAAAAATGTTGATCTATCTACTGCTTGGGTTACTCGTGAATATTCATGAAATTGATAATAGAGATCCACAACAACATTAAATCGTTATTATTCATCTATATCTCGTATTTTGTTTATTATTTCATGTTTGTTCTGTAATTAAAATTCTTTGTTTAATAAATATTATTAACGATTACATTTTTACTTGAAATGTACGTTCAACAAAACTAGCTCGGACTCCAAAAGTGTTATTTCGACAAAAGCAGCCTGCATATATCTGGAAACTATAGAACATTGTCTCCCATATATAGTAATTTGTGCTAGAAAGTCAAATTCGTACTGGTTTCCTGTAATTTTATAGTGCATTAACGTGCTTAGAAAGATCCACTAGTTAGTTAATCGCTTGTGACAATCAGCAACAACAAAGTTAAATGCGCATAGGAATGCAATAAGGAAAAGTATGAATAAACATTTCTATATTGCAGTAAGCAGACAAAAAGCTAAAAGCACTTGTCAATTGCATGCAAGCAGCAAGAACTTGGCATAAGGAAGCATTCAGTTACCATGTAGCAGAACGCATATGCATGTAAATGACATAAAAATGTCATTAACTGGTGGATAGATGTGTCGTTCCATTACGAATATCATAATGCAATAGGCAATTGTCATTTAGAAACATGCAATTGTCATTTAGCAACATGCAATTGCCATTTAGCAACCTGCAATTGTCATTTAGTTACATGCATGTAGTGGCAGATATACCCGTCCATAGTAAATTGGTCTACTGTCTTATGGACATCGGAATATGGACATACTATGATAAATTAATTTGACTCTTGAAATTTGGTTTTCTGTATTTGTAATTGCATTCTTTTCCAATTCTCAGTCAAAGTAACTTCTCTCTAATAGAGTTGTCAATTTTGGGTGCATAAGAATAACAAGGTTTTTTTTCTAAATTTATTTTCATTTGTTAAATATAAAGAATATAAAAAATATTACAAGTAGTACATCCATGAATTGAATCATATGTAGTTTGCAATCTAGTATATGTTTAATCTGTCTGTAATACATGTACATATTGTTATAGCATAAAATAAATTACTATGGTAGTTCAGTTTTAAACAGATGTAGCTCATTTGCAATGTTAAAAAAATAGGATTTTTTTTTTTTCCTACCTACCTACCCAACCCTATTTTGCATGGGTCGGGAAGAGGAAACAAAGATATTTTTAATTTTGGCCTGAATGATAGTAGTGTATTATAATGATTGTATAATATTATATTAGTTATGCATATTAATTACAATTGTTCAAAGCTGGTATTTTATGTTGGTTGATGGGAATATGTTTTTCCATGACCTGTTCATGAACTGTTCATGAATTATTTACTTTCTGTAATGGTCACTATTTAATACAAATTCAGAAAAAAAAAGATTGTTGTTTTGTAATTGTATTATTCATTCCCTGTGGTTCCTTACAGTATGTTTTGAACTAGGGCAAGATCTATAACCAAGAAAGGTACATGGTGCTGCTAAAAAGGAGCAGGGTAAAAAGCCCTTTTTGCCCGACCAGTTTGGTGACACTCTAATAATTTCATGTTATTTGGTAAATCCAAGGTTTTTGTGAGTGACTCAATCCCAGTTAACCTGGACAATTGGCATATCCAAAACACAATTTTTTTTATCTCACTAAAATGATATGGTATGGGATTTATTTTGTCATGACAGGTGTTGGAAACCTAATTTCAAAACTTCACCACTTAAGATTTCACATTTTTTCAAAAACAGCATCGCTTGTTGAACCTTGAATAAAAAAGCAGCCGTATTAATTAGTAAGGGTCTACAAGTTAATATGCTCAAAGGATGGACGTAATTGAACTAATTGTTAAACAAAACATATTTTAAATCAAAATTAGGACATACCTGCAATAGAAAAACATGGTTTAGCTATCAATTCTTAAGCAATGTAGCAATAAAATAAAATCAAACAAACAGAAAATCAAAAAGATTTTTTATTTTTTCAAAAACGGTAATTTCCGTTTCAAATTAAAGAAGCCACGAACAGTTCAAACGAGTGTAACAGTTTCAATTAACAATATTGAACTATTAAAGAAAAAAAGATTTACAAAATACCAATGAAAGTCATAAATAAGAGAAGCGGTTTTACAAAATGTAAATGTCCCATAAATGACAACGTCATGTCCCGTATGTTACAAACTATCATAGTAATTATCTGTACTCGCATCAGTACTAAAACTCACAATAAAACATGGCTAAAACACATTTCTCTAAAGAATAAAACTGCGATCATTGTCTTTTGAACGTTAGTTTTAATTGACCAAAACTAGTTTATATAATATCGTTGCCTTGACGATTATGATATTAAAAGAAAATACAAATCTATATCGTTATTCTCTGGAATTTATTTCCTTGAAATACAAGATATATTTAATCAATTTTTATGTGTTAAAGCTTTTTATGAAACACACTATTTTGAACACTAAAACTATACGTCACAAATAAATTCGTGACGCACTGTCCCGTAAGTTATACTTGTATAACACTCTTATCATACGTCAGTTATTTCGAAATCATCTGAAGTATTTCGTCATCGAACGTAAACATTCGTCCTGATTTGCTTGTTGGGACTGGATGTTCGATCAATCGAACGATATCAGCTGTCTTCACCCAGACTTTATCTTCGGCTACTGGCCATTTGTATGTCCCCTTGCTTTTTCCGCACTCAGTCATAAACGAAATGTGTGTTGTTTTGTCTTCATCGCAGACCTCAATTACCTTTCCGATGTAGCACTTTGTATCATACATGGCAACAACAAGTTGATTTAAACCAATTTCCTTGTGTCTGCTGCCCTTTCTATCTTCAGATAACTGATCAGTTGCTGTACTTTCTGTTGCCACATTCTCGGCTGTTGCTGTTACTGTTTCATTGGCTTGATCTTCCATCGTTTCAGATTCATTAGAATTTTGACCGTCTTTGTTTTGTCTGCTTTGCGTACTACGTACTATAGCACCTATCGATGTGCATTCTTTTGCTTCACTGTTGGTGTTAACTATTTCACATGCCTGATCTTCGATCCTTTCCGATCCATTGAATTTTCTACCTTCTTGTGGTTTGTCTCCTTTGACATCAAGTGTGCGCTCTTCCCATAAACACGCCGACTTAAGATTGAAGGATCCATTGAAGCAATCATTGCACGCACAGGAAGTATTTCTTACTGCTATCTTTCCATCTTCAGCCCCCACAACTGCATGTACTTTCATAGATCCTTTTACTGGTTTTATTTGGCTGTTTCGTTTGTCAACATTTATTTTAGTTATGTTGTAATCCTCTTCTGATACAAGTTCATAGCGAATTCCTTGTTGGTTCTGTGTTGCCCATGAATAAAAATCTGTAGCGTCTTGTATCAGAGCTTTCCCCTGTTTCACTGCATTGTCGGCATTTCGTTTTGTTGTCCCCCCAATTCCATCACAGGGGCCTTTTCCGTGGCCACTTTCAAAGTAATGCCACGATGCGTGTATTCCGTATTCAACAGGAAATCTGCTCACTAGGTCGAATATGGTCTTGTTCCTGTATTGAGATGATGGCGAGTCTGTCCAAAAATGAACAGCCTTCAGGTTTGGAAGAAGTGTCTTAACTATTTTCATCAGACTGTTTATGATGCATATCACCATTGTAGCATTGTGATTTAGAACTTCGGATACATGTACATAGCTTACATGTTTTAATTCTTCAGACTCCCCTCGGTAGTAAATAACGGCGGGATGAAGTGTAACCATGCTACTGTTCCAATACGCTGATTGGATTTCTTCAAGAGTATTGCAACTATAGTTTTCTGAAAAATCCATCTGGATTAATACCTGCTCCTTTGGTAGATTTTCTTTCATTTTACTGACTGCGCTGTACTGACTCTTCACTCTCTGTATATGGCCCTCAAACTCTTGAAAGGTTTCCAACATCATTTTAACAAACACAACTTTGGGTTTCTGAACTTCAACTACACGTTGTTTCTCTTTGCCATTCTGAAGCTTCACTCTTTTCCATTGTTGAAACTTAACATCTTCGCCTTCGTTTGGTATCTTTTCAAGCATCTCATTCAATGAGGCTCTACTGTCTTTGTACATTTCTACAAACTTATCTGGATTTGTACAGCTTGTAACATTCAAGCATTTCAGTGATCTCAGTAAGAAGCAGAAGTTCTGGTGTTTAGAACAAAGACAAACACTTCGAGACGTGAAATTCACTAAGCTTATGTACTTAGGCCGTGCTTTATGGAATGTAGTTCTGGAAACCTTGATATCCGATTCTGCATTGAACTTTAAGTGCAAGTTGTACATGTAATCATTTAGCACTCTCTTTTGTATCTTCCCGCTGTCACCCTTTACTGCAGCAGATTTCCCCGGTAGTTGTCTTGAATTGTCATCACGTTCTAGGAATCCAACTATCTTGTCGTTCACTCGCTTCCTAATGTCATCAAGTCTCTTCCTCTTCACATGTACCACATTCTTGTTCGAAACTGTTTTCCTTCTGTTAAGGGTAGTGACCTTTTCTAGTGTGCTTTTTAATCTATACTTCTTAATTACCTTTCCTGAAGCAACTCTATGAACAATCTGTGCTTTTTCAGAATTTCCTTCTTGAGCATTCTTAGCGGTCTTTATTTCTTCTGACAAACATTCACCCAGTATAAGCTTCTTTCGAACTTCAGGAACATCTTTCGGGTTAATTCCAGACCGTTTCAAGAGAGTGTCACTTTTGCTTTTTGGGGTGTTTGCAATGCCCACTCTATTTTCACACCGTTGAAGTCGTTTCTGGGCATTTTTGAGCTTTTTCTTCAACTCTTCAGTCTTATTCTGTAGAGTCTCTATGGTTCTATAAGACCTTGCTAAGGCTCTTGATGCTCTCTTTCTGCCACGTTCAGACGCTCTGCTCCTATTCACAAATGGCATTTTCACAGTCATCAATGCATCAGATGAACTTAAAACAGCATTGTCACTTGTCGATGGCTGTTCAGTATCATTGGATGAAGGATTTACATTATCAATAATTGCCTCCTGCTCTTGGTTCTGCCGTTTTCGCTTATTTCTGAATTTGGCCTGTCTTATTTTGTTGAGTTCTCTCTTCCTTTGTTGAGTTTCATCATCCAAATCGGATATAGGAACAAAGTATTCCCTCACTCGTTCTCTTTCAGCCTTCAGCCATCTGTCTCCGAGCTGTTCTTTCTTTCTCTGTCGATATTCGCGCATGCGCTGTGACTTTGATTTCGCCATGCTGCATAATATGTTATGTGTGTATTAAAACAAAGCAAACCTGCTTAATTAATGGTTAATTAAAAGTAATCGTTTGTGAAAATCTGTGTTAACAACTTTGTTTCTTTCAATAACATACGGGACGAAACCGCATAACATACGGGACGCATATTAGAATGGTGTCTCTATAACTATACTTGTCTTTAATGCTTTGCTGATTTACAGGTTGCGTTTAATATATCATTGATAAAAATATTTCATCAACATTATAATATTATGCTTTTTTCATGGAGACATATTTGCAATCAAAATATTTTATATATGCAACTCAGAATATTTAGTAAACAGGCCAAACACTTTAGAGCGTATTATTCTTGTGTTAACGTACATATAAGTGTTTGTTGCTTCAATTCAGTGAAATAAACCCCCTGTTCACAAATAACGTATAATTAAAGCGTATCTAATTTATTAATTTGCTCATTCTTCGCAAATGAATCTTGCAAGTTTATAATATAACATACGGGACATTTTCGAATAACATACGGGACATGCCTTTATGACTAAAGCATTTAATTTTGCGAAACAAGAAAAAGCATTTAAAATACTCCTTTTTAAATGCATTATAAACCTGCTTAAAAAAAACACATAAATTACGCACAAACATATAATAAACCAACCGATGCTTACCTTTCTGATGATCAATATTTAATTTTATTTTGCCCACGTGGTTATACGTTGAAAATATTACTTCCATGGCGGGCTTTAACTTTTGTTTTCATCCGGGTAAGTTGCCAGAGATGAATTTAACCTAAAGTGATAATTTATAGGAAACAAAATAACCGATTGTGCTCATTTCTAACATCTACATGCCCCGTACGTTATGTCTCGTACGTTACGACCAATGTTTTCTTCCGGCTTCATTCTGTTTCGGAAATTTACGCTATCCTACTTCAGTAAAATTTCTTCATTTAATGGTTTTTATAATTATCTGGAAATGTTCTGAAAGCAAATGTTTGCTTCTATACGCGATATTTAGTCTTCAAAACCACAACTAGAAAACGTCCCGTACGTTACCGGGTTAAAATTACGCTTCGATTTCCTATTTTGACATATGTCATTTATTAGTTTCATCTGAATGGCTTCAATAAAATGTTTTTTTAACAACTTGTGTAAATAGGACGGATAGATTTCATGAATATTTTCGTACCCTGAGTAAGTTTAAACTAAATATTTTGGTTATAAAACATTTGTCCCGTAAATTTATTGAAATTGGCGACATGTTATATCCAAAGCAAAAATGTTGCAGACAATCGTTTTATACTCGGAAACTTATACTGAAGGTTAGAGGGCAACAAATAGTGCTTGAAAATAATGAAAATTGCATCACTTTACAATAATACGATTATTTTATTGTCATAGAACAATGCAGTTTTCTACCGCCGTTCATCAAATTCCGGCGACACGAATTGTCCAGGGTAACTGGGATTGAGTCGAGTGTAATGCTAAATTTAATTAACGGTTTTCATGTTTTCTCCCACTTGTAGTGTGTAGGGAAACATACTGATTTTGTGCTAGAAAAATGTATACATGTCTGTATGGCAGTCTGGATGGATGGATGTCTGGACTGGTGAAAAACGTTTGTCCACGCTTGTTCTCTGTATCTTAGGCACATCATGGTAGTTGGATTTTGTGCAGAGTTATGGCGGTGCATGGGGGGCAGACATGTTTTTCTTCAAAACAAGCTCTAGTTAAACATAGTATATTTGTAATATAATTGCAAACAAATATGAAATTTTGAAAGATATTCAACATTTCCAAGCAGAGGGGTAGCAGGGGCAACCAAAAAGGTCCAGGATGCAACACCATGCTATTTTGCTCGAGATCTTTCCCTAGTTGAACAGTTCCTGTTCATTAGTCTAATTGTGGCGCGTCGTGAGAAAACCGGTCTTAATGCATGTGCGTAAAGTGTCGTCCCGGATTAGCCTGTGCAGTCCGCACAGGCTAATCCAGGGCGGCACTTTCTGCCTACAGTGATTTTATGTTTAGAACAGACTTCCTTGAAACAGAAAATACCATAAAAGCGGAAAGTGCCATCCCGGATTAGCCTGTGCAGACTGCACAGGCTAATCCGGGACGACACTTTACGCACACGCATTAAGGCCGGTTTTGCCACTACGCGCCTCAATTATATTTCCTAGAATCTTTCATGCACTAATAGCGTCAGATGGTTCATGAACAAATGTAGAACCAGTTCACTGCCAGTTCATGAAGATAAAATGGCACATTAAGATTATATAGCAAAAAGTTCATGAACTGTTCATGTCTTACAAAATGTCAAGAACTGTACATGAACTGTTCACAGACATTATTTCTTGAACAGTTCATGAACTTTTCACATACATAGTTTCTTGAATAGTTCATGAATGGTTCAACTTTCAGTTTTTATGCACTGTTCATGAACACAATATTTAAGAACGTTACAAGAACTGTGCCATGTTTATGTTCATGAACAATTCATTAATTAATTCACATAGCATGGGAAGTGAAGTGCTATTGTTTGCAATGGAATTCCATGCTGTTGATTTTCTAATAAACTGAAAAGTGCTGTTGTATGTCATGGAGTTCCATGGCGAAAATATGTTGGAAATCCCTTGTGTGGATTTCAACAATAATGGGAAACCAACTGTCATACTATTTCACTAGAATATTTCCATGGATTTCCTTCTGAATCCAAGGATTGCCTTGTTCTACCATAGATTTCCATGGTGAAGGCACACCAGTATGGGGTGAAATGTCCAACAAGTTTCGCACAATCCCATTTATTAACACTCCTCTCGGTGCAAACCAGTGCGAAAAGAATTTTGCACCATCTTTACATCATCAATTATAACACAAAATGCAGCTATTCAGAGACACATGCAACTGTCTTTTTCTTCCTATGATAATAAGTGCCAATTACTACTCTTCTTATAATATTTCCAGTGGTGGTACGTCTGCTCTTTCCCAAGAAGTGGTTGCACTCAGGCACCCCAAATACAACTACTCTTAAGTCTCAATAACAGTGAACTTAGCATTTGCTGCAGCTGTATTGTATTTATCAACATGATAGAAATGTAAATTTTTGTAATAAGAGTTGTTCAAAGGATTGTCATCATGCTTTACGAATGAGTGGCAATTTCTATTAAGATGAAACATGTTTTACTAGATGACTCGGGATAAAAACAATCTGTTTCAATAATTGACAAAATTTGCATACTAAGTATGTTGAGTTTGTGGCATTTACTACATTTATATTCTCATTAAACTATGCTCAACAATCATTAGATAGAGGATCTTCACAATCATTTTTTTCTCCAATAAGCCACTAGGCCAAGGCTTGTGACAAGTTACCAGAGACCCCAAAAAAAAATATTTGTGTTTTTGGCAACTTTTCTCAAAACAGTAAGGTACGATCGGGATAAAAAAAATATATTTTTTTAAAGACAAATTTTAGTAAAAAAATAATTGAATATTATCTCAAATCTGACGATTACAGATTTCATGGAACACAATTATTGCTAAAAACTTTAGGGCAGGTCAGGGTTTTTTCGTTAGGTAGTCGGTTTGCCAGTAATTTTTTAGTTTAAAATACTATAATTCTGTCCAAATTGGCAAGAAGATATGGTATTTGAAGTAAAAATATTATAAATTTTGAATAAACCAATTAAGCTCTGTAATAGTAAATCTCAATTTGTTGGCTAAAATGGACATGTTGTTTAAAACACTCATTGTGCAGATAGGTCATTAAGCGAAGAGCTCTTTTCCTTTTATCACATACTTCATATGTTGCAATCAATCAGTATAAAGGTATGAAGTAGATTCCAGTTAATGTTTTCCACACAAATTATACACTTCAAGCACTTCAGTCTATTCTAATAGGCCTTTCCAGTTTTTGCAACTAGCTTTTATACTCCTCCC